>JAHDVE020005448.1:0-275638 GCA_022606495.2 Halesus radiatus | reverse complement strand
ACATATCAGTACTTTGCTACGTATGGAATGATTTAAGTGATCGTAAGTCCTTTTATCATCCAAAGACCATCTCATTAAATAGTAATCACTTCTCCATATTTCATTCATAATAATAATAAAATAAATAATAATTGGATTACTTCTATAGCGCCGCTTTCGTGGAAAAGTCACCTCAGGGGCGCTATAAGTAGGTATGATAACGAATATCGAAAGTGGGATGGGTGTTTTGTAAGTCAGTTATAACGACCCATGATCGCCAAAAGACCGACGAAAATGAAATTTTCCAGGAGACGATTTTTCCTTCTCATTTTCTTATGAAATATACTTAGAGTTCCGAACTTTATATCGCTACCCCTTGGAATAACAAGGTTCCATCTGACGGCGCAATAAAAGTAATTCATTTATTATTATTATTGTATGAAGAATGAGCTAATGGTGAATATAAGTAAGTCTGAAGTGTTTGAAAGAGATAGTACGAAAACAGTGTGCAACATAGTGGTGAATGATGAATACTTGGAAAAGATCGACGAGTTTGCATATTAGGGAAGTATGTTTACGATAGATGGAAAGGCTGGTTATTGAAAGAAGGGTGAATGCAGGAAACTCCGGTTGGCACTAACCAAAAAAAATATCAAAAGAAGCGAAGTTAGTAGTCCACAATGGAGTACTGATACCAACCCTGATGTATGGTAGTGAAGCATGGAACTGGTAGAGGAAGGATGAAAGTAGATTGAATGTTGTAGAAATGAGATCTCTAAGGCGAAATGTGGTAAAACTATGTATGATCTTGTGAAAAATGTTGAGATTCACAAAGAATACAAGGCTGATGTAAGCATAATAAGTAAGATTAAGAAAGGGGCGCTTAGATGGTTTGGGCATGTAGAGTGAATGAACAAAGAAAGGAGTGTAAGGAGAATATATGATGCGAATGTGAATGGAAGAAGTAGTCGGGCACGCCCTAGGAATACATGTTAGAAGTCAGAATGAAGTGTATGCCAAGCTTGAGTTGTTTAGCGGTTCATCCCCTCTGCCTACTGCGGCGAAACGACGAGATGGTTAATTAGTTAGTTTCGTTCTGGAAAGAGTCGTATATTAAAAAAAAAGGAAAGAGCCTAGCTTTTCATAAAGAATATTTTTATTATGAATGAATTAAAAATTACTTTGTATTCACCAATTTAAAAAAAATTATAAATTGGCGAATGCAAAGTAATTTTTAATTAATTTATTAATAATGACGCCATAATGTGAATACCAATCTTCTGAAGAATTTACATATATATATATATATATATTAATTGATAAACTAAAGTTTTTAAGATTTAATTTAATATATATAATTAATTAATTAATTAATAATTAATTTTAATTTACATATATATATATATTAATTGATAAACTAAAGTTTTTAAGACAAGATTTTTGTGCATAGCACAAAGGGTAACAATTATTTTTATAAACAATAATTATTAGCCTGAAACACTCATCCAAATTAAAAAAACCTTCCGAGAACAGATAAATGTCGCCGATAGGACTCGAACCTGCACCCTTCTGATATCCGGTCAGATGCTCTACCGTTGAGCTACGTCGGCTTATCGCAAACCCGCCAAGTTAATCAATATATAATAGTGTTTCATTCAATAATTACTGTTTTTTTATTATATTTCACCTGTAAACAACCAACTTTATTAGTATGAGGAAGGCTTGTAACGGCTAAATCCCTCAATAGGTGGCGTCGAGACAAATTATGTCTACATTTTATTGGTGAAAAATGTTTTGACTTGTCAAATATTTATAAATTGATAAACTAAAGTTTTTAAGACAAGATTTTAGTGCATAGCGCAAAAGGGTAACAATTATTTTTATAAACAATAATTATTAGCCTGAAACACTCATCCAAATTGAAAAAACCTTCCGAGAACAGATAAATGTCGCCGACAAGACTCGAACATGCACCCTTCTGATATCCGGTCAGATGCTCTACCGTTGAGCTACGTCGGCTTATCGCAAACCCGCCAAGTTAATCAATATATAATAGTGTTTCATTCAATAATTCCTGTTTTTTTTATCATATTTCACCTGTAAACAACCAACTTTATTAGTATGAGGAAGGCTTGTAACGGCTAAATCCCTCAATAGGTGGCGTCGAGACAAATTAATTCAAAACATTTTTCACCAATAAAATGTAGACATTGAAAAAATGTAAATATAAATGGCGACATTTATCTGTTCTCGGAAGGTTTTTTCAATTTGGATGAGTGTTTCAGGCTAATAATTATTGTTTATACATATATATATATATATATTTTTTTAATTTAATGAAAAGGAAACATTGGACCTAGGAAAAGAATATAATTTGGAGTTTAATGCACGAGATTCACCAAATAAGGATCGAATCAGTTCAAAAGAGGCTAAGCCCGCTCCTTGACGGTTCGTTAAGAAAAGAACATTTCACTCACTCCTACAGACACTGCCAGAAATATTTAGAAATTAGTAACATTGAATGAACGTTATAACAAAAGTAACATCGAATTTATTTTCAAAATTATAAATAATAATAATGTTTTGTTATCTTCCTTTTTTATAACAAATAAAAAATAATGATACCCTCACCGGGATTTCCCGCGCTGAGGATTTTATTTACAAAATACGAAATTAAAATATATTAAATAGATGTGATTGCTGAAAAAACATATTGTAAGGTGAGGTGTTTTAAGTGCAGTTGAGTGGTTTCGGTGTTAGTCTGCATTTTCTCTATTTCAGATCTCCCTGTGTAACGTATCCAGATATTATTATATTTGATATTAAAATTTATTGTTGTTGTGATTTTTGAAGGATAGTGGGATTTTGTTGCAGAGTTTATCAGCATAGTATAAGAAGCTTTTTGTCCAACTGTTGTATTTGTGGTTGCTTGTTGGATGTGTTTTTGACACCGAGATCTAGTGTTTCTAGTATGTTTCTTGTTTTTTTTTGTATTTATGAATGTAAAGTAGTATTGTTTTAGGGCATAATTGTTTCATTGACATAATTTTTAGATTGTTGTAGATTTAGTTAGTGCTTGTTTTTACAGGGTACAAGTACGAGTATAATTCTCGTGATGGCTTTTTGTGTTCTTATGAGTAAATTAAGAATATTATCATTAGCACTTCCCCATCCGATAATACAACATTACAATAGTGATTGATAAAGAAGTTGAGCTTAATAAAATATTTTGCACTGAGGACATTCCTGATTGTTTTAAAAATGTAAACATTTTTTTATTTTATTTGATTTTTAAATAAATAATGTAATCAGCCCACTTTAAGTTGTAATTAATTTTTACTCCTAGATACGTTGTGAGGTTAACATTTTCTAATGATAGCCAAATTGTTCATTTAAATGATTTATGCTATGAATAATAACCAATATATAATCATAAAATAACCTTTAAGATTCTTCCTTCTTGGCCACAATCAAAACTAAGTCTAAGAAACGCAGAATTTTTTCATATTCCTTTCCAAAGAACCAAGTTATCCTCCTCCGAACCTCTTGTGCGAATGTGTCAATTATTACTACAACATCCACTGTAACTTTACTAAACTTCTCAAATCTCCTATTCTCACTTAACTTCATTGAACTTGACTCAAATTTTGTTTTCTCTTGCTTTTTTGTTTGTTTGTATTGCTTTTTTTTTACATATTGTTGTGCAACGTCATTGGACGGTTGATATTGATTATTTTTTATTTCTCTGTAATTTTTTTTATGTTAACGTAATGTAATTTTTTTTTTATGGGAAATGAGCTCAAGGTATTGTCATTTTTAGAATATTTGATAATATTCGTACAGTAAAAAGTAAAATAAGAAGTTGTGAAGTGAATTATGGAATCATATTTTATCATAAAAAAATAATAAATAAAACTATGATGTTCATGCAATATTACGACGATGGGGGAAGAAAATCACAACCTCTCTACGTCAACTGACGACCTCCGTCGTCGAGGGGTAAAGGTCTCGACCTTGAATCCGTAGGTCGCGGGTTCAAATTTAGGGGTGCACAAGTAAATTTTATTGTTTTTATTTTTTTTATTTAATTTTACAATAGAAAAAATACAATTCAAAAAATTCCCGATTAACTACTTTTTTGTAGTTTGTCTAACGGGTTCTAAATTAATTTGTGTTGTTTCACAATTAATTCATTTAAAATAAAAACAGCATATTTGCGGCACGTTACGAAGTGGGGGGTACTCTCAGTATCGCCCTGGTGAAAGACAACCATTCAGAATTAAAGCGTTGCTAAAAATAACTTTATCTGTGTTTGGTGACCAGATCTTAATAGCCAAGTATTCCCTGACCTTCCTTTCTACCACCCCTTTCTCTTCTTCACTACTATCAGGCTCACTTACATACCCCAATTGGAGATGCCATAGTCTCACGGTTGAGAGCAGTTGGAACTCTTGTGCGGTATTTACATTTAAAAAAATGAGAAAATTAACTAACAACCAACGATGGCTGATGAGAAGACGTCATATAAAATATCATCCAAATTGCATCCCACAATAGAAATCCCTTCTTGAACTTGTTTGTGGTTATGTCGATACGAGGTCGATACCATTAACACAACAACCTGTATCATGTTCTAATGTCAAACCGCAAGGGTATATAATATCAGGTTATTAATGCTAAAGAAGTCGTTTTTACAAAATACACACGGGTACACATTGTCCCCAGTGGCGTGCACAGAGTTTTGTAATCGGGGTAGGCGGTGGGAATAGCAGTGAATTTATTGATATAACAAAACCCCTCCTGCAAGTTTTAGCTGCTACGAAGAGCTATTATTTAACTACTGTATATGCTTGGTTTTACATTTTATGTTTCCCTTTGTAAATGTTTATCTTCTACTTGCTATTTTGTTACCTTGTTTCATTCTCTATTTCTGTATTTTGCTCATTTAGATTCCTGCCATTTTTAATATATCTTATACTTTTTTTTTTAATTTTAAATTTTAACTTTAAACTTTTCACTCTGCACTGATGCCTCTACTGTTGTTATAATTTTGTTTTCCATTTTTATTTCCCTATTATGAGTTTTGTTTTTTTTAGGTACAAAAATTTTTCTTTGTGTAGAACTCAAAAACATTTTGAGATATTCAGGCGAACTGAACCCAAAAACATTTTTATTGTGTGCTGTCCACATCCCCTCTTAGGGAGTGGAAAATTAACCCCATCCCTGCAACCCGAAGCAGTCATCTACTTTTGACTTGCCCTAGCCGGATCCCTTGTGTACTTCCCGATGGAGCAAGCTTGGTGGTGACGGCCTTCCCGTCTCCCCGACTCAGTGGCACGCTCCCGGCCGCATGGACCCCTCCATATCCCCAGGGTCTCAGGGTTTTTTTTTTTACCCCCTCCCCAATTACACTTTTCTTAAGGGATAATCTTGACGACTGGCGCAATGTCTCCTGGGAAGGGTGGCGGGAACAAGAATCCACCTAGCACTGCTTCAGAGGGACTGCCCTGGTGTCCTGGCAACGGCTCGTCCCAAGTACTCTCACTTAATCTATTTAGTTTCTCCCTTTTACTGTTTTATGTTAGTATTTCTCCACGTCTCACCATGTTCATCTACGGACGAGTAGAGCAGAGCCACCATTATTACTAGAGCCATTTTTGTCGACCGTATGTATGTACTAACCATTCTGGGCTGTGGAATTTTACTAACCTCCTTCTAAGCTAATGCTATGCAGGGACACTTGAGGGTTTAGAATCATTTATAACCTTAGCTTCGTTGAACCAAAAAATTAGAGTCCTTGAGGTGCACCCTGAAGGAGTAACCATAAGTTACTTATACCGGGGTGGGAAAGTGGTGGATAACCTCAACTGCTACGAAGAGCTAACCGACTGGCTATAGCCAATCACGATCGAGTTTATCGAAGCCATATCAAATATCTAAATAACCCCTTTATTTATGCACAATTCAAGCCAATTACTGGACCCATAAATAGATTCCATCCCTTTTCCGCTAAATAAACACCGAAAATATTTTGAAAGAATGTCAAAAATATATTTATATGTCAGAGTGGAAGATACTCCCAGTATCGCCCTGGTGAAAGACCACCATTCAGAATTGAAACGTTGCTTGAAATGGCTTTTAGCCGTGTTTGGTGACCAGATCTGAATAGCCAGGTATTCCCAACCTTCCTCTACCCCTTCTCCTTCCCCTCCCCAATACCTTCAGCCTCACAACATTCCCCAATTGGTAATGTCATAGTCTCACTGGCTCCAGACGGTTGGGACTCTTGTGAGGTATTCATATAAAAAAAAAATATATATATATTTTCATTATTTTGTTAGCAAAGTTGTTCTAGTTAATAAATGTACCAACAGATGGCACTGATTGCTATATTTGCTTGCATTGCCTAAAAGCCCGCTTCTCAGACACTAACACAAACGAATCCTCCTTTGACGCCATTGATGTGGTATAGTGGTGGGCGAAGCGGCTCGGTTTAGTGAGCCGGATCACTAAATCAACTCTCTGTAAAGACAATCCACATGAAAACTGGACGGAAAAAGTATCGTGTAAGAGCGTCTTATGGAGGTCTTTAGAAGGGCTAAGGGAGCTAGGGACAGGGCATGGTGCGGGGGTATGCGAACCGTCGTTCAATCGAGCCAGATCACCGAACCGGTACACTACAAAGAGCTGATTTAGTGATCCAGCTCACTAAACCGAGCCGCTTCGCCCACCACTAATGTGGTATAATGCTTGACGAACATTGCACATACATGTACTTTTGAATGAACAGTCATTTTGCATGTGTACTTAGTTCCTGCCTTTGACACGTGGTGCGGTCGGTGTGGCAAGCATGAATTTCGTATTTTTGAATGTGATGTTTTCTTACAAACATTTCATATTATCGATGAAAGCAATCACTTTGTGGCTTGACATTATAATTTAAATGATTTTTTTTGTTGTTGTTGTTTTAAGCCACCTTATTTTATTTTTATTTATGCATTATCGACCGGTTTTGGTTGAACTCAACCTTCATCGGGAACGTATTTAAATCATTTCATACATTTTAATATTACTTATATTTTCATGACAGTGAGGTAGGGTAGGCAATGCTTATGTGCCTATGTGAACGGCACGCCCATGATTGTCCCTATTTATTTTAACATTGTGTATATTTACCATGAGTTCCATTTGCAATGTAAAACACTTTTTAACCCATTGGCCCGAACCCCGTCACTGTTTCGGTAGTGAGTCGTAAGTACTCGACCCCGAACCCCGAAACTGTTTCGGTCTAGATTCTGTCGGACTAATAACATAAAACAGACAAACCATTGACATCCACCAAACAAATTTTTAAATGAGAATAAAACTATAAATAATTAAGTTTTCATTTCGTAATACTGGAGATGGTAGGTTCGTTAAGTTTTTGTTATCTAAACGGTCAGCCAACGGTATAAATGTTCAACTGCACGGAATACAAATACAGAAAGACAAATTATTTCATACATCCTCAACAATTATTTATTAAGATGATATATCAAGTCTAGAGTATAAGTTTTGACGGCCTTCATGGTCGAGGGGTGAGGCTCTCGACTACGAATCCGAAGGTCGCGGGTTTAAATCTTAATTAAATTAATTTGTGCTGTTTCACAATTAATTCATTTAAAATAACATATAGTATATTTGCGCACGTTCCAGAGTGGAAGATACTCTCAGTATCGCCCTGGTGAAAGACCACCATTCAGAATTGAAACTTTGCTCTAAATGGCGTTTAGCCGTGTTTGGTGACCAGATCTGAATAGCCAGGTATTTCCCCACCTTCCTCTTCCCCTCCTCCTTCCCCTCCTCAATACCTTCAGCTTCACAACATTCCCCAATTGGGGATACTATAGTCTCACTGGCTCCAGACGGTCGGGAGCAGTTGGGACTCTTGTGCGGTGAGTGTGCTGTCTATTTTGTATATTCGCCTTTGTTGCAAATTATATGGTTGTACTTGCACGATTTTGTTTATAAGGCATTATTATTTATTATCTACTAGATTATCTATTCTATCGATGTACTTACTGTGATGTTTTTTGCACCTGTATCACTATTGTTATTTGAATTTTAAAACAAAATATGCAAAAGCCCAAATAGGGTGTATACGGTATACAAAATAACAAATAATTATATAGAATCTAAACTTAGGCTTTAATCATATTTACAAGATTTTTTGATTATATTTGAATGCACTTACTAACCTTGCTCTCGCCCTTTCTACTATCCTGAAAAAAGTCACATTTGTCGAAAGAGAGCCACATGGTCTTAGTCCCTCATCTCTCCAGATAAATATCAAGACCTTCACCTCGGTTCTCGACTGAACTAAGATGCTTTTTGAGTGGTATTATTTGTCATGACCTTTAATATATATTATTGATTCATTGCAACACCACATAAGAGGCTTTCGGTGTTCCCGGCTTCGCAGCCATCAAAATAATGAATAATATTGTCAATAAATAATGGCTAGGTTGGGAAAAGCCCACAGAGGAAATGGCAAGTGCTTTTGTTTTCGATACCAATGTAAAATGTTCTTGTAAATCGATGAATAAGAGGAATCTGAAAAAAATCGCGTTATTTTTTTATGAAAAACAGTTTTATTTTTCGGTGAAAAACGCATTAATTTTGGACGAAATTCGCGGTATTTTTCGGGAAACGGTATTATTTTTAAAACAAAAACGGTGGTATTTTCCAACAAAGTAGGATTATGTTCCCTTTTTGGTATTTTGTATCAAAAGTTGAACATACGTATGATATATACAGCGCCCTTGGGGTGATTTTTCACAATAACAGCTGTCTATTGGACTTTCCGCCTATAAATGCGAAAATCTGTAAATTCACTAGCAGCCACCGTTCTGCTCCAATCTTCTGCAATGCAGTCTATGCAACTCTTCTTTGGTTTGGTTTCTCTGACTCTGGGTGGTTTCTATTGGGGCACCCCACTGATGTCAGAATTATTATTTTTCCTATTGCCTTTTCCTTTCCTTTTTTGCCTTTCAACATGTCGAGCCTATCGCAGGACATACAGAATATTACTCTGGTCTAATTATTGAATAATTAAAAACCTACCTATCTCCTAAATTATTCTGCACAGCTTCGCAAGAGTTTCAATACCCTAAATAATCAATATTTTTCAATGATCATTTTTAAATTATTTTACACACAATATGACGTCGTTCCAAAATCCTGTTTAAATGTAACAACACCAGAACTGAGCATTACAAATACTCGCTTGTACCTAGATTACATTAAGTTTGTAATAGATACGCAGATGTGGCGGATCTATAAAACTGCATGGAAGGTAAGTACAAGGAGGCTATACTATCATATATTTTCAGTCAATATTCATTTAAGCTAAGTTTACTATATGTTTTATGTACGCATATATATTACTTTTATCTCCTTCATGAACTTTTATTCTTTATATACTCCCTGATGTCATTGTACGACCTAATGCCACATTTAATAGTTTTTAAATTATTTGTACATACTTGTAGTTATCTGTGAAACGCACTTATTGTTCATGGTATATTTATACCGTTGATAATAAATAAATATAGTCTTGTCTTTTTTCTAGATTGTTAAATGAATACCTACACATTCCTTAGCCCATACTGAAATTACGTTACTCGCTGATGAGAGTGTTTAAATTTTATAACGCCAGAGCTCATCGCTCTATGCTGCTTCAGATTTCAGTTGTATAACTGTCACGTGGAAACGGTGGTCCCTAAATTAATGGCAATTAAAAAAATTAAATTCACTGAAGGGATAAGTCTCTGTTCTACGACAGGGAAACATAAATGCTGGCTCACGCTGTTTTCAAAAGCCTTTGAAAGAGGATTTGGAAAGAAAAAAAATCCATCTATTATTTAGGAATGTCGATAAATGATTTACTCTCTTCTCCGTACAATCTCACTTAATTCTGTATTATTTTTCAATATTTTATCGGCTGTCAGTTCAGTGTCTTAATTTTATCGATAAATTTTAATTGATTGATCAACCTTCACAAATATTTCATTTGTAATAATTAAGTTGCGTTAATTATGTAGTACATAATTATACAAGTAAAAATTAGTTCGTTATTATAACGAATAGAGAAGGCCTTATCGAAATCGAATTGAGGATACCAGCAGGCTATTTTTTCCAGTATTCCGTTTCTTTAACCCTGCGAGATTAATCTTAGTTGGTTCGACTAACACTGAGTGCATTTTATGTTGTATCTCTCTAACGAATGCGCTGATCGTGGTAGTTTTCCGTGTCAACTCAGTTGCCGGCGAGAGCTTGCAGAGAGTGATCACTATACAAAGGTAGGTAACGCCGTTTTCTGTGTACGACACTATGTTACTCCAGTTTACGGAGTAACACAAGGTATTTAAAATTTTCATTGTACCAAAGATTCATATTTTTTTATAGAAAACGACAAAAATTTCGTTAATTTTCTTGGGATTAGTGTTACCGCTAGTTTTTATCTCGAAAAGTTGTTAGTATATATATTTTTTTATAAATAATCTCTATCTACTTACTATAAACTACACATTTAAAAAAAATTATCCTCTAAATAAAGTTGTTTTATGAAACAACATACACCTTCGAAAACCAAAAATGCACTGTGTAAGTGTCAATAGGAGTGTTAGTCAAAGTGACAATTGATTAATCTTTATTTATGAAAAATATGCTTAGTCCTAACAGGGTCAATTTTTTAAAGGTATTATACCACTGACGTCAGAATAAATAAAATTGCCTTAACGTACCATTTCGATGGCTGGAGGCAAAGGTCATGTTGCGCCCATTTAGGCACCAGCCTAGTTCACTGCCGTCCACGTTTGTTTCGCGTGGTTTAATAGTAACTTCAGTATATACGGAGAAAATTTTCCATAAAACAAAACCTTCCTGGAGATTGTTTACATCACAAAGGTTTGTATACCACAATACCATGTAAACTTCGTTATTACTACAGTTTTAATGATTTTCATCGTATATATTTTCCATGTGACTTAACCATTAACGTCACTCATTGGTTAGGTTACTACCACACGGGGTATAAATAAGATTTAGTAATGTAACGTAATCTTCTGACCTTTCGTTTAATCTTGAATTGTCACGAGAATTCACTTTTGCCACTGTCGCAACTGTATTTAATGTACTCAAACTACTGTTGAGGATTATTCAATTTATTGGAATAAATTAATGAAGCTTATAAACTTTATTTTTAGTTATTTTTTATTTTATTTTTTATATTTTTTTATATATATATTTTGTTTTTGTTTTTGTTTCATGTTTCATTGAAATTTGCTAATATTATTTTCTACAATAATTATATTGGATTCCATTATAAGTTGCGATTTTGTTTATTTTTCCATCACACACTATAGGATTACATCACATTTTAAACAAATTTGCTCGATTCATATGCCCTAAAGTGCTTCTGAACTTGATTTAAATCGACGGAGTTTTAAAAAGTAACTCGCTGCACTGTTTTTAAAACAGATTTATGCGAATTAATTATTAATTATTTTTAAATGAATTTCTCCTATGTACGTCTTAGAACTTTTGTCGTGTTATAAAAACTATTTACATACATACATGTGGGTTGTGTCCATTTATTTGAAATAGTTGTCGACACCTGGCCAGCAAGTATATAACAAGGTTATGTAAGATACCGTTTCATTATATTCAATTCAATGTTAATTTTTTACGATAATTTTCAATCATTATTTTCCATATTTTTTAACAATCACTTAGTTCGTGATCGTGCCAATCAAAATGAAAGCTTTGAACAATGAATATAATTTTAATCCGATTTAAAACAGATTATTATGTATCTCATTGCCTCGTGTGCCTTTGAAATAACCTTGAAAAAGTGTTACGTTTTTCATGAGATATCATTTAACTACTGAAACGAGGTTTTTTCCATACCCTGCATCCCGTACTCCACACCCCTCACCAGATTACGTAAAATTTTTGTCCGTTACAGAAAGAACAAATAGAAATACTGGCATTGAATGGGGGATCTAACTTATTTATCCAATAGTTCGTGGCGTCTTTGATTTGAAAGGCAACGGTGATGTAAATTGACCTAAATACTCGTATGTATGTCAATGATAATTTTCATTGATTTTACTTATTTACTTACTATTTTTTACGCCCATGGGGCTTTTGTATTATTTATTTATTTAATGAGTAAGATTAAGAAAGGGACGCTTAGATGGTTTGGGCATTTGGAACGAATGTACGAAGAAAGGAGTGTAAGAAGAATGCATGACGCGAATGTGGATGGAAGAAGAAGCCGGAGATGCCCGACGAAGACATTGCACGATCAAGTTAATCAAATACTTGAGTCGGAATAATAGAAGAGAATGTATGAGACGATGTATGAATGTGAATGAAGCAAGAAGTGTGTGCCAAGATCGAGTTGTTTGGCGGTCTGTCCTCTCTGCCTACCCCTGCGGAGAAATGGCGTGATGGTTAGTTAGTTATTTATTTATTTATTCACGCCCCATTTGGGCATTTACCTGATACCGGCATGATACCTACAACATTAAATAAAAATTCATATATTTTAACATACAATTCAATTAAAGATATATTTAATTGTAATTAATTAACATTATTCGCATTTGAAAGGCTTAAAACCAACCGTTTTTGAGTATACAGCTGAAAACATGCTATTACTGGGACTTAAAATTTTATAATTTTAACTTTATTTTAAAATGTATTAAAAAACTTCCTTTTTTTAAATATTAAAATTGTTATGTTAAGGTCAGTGTGGCATTGTTTTTTAACACTTTCGCTGTCAGCTTTGACATTTGAAGCTGGAAAAATGTCAATGCTCATTTAAAAAAAAAAAGATGGTATATGTATATATTCGGTCTCAAGCATTGTACCAGATACGTAATCTGGCACACAAACGAACTTTATGAGGCCGGCTGATCCCAATCTACGGAGCGGGGTTGGGAGGGGAGGTAGCACTCCTACCGTTCCCTCTGAGTGAAGGAACGGTACTGACGACAAACGACTTTTGCGGGCCTTGTCCGTGTGACGTTGTTTATTGAGTCCAGTCCGAGGCAGTAGTCCGAATAAAAAAAGGCGGGTAGGTCAGAAGTCGAGCGGGCAGTTGGCAGAGAGAAGGTCAACTCGGGCAGGCGGTCAAATGCTATCTGCTGCAAACTGGCTTTCGCAGGCTATTTATGGCGGTCTACCAAGCGCAGACCGCTGGTGCCCGGCGCATATTCGACAAGGCCTTCTCCCTTTCCCACCGCCGTACTGCTCTAACGTTTTTATTTTCAGTCATTTCAGTCTGAGCGGTCTGGGAAAACAAGCACGTCCACAGACCGCCCATACATAAAGGTGGCTAGTCACATCCCGCCAATCAAAATATATTTACAAAGGCATCGTGGGAGTGGAAATCGTTTGCGAACAGCAAAACAACATTTATTAACGATTCGACTCCCTCACAAATTACAACAATATGAACAATCTATACATAACAAATACGAAGATGCAAATGGCCGCGGCAGAACATTCTGGGAGACGGTGACGTCCGATACACGCATACTATCATGAGCCTTATTTATGAGAAAAGAGAATGATTGGTTGTGTTATGTGCATCACTAGCCCTAATACTGCATATACGAGTATATATACATATACATACTAGCCAGCAGGAAAAAAAATAAAACCCATCTACCTACTCAAGTTTTGTCGAATGTTATCATAGAAGGTTACCGAAATGACCCTAAATATAATTTAGCTAAACATTATAGAAACACCTTCTTTTTTTCTTTTAAACAAACATTTTTATTCTTCATTCAATGCTTTACAAAACTAGAAAAATATCCAAATTATAAATGAATTTATGTAAAAACGATTCACTTCACATAGTATAAACAAGATTCAATAAGTTATTACATTTCAATCGTATTTTTTGTTTTTATTTTGACTGTATTCGGCCACCATAATAAGGGCATTTGAGGTTATTTAAAAACATATTTACATATGAATATTGCTTCTGGGCTTTTAGTTTTAAAAGCTTTCCTTACCAATTTACTTTATTTTGACATATCTGACTATTTCAGTGGGTACTAGAAGGCAATTCAACTATGTGGAACGTTATATTAATTGTAAAAATATTGTGTACTTATATTATTAGTGTACCTATAGTTATCGGGATATTTGTGCGCTATCAGACTTACAAATGCGCACTTCATTCCGCTATCACTTGCAAGATAGTAAAATTTATCAGAATCAATACGTTCCACAGATTAGGGATCGCATGGTAAACTAAAAAAAATCCATCAAAGCAAGATTCTGATTGAAGGAGTAATGTAATATCTCGTGCCTTCGCCATAAACAGTAAAAACAATATTTATTTTACGCGGTGTTTTGGATTGGTGTTAATTTGAGTGAAAGTGATTAATGTTAAATAATACAGTGAATGATAATACGAATAACAAACAACAAAGTTATGTGAATGTTATTTGTTGTTTTAGTAGTTAAAGGTAAATATTATGATTCTTTTAACATATGTTTATTTATTTTATACACCTTAGAGACTATCTCATCTTTGGGAATGCTGTGCGAAGGATGATAATATATTGACAAAAGTGAGTTTTAAATGTATTTAATTAAAATTGCATTATTTGACGTTATTATCATCGGAAAAATTGCTCGGTAATAATTTGAATTATTGAATTTTTCTGATCATTTGAACATTTTGACCAAATACAAAAGACCATGATCATTTTATTAAAATGGTGATGGGTTTTTATTTTTTCAATTGAATAATTAAATAACCATCACGCCCCAAGGGTAGGCAGAGATGACTGTCAAACAACTCGATCTTCCCATACACTTCTTGCTTCACTCACATTCATACAACCTCTCATACATTCTCTTCTATTTTTCCGACTTCTGACATGGTCCGACTCAAGTATTTGATTCACTTGATTGTGCCATGTCTTCTTCGAACCTCCACAGCTTCTTCTTCCACTTCTATTCATATTCTCCTTACACTCCTTTCTCCGTTCATTCGCTCTACATGGCCAAACCATCTAAGCGTCCCTTTCTTAATCAGTTTTGCATTCTTTACGAATCTCAACATTTTTCATACGATCATACATGGTTTTACTACACATTCGCCTCGGATATCTCATTTCTACAGCATTCAGTCTACTTTCATCTTACCTCTGGCAGTTCCATGCCTCACTGCCATACATCAGGGTTGTTATCAGCGTTCCACTTTGGAATGCTAGCTTCGCTTATTTGGTCAACTTTTTGTCAGCGCTAACCGCGTTCAGTCCTCCGTTAACGGAGTTTCCTGCATTCACCCTTCTTTCAATAACCCCATCAGTCCTTCCATCTCTCGTAAACATACTTCCCAAATACACAAACTCATCTACCTGCTCCAAGTATTCATCATTCACATCAATCTACCTAGAAGAAAATGCTTTTAATTGAAGAGTAATATCAAACTATAACATAAAATATAAACTATTTTGTAGATACCAATGTACGCACCTTTGATTTTTTTTGTTTTAATTATTAGGAAATCAAATGCCAAATAACGTATTTTTATAAGTTTGTTATTAATTTTACGTCTGTTTATAATAGTTGTTCTATGGGTAGGTATAATTTGTTTATGTTATTTTCCTGTTGTTTGTATATTTTTGTTTTGTTTTTATATTTTCATATATGCGTTTGCTTTGAAAACGAGTTAATGTAAAACTAAATATTATGTACCAATGAACAGTGAAATAATGAGTTTGGTTGATAACTCATGGAAGCGCAACATCGTTGCATGTGTTATTTGAAAGAAGAAAAAAAACATAATGGCACTGATAAAGGAAAAACTTTTATTTTTTAGATTCATAAATGCATTGCTGATTTACTTTCAGGAAATTTAGGAAAATGGTCTCATGTATGAGACTTCCCAAAGTGAGCCAATGTTGCTGTGGGTGTTCTTTGGAAAGGGGAACCTTCATCATTGCTTGGATAGAAGTAGTAAGGCCAAATACTTTATACCTTTTGCTATTTAATTGGTGGGAATATCACTATTTATATTTTACCGCACAAGAGTTTCTACTGGCCTGAGCAAGTGGAACCATGTGATTTGTGACGCGGAAGAGAAGAGGAAAATAATGCTTGTTATATTTCCGACACTTCAGATATGATAACTAAGCAAAAAAACAGTTAAAGCCATTGTAAGATACATTTCGCTGTTTCGAGTGCCTTTCACTAGAGCACTACTAAAAATGTTTGCAATGTCCTATACCTATGCAAAGCAATATTTTTCTTTGTATATGGAAAAAATACGTTTTCAAGAGTATCGTACCGCTCTCCCACTAAGGTCATCGCATCTTAATTTTATCGTCTTGTCCAAAAACTTATTTTAGATAAAAATTTGACTCGTTCACTTCAAAACGTTAGTGCTAAATGCTATAATGTAATGAGAATATTTTATCAAATATTTTTAATTAGATTTCATAAAGGTTCCCACTGTTTCCAGTCATATCATCAAAGTGGTATACACCTCAGTATCATCCTGGTGAAAGACGCCCATTCAGAATCGAAACGGCTTTACTTGTCTTTTGTGACCATATCTGAACAGACAGGTACTCTCCAAGCTTCCTCTTCCCCATCTCCTTCCCTTCCCTACTCCCTTCAGCCTCACAGCAGATCCGCAATCTCCCTGACTCTGCACAGTTAGGACTCTGTTTTTTAAACTTAATTTCATATATTTTTTTAATTATTGAACCCTATAAACCTCTTTATAATATTTAATAATTAAAGAAGATAATATCAACAACACTCAATGATTATTAATTGTTTTTGTGTTTCATTCGTAGAACTTAATTTAATTTTTTAAATATTTAATTTAAATCAAATTTAATAGTATTATGTTCCGCAAGTATTTTTATTTTTTATTATTATGACAGCTGTTTGCGGTTAATAACGGCTATGAGGCAAATAACATTTAAAAATATATAAAAAGCAAGAAATATAAAAATAAAATCAATTTAGTATATCCGCGGTACACAATAATAAACTAGAAAAATTTGCATATCTGGAATTTCTCGGTCTAATATCTGTAAAAATTGCAAACGAAATAAAAAAAAAATTAAATGTAGCTTTTAGAACAAATAATAATATAGGAACAAGCCTAAAAACTCAAAAAGTTAAAATCCTAATCTTAATAATAGTGGCATATATGAATTAAAATGTGACCACCCCGACTGCAACGCTACCTATATAGGGCAGACAGGAAGGGCTTTCTCAACCTGATTCAATGAACATTTAAGATGTTATAAAAATAAAAGCACTTCTTCAAAATTCTCAGAACATCTCTTAGTAAATAATCACGTCCCGTTGACAACAACAAACCTAAACCCTTACATATAGAAAGAAAGGGCCTAAGATTAAATTTACTCGATAAATTAATAAACGAACGAATGATCCTAATATAATATTAATTAATAAATTAAGGAAAATTATATATTCACTGCTTCTCAGTATCTTTACATTATCAAAACAATACAATACATTTAAATAATTCAATTAAGAAAACATTATCACTTAAATACGAGGAAACACACTATATATGTGAAAACCTCACAGAATTATCATTGTTTTCTAACTAAATCAGTTTTACCGATAATAAATCATTAATTTATTTAAAAACCCGTCCCAATTGAGAAGGAGTGGGAGTAAATAAAATCGTATAAATAAGTCGTCACAGTGAGGATTAACCAACGTTTGAAAATGGCCTTAAACGCCGAAACAGCTGTCACAATAATAAAAACTAAAAATAATTGCAGAACTAAAAATAATAACATTATTAAATTTGATTTATAGTAAATTTAAAAAAAAAACTAATTTAAAATATGTAGAAAGTAACAAGGTAACGGTCGTGATTAAAGTCCAAGACACCATCTAGGTTACAAAAAAATGTGTAGAACTTTGTAATCCCACCAAAAATGACAACAATAAAATATGGGAAATTATTGAGTGGGATGGATGTGATGAACGTAAGCAGGTAACTAATGAATCAAAGGTCAATTGGTAGAAGCACTTATCCCGGTAAGATCTGGATCTGGGTTCGAATCCCAGTCGCGACCGTTACCTCTGTTTGTTGTCTTCCCCAATAATTAAATGTTAATATTTGTTTCAGGGTAGCGGTATGTTGATGATATTTGCATCTATTCTGTCTCTGTTATCGCAGAATAAAGATGCCACTCCCGATGAGGTGCTGGTCAATACTGGAATCAACGGAACTTACATTTTAGCCGGGCTGACCCAAATAACACTTGGCGTAGTCCTTATTATAAGCATTTTCAGGGTAATTATAATTGTTAATTACGTACACGCAATTATTTATTTATGTATTTATTCACCCACTGGTGCGATTTCACATGAAAATAATACAGTACAGTTACGGTAACTATTTGTTATAGTAACAATGGTAGTTAAGTACACTATATTGATTTACAAAACATAATGCGTGAGTCAAACACACGTGAAATTACAACAACAAAAAAACACTTTTTAAAAATTAAATAAAATACTAGTAAATTAAATACGTAACCAGTCTGAAATATAAAATTAAATAGCTATATATTAAAATCAATGTTTGTCTGTGTGTCCTCGATTTTCTCGAAAATTACTCTAGCGGTTAGCTGAAAATATCAAAATTTGTTCTCATTAGTACCGGGAAGGTTTAGAGCTTAGTTTGAATGAAATCCAATGTGTAAAACTGTTGCTATAACGTTTTAAAATTAGTATGAAAAACATTAAATTCGCCATGTTTTATTTAGGTAAGCCCATAGATATATCACTCTAGTTAGCCACAGATTACATATTTAAAAAAAAGAAGGTTTTGTTTGGGCAGAATATTTTTAAAATGGAAAAAAAAACAAGTAGGTACCTACTTAAGAACTGTATTATTTAAATATTTTTTGAAAAAATAAATGTTTGGAATGAAACAAAATTTTCAAATGAAAGTTTCATTGTTTAGAGATAGTATTAGTCGTTTTACGTATTGGATTTCATTCAAACTACTCCCTAAACCTTCCCGCCACTAGAACAAACTGTGCTATTTTCAACAAAACCATTCATTTCTTCATATATAAATATTGCAACTGCAAATATGTTTACATGTTATACCCATTTTCATATAAATAATTCCAATATGTCCGCCCACTGTTTTCTTAAGTTTTGGTTTTGGATCTTTACGTCAGCGATTTTATTTCAAACTTTTTGATTTATTTAATTTTATATGTATCTTAAAATTATATTTTATATCTGACAGCTGAATTCGTGGATTAGTGAAACCGCAGCGGATCCGCTGTGCTAGAACAGTTTGATTAGGACATAATTCCTTTCGGGAAATCCTTTACGTTAGTGAGAGAAAAATACAAAGATATTATTAGCTGTTATTTTTATTCCTGTAAATTATGAGGACTTACTCAGAAGTAAACTTGTTCATATATTTTGCTAAAAATTTACATTTATATTCATAATGAACATACCTAAACATAAAGAAAAGACTAAGCAAGCAAATGTATAGTAAACGACACCTGATACGCGCTCACGGATGGCGCAAAATTAAATATTATGGAATAAAAAAAAACTGTCTTTAAATATTGATATAAATTGTGGGGGGAAACGTGTTATTGGAAGTTTAAAACTCAAGTCCTACAATAAACTTATAAAAATACTGTAGTTACTATATGTTAGTGTATTTCATGTCATATTCCGTGTGTACGCCCGCCAACAAACGATTCATTTCATTATCGTGCTGAGGTTTTTTTCTATATCTAAATTAGCGCCATCTGTGAACGCATATTACATACCATTAACGCTTTCTTTGTGATTACGAAAATGTAAAAGGAAATTGGTGCTAAGGGTTGCGTTATCTTTTGAAATACAAATATAACAGTAACGACCTCTGGGTTCTATCAACGCTAAGGAGGGCCAATAAAATGATTAGTTTCTATATGTTTCAGAGCCTTCTAAGTTTCATACAAACGTGGGTGACCATATCGATAACGATACTCTTCCTCTACAGCGGAGTATTGTTGACCGAGACTGGACTGTTGATCTACCAGGGGATTACGGATATTGCCATCTTAATTTTATTTTTTGGAACGGTTGCGATAGGTAAATATAACAGAAGATTTCTAAACATTTAAGCAAAAGAAAATTTAATATCACACCCACAGTGATATTAGCGACATCTGTTGTCAAATTTGACAAGTTTCGTCTCAGCGAGACATTTCGATTAAAGTGTAATAGATGTCTCTATACTCGATTTTTTATCTGAATTTTGACTAATTAAAAAAAAATTACATAGTTATTTTCGAAGAATTGTTCCTTTGCTCTTACGTCTAACATAACCCAATAATGTTATTTAGGTGCATAGAAAAGATTGTTCCTACATAGCAGTGGCGTTCAGTCCATAAAGGCTAAAAAGCTGTGTCTACCCTAGTAAAAACGAACCAATTTTTGATCAATTACAATTGTTTTACATATATAAATTATTTATAAATGACAAATTCACACTGTTTGGTTAGGTAATTGTTCAAATATTTAATGCGCAATTCATACCCGAAGATAAATAATTGCACACAGCCTACCTTTGGTTATAGATCAATGCACGCCACTGCTATATAGGTAAATGCATTATACAATTATAGTTCTCGTGAAGAAGATTTTACGTTTATTTTTTTTTTTCAGTTGTCAACCTCTATTTAATCATCGTAGTATCCAGCTACAGGAAAGAAAAAATTGCCGAATCTGAAGAAATCACGAATAATATATCCCAGGATCATCACAATATTTGGACTTCCTAAACAATGAACAATATAATACTTGTTTTCTTCGCCTTTACAGTGCTTTCAAAATCAAAACTGCTTTGAAATTTTTATAATAATTATTTAAACACTATAATAACAAGCAAGAGGAATTAAAATATTAATGACGTATAAAGGGTAATTGCACAAGAAAGTACCTAACTGAAAATCACTTATAATTTTATTTACTTTTTATATTTAGAAAATAAGACAAAAATCGTGTAGTGTGCGTATTATTTTATAATATTCTGTAAATACAAAGAAGGTAAGTGAATATATTTTCTCCAACAAATTTAAGTGCTATTTTCGTTTGACTCGGTTTGGGATAGACTGCTTTTTGTTCTATTTTTTATTCATCTGATTTAGGTACCTACCTCAATGTATTGTAATCTAACGATAGGGTGGGTAGGGGTTATGGATTACAGCTATTCGAATAAATATTCGCCTGGCAGTTAATCTGAAGCGTTATTATTTCACGAGGCTAGCCATAACCAAAAATAAGCACCGGAATTTATCTGTCTGGGACTAGACTAGACTTGATATATTAACTTAGAGTATGCAGCGCAGTGATGAAATCTAAGGTGGCAACTAAAACGTTTCGTAGAATTTGTAGGCGCTGGCCACGTATGGACAAAACGCTTTAGTGGTAAGCACTGTAAGCAGTAGTAGCGTTTTAGTCGTCTGGAATAGAATGTATTTTATATTTATGGGCTAGTGGCCCCCACCACCGCCTGCGCGCGCACCCTTATAGTGTAGGTGAACCCAGCTGTTGTCCACTAGCAGTGTTTGGACACTCAATTATCTACTATCGCATTCCGAGTCGGCAAAGTCGTGCGAGTAGCGCTCGCATCCTTGTACTGGGTGGGGGCATTGGCGGCTCGTGACTTTTGAGTGAGCTAGACTGCTAAGATTGAAAAATACGACGTTATTGATATTGTTGAAGCCTGAAATGATTTTTTTTTGTTTTTCGAAAAATCTGTTTATTGTATGAAGATATATCAGTTAGGTATTATCTGAATCTCCATACAAAAAATTGGAATTTAAAAAAAAATTAAAACTCAAAAGTCGTGAGGCCCCAGTGGGTGGGGGGGGCGTCATCATTACTAAAATGCATGTTTGGACAGCACTCGCAGGACAGTGATTTAGTTACCACTAGCTACTCTACTAATACTAGCTCCGTGTGGACACACCATACGGGATAATAAAATTTGTAACGAAAATGTGTATATGATGAATAAAATGTGTATGAGGTGAATAAAACAACATGAAACAGTTTTTTCGTAACCGTTTAAGTTCGGAAACAGGTGTATCAGATTCGCGGATTTTGGGATAACTATTAAAAACTACGCCCGCACTACACCTGCACAGAATGATTCCAGTAGAGCACAATTCATTTTTTGAATTTCTTCAATTGATGTAAAATTAACTTTAAAATTACTTTTAACTCTACTAAACTGGTATATTTGTCGTAAACGGATGCACTGTAACCCGTTGCGACGAAACGCCTTTGAAAAAATTAAACACCCGTACGTAACGCTGTAGGTACGCAACACGCCGTAACCCGTTGCGACGAAACGTTTTCGCATTTCACCGTTCACCGAAAAAATAAGCAGTTTAAAAATGAGTTTAATAATGGTGCTTTAGTACCTTTTAAAATGCAATAACTGCAATGAATGAAAAACGTAAGATGTTTTAACGTAATTATACTTGCGTTATTTTTATACAGTTTCGAGTAACCGTTTATTTAAGTTATTTTGAATAACTGAAATTTCCACCTCTAGCTGGAAAGTAGCTAGCAAGTACGATTGTCTATGTCTATATCCACACCTCAACACAGGCGTTTCACACCTAGTGAGATGGGCAATACGTCAGCCGGTAACAAATGTTCATATGTAAAAAAATAAAAAATATATATTTATTCTGATAGCGATACTGAGAGTATCTACCACTCTTTGTCATGTCGCAAATATTATGGAAAAACCTATCTTTACATGTGACTAACTAACCGTCACGCCATTTCCGGGTGATAGGTAGAGAGGAGGATCTCAACAAGTCATCATTTTTGTCACTGCGTATATAATGCACAGATGAGACTATCAGGACTATGATTTGTGTGAATGTGGACAAATACAAACAACAGAACACATTGTACAAGAATGTCCCTTTTTTGATATCTTATTTTTTTATATTCATCATTTGATGAAACATTTAAAGTTACTGTTTCTAAACTGTTCGTAAAAACCCTACAAAATTGCATCAGCAACCCGCCCATTATTGTCTGTTTGTGTTGAGTGGGAAGAGGGAGGGTGTCGGCTATGGCCTATTTTTACTCCTTTGGAAATAAGGAAAACCATAGCTTCGTCAGTTTCAATGGCACATCTGTGCTGAAACAAGTGACTCTCGATACCGTGGATTGGCTGAACAACCTCGACATCTCATTATGACCACCGCCAACTGTCCCCCACCATGCGAGAACAAAGAAGTTGCGAATTTAATTGAAAACTTAACCAGATTTTTTAAACCTTCACTGCCATTGATCTACAAGATCAGTGTTCACTGCCCAGTTTGGGTGATCTGTTAAACTAAAAAGCGTATAAATTGCCTTTGAGAAGTTCTAGTCACTCTGCGCGATGCTCTGCGCCCATTATTTAATTCAATAATTTGCATTAAAAATAAAAAAAATTGAAATATTTTTTCATCGAGAAAAAATAATCGGGCAGTGAAAGGTTAACGCCCTTGCCGTCCTTGGAATATTTTCAATCGTTGTAGGCCGCTAAAGGCAAATCATTTTAAAGAGCGCACGTTTTAGTGTATTTGTGCACGCCGATGGTGATTAAATTTGGTTAGAAACAGTTTGGAACACCAGCACGCAGTATCTTCTATTGTTATATCCCACTATGTAGTACACTACTTCACAAGCAAGAATCTCTTTAAAATGATTCTACTGATTGAAGAAGTGTATTTTTATTACTAGTTTTGAAAAATTCCGTGGAAAATCACGAGATGTAACTTACAGCTTGGCAAAAAAATGTAGAAATTTAATAAAATGGAACTACATGTTTCCATTACTATGGCAATACCAAGCTGCTAACTATGTCTTTGAAATTATGTTCTCCACATGACAAAAAATTCGTATTTGAATTTGGCAGTTCGTTTTAACGAAACAAAGCAAAACATCACACGTCGGTTTTTAGGTTTTTAATTTATTTGTATTTTTGATTTCATTCTTTTACTTATTTATCAATTACCTAGTACATTGTTATTTCAATACATAAAATTCAGAAATACACGGAATCGCATTTTCCGTGTAATTGTCTTCCTTGCAAAGCGTTAAAAAATAATAAAAAAAGTTTTTAAATAAAACTGTATTTAAATGGGATGTAGAATCATCTCCTTTAGAAAAGTACCACTAATTTCTGGATACCGTTTGATGAAAGTAAAAACATGCACTTGCAACATTGTACTTTTTAAACGTGCAATCTATAAGCCCTTATTTTTTGTCTACTGTAAATTGGCAGACTTTAACTTCCGTAGTTTCACTTTAATAAATGGCCTGCAAACATTATAAAATATGTTATAGGTAGGTACCCACCTGAACGCTGGTCAGGATTTTTATCATTTTTATTTATTTTTTTATTTCTTATAATTTGCATTACAGAAAATTTACAAAAAATATTTAATTACTTTGTTCGTGTATACCTTATCAGAAAAAGGGAGTTCTTGTGCCTGATAAGGGAGACATTCTTAAGTTACAGAATATCTAATTTCCTTTTGTATGAAATATTTACGTATATAAGTTTTTTTTAAAGAAGAATTTAATTTTATTTATTTGTTCTGATTAATTAATTGTAGTTTTTTATGGCTTGATAAATATAATGGTATTGCATTTGAGTTGTTTTAAAAGCAGGTGTTATGAATTTTTTACGAAAGAGAAAGAGGGGAATAAGGTGGGGAAATACCTGGCTATTCATATCTGGTCACCAAACACGGCTAAAAGCCATTTCAAGCAACGTCTCAATTCCGAATGGCGGTCTTTCACCAGGGCGATAATGAGAGTATCTTCCACTCTGGAACGTGCGCAAATATACCATATATTATTTGAACCCGCAACCTTCAGATTCGTAGTCGAGAGCCTTACCCCTTAGACGTCAAATGAATTGATTTTCATTTCTCACAAGTTTATAATATTCTTGAATATCATTAAGATTTTTCTCTTTACACATTTTTATAATAGAAACTTGCATAAATAAATCATCAACATTTGGTACTGGAAATAGTGTGTAGTGATTTCGTTGCGAAGGGGGATTTTTTTAAGTATTACTTTTAAGATAATTTTTTGTGAAACTTTTACCGAATTTAAATTATTTTTATAAGATCCTCCCCAACCAATAATCCCGTAGATAAGCAAAGAGTGAACAATAGTACACATTTTTGATTATTTTCTTAGCCTAACGAATATATACATTTCCTTATTTTCATTACAAGCTATGTTATGTGTCTATTCCATTTTAAGAATCGAGATAATTAGAGATCGATGAACAACGATTAATACTCACAGAAATATGCCAATTACTAAGATGGTTTGTTACATGATGATTTATGTTCGTCTTTCAGAGAATTAACTAACTAACTAACCATCACGCCGTTTCTCCGCAGGGGTAGGCAGAGAGGACGGACCGCCAAACAACTCGATCTTGGCATACACTTCTTGCTTCATTCACATTCATACATCGTCTCATACATCCTCTTCTATTATTCCGACTTCTGACATTACCCGACTCAAGTATTTGATTCACTTGATCGTGCCATGTCTTCCTCGGGCGTCCCGGGCTTCTTCTTCCATTCACATTCGCATCATACATTCTTCTTACACTCCTTTCTTCGTTCATTCGCTCCACATGCCCAAACCATCTAAGCTTCCCTCTCTTAATTTTACTCATTACGCTTACATCAGCCTTTCGTTCTTTACGAATTTCAATATAGAGAATTATATTTAAATTATTGGATATTTCTGAGAAGATAAACATATTTATACTAAAAAAGTTATGACACATGGATATTAAAGTTGGAAGAATTCTATAGGGGTTATCATTAAAAATTACTAGTTACATACCTATTCATAATTTCTACACCCATGTGGTATAGTTTTCATATATTTTTTTTAAATACGTACAATTTTTGTTGTTTGTTTTAAGATTAGAATAGTTGGTTAACTTAAAAGTTTCGTTTTGGAATTCACCATTTTTGCATTTTTTCTTTGTTTATGTTGGGGCATTCTTTCCAAAGGATTGATCTTTGAAAGGAATGTTTTTTTTTACTATTTTTTTTATTATTATTACTTCCTCTACACACCCATCGTCTTAATTTTTAAAAAGTTCACGCTCGTACGGATGGACGTACTTAAAAAGAAAATTATGTTGCACAATTTAAACCAAAAAACTATGAAAGTAATATCTCTTTCATCAATTGAATAAACGTGTTTGTTGATTTGCAGAACAAGCTATTCGTATATGGGTTGATACCCGCCCAGATAGTGACATCACTTCACTTCATTCTGTTACAACATCGGAATATATAATGCAAAATTGCGTCATTCGGCTTATAGGCGCCATCATGATACGCGCGGTGGCATGCTAAAAACATTAGGATTTTATTCGTGTAACGAGATTTCAAAAATAAATCTTGCAGGTACACGTTCCATAGTAAGAGTTAACCAGAACGACGCTGACTTAGAATTGTGTACATTGGTGAGTATGCATAGGAGAATTTCGTGTTATGCCAACCATCCGATACCCCCCGACCACCCCCTGTTTCGACGAAACTTTAATGCATGGCCCTGCCGTGTATACTTTTTAGTTATCATATTATCAAACGTACTATGCACCAGCAACTAACGTCAAAACCAAGCCTGTCACATTGATATTCCCGTTTATTGCGCACAGCAATTATTATGTTTGCATCGAGTTATTTTAGATTACGGCACGCATTTTTCAGAGGAATTAAATAAATATGAATTATTATTAATATGTATGGTATTTTAGTACACTTTATGGTTTAACGTCGTATTTGTTTAATGATTCCCCTTTCATTTAAATAGTTCAAGGGGATACTCCAAGCATATAAAGTCCACCGATTTGAAAAGAAAAAAAAATAGCTGATAAATAATTTTTCTGTGACTTCATGAAAGACGTGATAAATTAGCTTTGAATACCCAAATCAACATGCGTGGTGAAAACTACAGACTTCAAAAGCAGATAATTGTCATTTTTTAAATTATTAGATATCAGCGCATAATTTGCGGTAAAACGCAGATATTCCGGAGGGAACGGAAAATTATTCGCTCGATCACTGTAGCTTTATTTAGACAAAATAGTGGTGGTCGGCCACATCGCCCTTGGGGTGATTTTTCACAAAAACGGCGCTATACAAATCATCCAATTATTATGATTATAAGCCGTATTCTGCAAACTGTCAATTTTAGAGATGTTAGTTTTATTTGTTTTTTTTGTAATTTACCTATAATAATATATAAAAATTAATGTAAGTTTGTTTGTTTTTCTGTCCTCGATGTTCTCGAAAATCACTGGACCGGTTTTGCTGAAAATAGCACAGTTTATTCCTATTAGTGCCGGGAAGGTTTATAAAGTATTTTGAATGAAATCCAATATGTAAAAATGTTGCTATAAAGTTTTAAAATTAGTATGAAAAACATTGAACCCGCCATGTTTTATTTAGGTTATCCCATATATATAACACTCTGGTTAGCTACAGATTGCATATTCGAAAGAAGAACTTTTTTTGGGTAGAGTATTTTCAAAATGTAAAACACAAGTAGGTACCTATATAAGAACTCTATTATTTAGATATGTTTTAAAAAAATAAACGTTTGGAATGAAATAAAATTTTCAAAATAATTTATTTGTTTAGAGATAGTGTCTTTCGCTGTAAAATCAATTATGGCACCCTAATGACAAGCAATAATTCACAACATTATAACTTTATATAAACCCGAGCAAGGCCGGGTACACATTAGCTACTAATATAATAAAAATCGCGGAATTTTTTTGTTTGTTTTCTTTATGTGTACATATATTACAACCTGTTCAAAATAAAGGTAAGCATTATATATTTCCACATAGGTACATTTTTTATTCATTAATAGGTCGGCACTACACCGACTCCTACTACAACTCTGGCAGCGATATCATTACGAAAAGTCACCGATAAAGAGTGATACACCTACTCATTATTAGCGAAAAAATTTTACAATGCGTTATTTTTATTCATTTATTGAAAACCGAAACAACTGATTTTTTATTATTTAAAAGTGATATTTTTAATTTCAATGAAATTTTCTTTTTTGAAGTCGAGTAACAAGTTTGAAATATGATTTATACAAGCAATGCATCTGTGTGAATGCTGTGTTTGACTAAACATTCGTTGTGATTTTTTTTAAATTTAATGAGTTTTAATCTAATTTAATAATGTTATTATTAAGTTCTGCAAGTATAATAATGTATCAATAACTTTAATAAATATTATTTAAATACAATTTATAAAAAAAATTAAATGGAGTTCTACGAATTATACACAAAAACAATGAATTTAATTCGCTGTGAAACCCATCCGCCCGGTTTTAGTGAGGGTTTCATTTGTATTTTTCTTTGAAATATTTATTTTTTTAATAACAAAAATAAATGGATGAATTGTACAGCGCCGTTTTTGTGAAAACTCACCTCAAGGGCGCCGTACAAATATTAACTGCTAGGGATTATCTTATTTTGTGCAAACAGATACAGAAACATACTTACCTGGCAGGTCACTCCTGATTAACACGTTAAATTATAAAGTTTTAGTTAGAGAAGATATGATTTTGCACTAGTCTCGTTTTCTTCAAACACACTATAGTCTGAAGATAGCCGTCACAGGCTGAAACCGGTCACGGTCAAAAATAAAAGTGGAATAAGGTAAAAAAGTGTATTTTATTTAAAAAATAAAAGAATAACTTTATTTACATCACTTTGTTTACATCACTTTGTTTACATCACTTTGTTGACACCACTTCGTTTACATTACTTTGTTTACATCACTTTGTTTACATCACTTTGTTTACATCACTTTGTTTACATCACGTTGTTTAAATCACTTTGTTTACATCAATTTGTTTACATCACTTTGTTTACATCACTTTGTTTACATCACATAAAACTGATGTAAACAAAGTTATTGTTTTATTTTTTAAATTATAATGTCACATCACCAAGTTACCGCTTCATATGAAAATATAAGAAAAAAATGTATTTTATTTAATCATCATAACACGTAAATATTTCATAATAAACTACGTATACGCAATCGGAGGTTGGGAGTTGTCAAAGAAAAAAAATCGTTTGAAAAAATAGCCAACGATCATTACCATGGGGCCTTGATGAATTCGTTAATAGACAAAAACTAAGAACTGCGGAACACCTATAGAATGTAAGTAGGTAATGTGAAAAATTTCAACCAATTAATTGTTAATCATCTCTGAAATTTCAAGGCAACACAGCTTCCTTTGTTAATGGGAGATATATATTTAGGTCATCCGACGATTACTAACTGGTATGACTCTAAAGTTTATTTTGGGAAATGACAGCTACTGCGAAACCATTTTCTTTTAATATTAAAATGACATATTTTATTTTTATAACAAAGCATATATTTTTATTACGTCAATACTCATTTCTAATTCAGTCCCTGTTTTTTTATAATAATAATAATTGGATGATTTCTATAGCACTGTTTTTTGTGAAAAATCACCTCAAAAGCGCTGTATAAATATT
Organism: Halesus radiatus; assembly: GCA_022606495.2. NCBI lineage: Eukaryota > Metazoa > Arthropoda > Insecta > Trichoptera > Limnephilidae > Halesus > Halesus radiatus. Next base: position 245,958 of record JAHDVE020005448.1, on the reverse strand, counting down.
ACTTCATATTCTCTGTCTAATTACGTACAAACAGATACAGAAAAACATGCTGGCAGGTCGGTTCAGATGAACACAGTTTTATTAGACAATTTAAGCTTAGAGAAGGTATGATTTTTACAGTTGCTATTTTATCCTCTTTTTCTATTGATATAACACTTATTAGAAGATTGGTGGCAAAAGAAGAGTTGGTATTTATTTGAAATATTTATAATTTTTAGGACTGGAGAATAGAAGGTTTTTAATAGATGTTTAAATGTTTTTCCTTTTATATATTTAGATATTTACAGTGTTGCGGTCTGTGGACGCATTTGCGCAACGGTGCGTGAAAAAAATTACTAGGTAAGTACTAATCGGCTAGCCCAGCTAAGCAATTTACGTATGCTTTTCTTCCATTAAGGATATGATTAAATTACTATTGATGTTTTATTTGTGAATACATTATTATTTAATCGTTGAAGATTATTATATTAACAAATTTCAAAAGAACTATGAAACAGAAAAATACACAGAAAACAAAAGGATATCAGTTGCATCTGCGAATCAGACCCAGGACCTCTGTGTTACTAAGACAATGCTCTAGCCACTAAGCTAATGAGAACTCGTTATTTTACGTCACTATTATCGATATCGTACCCCAATTTTTAGTCTTACCAATACTATCCTTAATTAATTCCCATATTATTGGCTGCTATCTTTTTGTGTGATTTCTAAGTTCTACCTGAATATATTTTCAATCAAGATAGTGTCTCGGACATACCTATCCTATTTTATTTATATAGGACATCTATTGACTTTTCTAGAAGCCTGGAATGAATATACAATTTATCGGAATAATAATATTATTATTATTATGAAATAAGGTTTTGAATTGATAAAAACCCATAATTTTGTCAGTGAAATCCTTGAAGATTTGCTGAATTATTTTAAAACAGGTTGTTGGTTGAAAGGTGTTGTAGATGGAGGTATAACACAGATGTTCATTCTGATTTTAAATTTGTCAAAATCAAACCCACGGATTTGGAGAAAAGAGAAAAAAAACATCTATAAAAATGCCCTGTATCATATCCATTGTCCATAGAAAACTAAGTCAAAGTTTGTAAAATATATTATGTACTGCATACGGGTTGGCAAAATATTCTAGATATTTAATCAATTTGAAGTAAAAACGTTAATTACCATGGCAGCATCATGCTACACACTTTGCCTTTTTTTATTTACAATCCATTCGAGTTTCACAGTTCGTTTTAAAGAATCAAGGCAAAACAACATAAATCCATTATAATTATATTTTTTTCATTTGTAATTTTGATATGTGAATTAGATTTTGATTTATTTTGATTTAACATCTAATAAGTAGGTATATTGCAATGGCGTGAATAGCTCTATTTCCAAATGTAGGCTACATTTGGAAATAGAGCTATACCCCCCACGTGTGTAGTTTTTCAAGTTCGGGTAAGAACAATTGTGCATTGAATATTTAAAAATTGCCGTTAAATCATCATCTCCCGCTAATTGTTGTGGCCAACTGAGTAAATGAGCTACAAGTTCTTACAATTTTGGCGGAAAAAAAAACCTTATTTTATTTTTATTGTTCTGTTTTTCTTAGGGTGGGTACGGGTTTTCAGACTATATGGGCTGCACGCCACTGGTATTTTGATATACACATTTCAGAAATCAAAAAAAAAAATCGCAAAAAAAAAAAAATAGATCCAACTAACCAAAACTAACCAAAACTCTTTCCAAAACGTTTTAAAAAAAAAAAACAAATTTTAAATAACAAATTGTGTTAGAATATAATGCAAAATCATGTCCTTTCATAAAGTACCTACCCACCAGTAATTAACGCCTTTAGGATAAAGTAGAAAATATGCACTTAGACCTTTGTGCTTTATTAACCTTACTATCATTTTTATATGAGCCATTTTTATTTTGTCATTTAAAACCTTTTAAACGCAAAACAGCACCATCGATGATTTTCTAGGTGCCTACTTTTAAATGTCGGACTGCAATATAATGTATTATTGGCAATAAAATTTAGACATTTAACTCATTACTATGGTACCACCAAGCAACTAACCTACTAGTCCTAGAAATTTTATCCTCACGTCGAAATTTTTTCATATTCGAATTTGACAATTATTTTTAAAGAAACGAGGTGAAACAAACTTTTTTTATCTTCCTTGAAAATAGTTAAATGACAAAAAAGTTTTGTATAAAATTGTCTTAGAATATATACATTTTTAAAGAAAGATAAGTATTCCCAGGTTACGAATAAGCTGATAATATTAGAAGATGTTGCTTATGTTGTGATGGAGAAATTAGCTAGCCGAGAAATTGAATTCACGACGCGTGGGTGGTACACAGACGCGATTCCAACTCAGCCACTGACCGATGATGTGGAATCATCTCCTCTCGGAAAGTACCACTAATTTCGGTTAAAGTCATAAACACACACTTGAACCATTGTACTATTTTTATAACTAACTAACCATCACGCCGTTTCACCGCAGGGGTAGGCAGAGAGGACGGACCGCCAAACAACTCGATCTTGGCATACACTTCTTGCTTCATTCACTTTCATACAACGTCTCATACAATCTTTTCTGTGATTCCGACTTCTGACATGGCCCGACTCAAGCATTTGATTCACTTGATCTTGTGACTACTATTACTATCTCTAAACAAAGAAGCATTCTGTACTTAAGAACTTCATAAATAATGGAGTTCCTATATAGGTACCTACTTGTGTTTTTCATTTTGAACATATTCTACCAAACAAACCTTCTTCTTTTGAATATGTAATCTGTGGCTAACCAGAGTCTTTGGGCTAACCTCAATACAAAATTGTGGGTTCATTGTTTTTCACACTAATTTTAAAACGTTATAGTAACAGTTTTACATATTGGATTTCATTCATATTACTCTCTAAACCTTTCCGGCACCAAAAGAACAAACTGTGGTATTTTTAACGAAACCTGTCCAGTTATTTTCGAAAAAATCAAGGACAGACAGACAGACAAACATTCATATTTTATATATAGAGATTAAATGTCAAACTGTACCTACCTCATTAAGATTATTTTTTTATACGCTTAGATATAGCTTGTTTATATTTGGAAGATTAGAGTTCTCATGTTTTGAGAATAAGTAATAACATCAAAGTATAATCACAAGGCTATCGCAGTCATCTGCACACGCCGTTAAAATTTAATTTGAATTGTATAAGCCGGATCCCAAAGGAACTTGGAGGCAGCATGTTGTTAGTAATATGCATAGCCGATGTTGGCAATAAGTAGGAAAGGACTTGTTAATGGGGGCTTTGAAGGGTCCGGGATTAAAAGTAGGAAGAAAGACAGAAGCCGTTAGCTTATTCCATATAGGAGCCGATTTATATAAAAATTAGTCGGCGAAGCGACCCATTCTCATGAAACCAACATCGACTGTGAACGGAACAAACGGCGAGGAGGGGAGCAACGCTGCTAGCTCCTTCGAGCAGGCTCCATTGAAACATCTTTAGAGCAGACTCAGCATACCTACATTGCGTCTGTGCATTAGATATGGCAATAAGTCTGTTAACGACGGATTGTCAATCAGACAAACCGCCCTTCTTTTGCACAGAATCAAGCAGATTTAATAAGTGTTTGGGAGCTCCAGCCCAGAGGAGATTTCCAAATATAACTGTTGTACTTACGTGAGATTTGTATAGGATTAGCAGTTGATCACGATTGAAGAATCTGCTAGCCCTATACAAGACAATCAGTTTCTTGGAAGCCAAATTTACTAGGGCTTCTATAGAGCCCCGATACATGAGCTGGTCTAAAATGCTCACCCCAAGCATTTCAATGGAGTCTTTAAAGGAGGGTGCTCCCATAAAATTACAGACAGACCACCCTTTATGCCGAGATCGAACACGCGTGGGTTTTTGAGACGTTGAAGCTGGCCAGGTTGGCCCTAACGTACTGTTAATACTCTAAGGCCCTAACCCAGGCACGGACCTTCTCGAGGTGGTGGTCAACTTTTATTCTCAAAGGTTCCCGAGCCGTTCAGACGTCAACGGTGGAAGAGAGCTTGTCGTAAAGAAAACCATCGTAAACGGTGCTGTCATCGGCGTTACAGTGTATTGGTGAACATTTTACCAGATCGTTTATATGCAACGAAACAGCGTCGGTGTGCAGCTGGTTTTCAGCAGTGCCTCTAGATATATTATACTATTATGCAAAAATAAAACTTTTTTTTTACGAAAATGTCAAAGTCATCTTCACCACGGAAAGTGACGATGAAACGATATTTAATTTAGGTGATGCTCAGAAACACGAGTTCCAGGAGTTCAGGAGTAAATAGCAAGTGTTCCAGTATGTTTATAGTATCCCCAATTTGACAAATATTCTTAAGCTGAGAGGTTGTGGTTGTACCAACTTTCCTCTCTCACTTACGCTTTCTCTTCTCCCTTTCCCCTTCCGGTCTTCTTATCGCCTGTTATGGCATCATAACATACAAAAAAATCCGTTTGTTTTACGAAGTCCATCAAAGCATACAGCAGTTATTGATCTCTTGGGGTGATGTCATTTAACAAGTTGTTATTACGTCAGACTCCTAAATAACAGACAAAACCGTTTTTAAAATATGTCACTGAGCACAAGGTCATTAAGTGTGGAAGGAGATAACAGCAGCTTGTTTTATATATCATTATGTCTATGAACTCTATGTAATGATGAATAACATACAATATATCGTTATATTCAAATCTTCTGATATCAGTCTCGCCGAGACATTTGGCAAGGCTTATCTATCCACCTATCACGCCGTTTTCTTCAGGGATAGTCAGAGAGTATGAACTGCCACGCAACTCTGTAATGGCATACACTTCTTGCTTCAATCACATTCACATTCATACATACTCCTCTGTTATTCAGACAATTGACATGAGCCGACAAAAGTATTTGATTCACTTGATCGTGCCGTGTCTTCCTCGGGCGTGCCCAAACCATCTAAGTGTCCCTTTCTTAATCTTTCTCATTACGCTTACATTAGCCTTGCATTCTTTACGAATCTCAATATTTTTCACACGATCATATTTGATTCACTTGATCGTGCCGTCTTTTCCTCGGGCGTCCCCGGCTTCTTCTTCCATTCACATTCGTGTCATATATTCTTCTTACACTCCTTTCTTTGTACATTCGTTCTACATGCCCAAACCATCTAAGCGTCCCTTTCTTAATATTTCTCATTACGCTTACATCAGCCTTGCATACTTTACGAATCTCAATATTTTTCATACGATCATACATGATTTTACACACATTCACCTCAGTTCTCATTCTCATTTCTAGGGCATTCAGTTTACTTTCATCCTTTCTCTGCCAATTACATGCCTCACTGCCATATATCAGGGTTGGTATCAGAACTCCATTGTGGACTGCTAGCTTCGCTTCCTTGGACAACTTTTTGTTTGCGCCAACCGCATTCAGTCCTCTTATTAATGGAGTTTCCTGCATTTACCCTTCTTTCAATATCTCAGTCTTTCCAGCTCTCGTAAACATACTTCCCAAATATACAAACTCATCGACTTGCTCCAAGCATTCATCAATCACTACTATATTGCACATTGTTTTCGTACTCTCTCTTTCAAACACCATGGCTTTAGACTTACTTACATTCTTCATACATACTTCATTCATCCTAAATTCGAGGGACTGTAGATACTGTTAGCAATCAGCACCGCATCAGCATACAACAGGCAACATATTTTCAGGTTACTCATTTTTGCGCCCAAGCCCACCTCTTTCAATTCTTGCGTACATGTACGAGTATAGATTGAATAACCACATTGACATTACGCAGCCTTGCTTAATACTTTTTGTGGTGTAAAACCACTCCGTAAAATCACCGTTTACCCTGATGTGTATGAGATTCGTATTCACTCCATACTCGAACAATACCTTCCATAATTTATTTTTTGTCAACTCGGTCGAATGCTTTTTGTAGATCTACAAAGGCACAGAAAAGTTTCTGGTATTTTTCCAGAAACTTCTCTGTGAACATACGGAACGAGAAAATCTTATCCATGCACCCCTTCCACTCATATGTGCACCTTGTACATCCCATATTTTATCTATTGTTTTCGTTTGTACTCTATCAATCAATATCCTACTATACAGCTTTCCAACTGAACTTAGCAGGATAATGGCCCTGTGAGTTCCACATTCCACACGTGATCCTTTATCTTTGTATAGAGGCATGATCACAGCTCTCCACCAATCTAATGGCGTGTAAAGTTTGCATAACTATATGAGAATTTTACGGCTATCTCCTAGTATTCAGCAGAAATATTGTCAAAAACAACCGCCTTACCATTACATTTAATCGATATTTTTATTTCATCCGCGCTGGTTTTTTGGTAACATTCACCCCATCGTCATTCATACCTGATTCGCCACTGGAATCACTACAGTCGGGTTGCCTTCAAAAACCTCTTCAAAGTACTTCATCCATCTCCCTTTTATTTCCTTCTCATCCGTTAACATTTTTCCATCTTTCGATTTATTACTTATTTTTTTATTAAATCTGCTGTTTGACAGAAAACAACTTCTGTTCAAGGTATACCTTCCATGCGATGCTAAATGACCAAGCATAATTTATGTAGATTTCTCACTGGGAAATACAAAATAATGGCATGTATCTGTAAAAATACATTGAAAATGAATTACCGTTAAAAAAATTGGCCTAGAGTTCTTAAAAAAATATTATTTTATTATCCACCACTTCATCAACTGAGATTTGTCGTCTGGCGTATTTTTACTATTTTATAGCCATTCTCCGATCTCCAACAAAAACTGCCTAATGTATCGCGCAAGGAGGGGTCCCTCTGGATTCATATCACCCCTTTTATGGGGAACATTGTGGGGGGGAGGTATAGTGGAAAAACGGGTGAGCTTTTGGAGTTAGGCGCCATCTACGACAATATAGATTACAATATACTCTGTGATAGATTGCCCTAAATTACTAGAATGAATTCAATTGGGAGTCCCTAACAGACAAACCAGACAAAACCACACACTATACCTACGTCAAGGCAACACTAACTCAAAACAAAACACATTTATTCACCACGCTTCACACATTTTCATACTTTATACAGTGAGTTCGACTTATTCAGCTCAACCCCACATAATTTCAAACCTAAAATCAATAAATAAAATTCAAACAATACAATTTACTCTACACAGACTAGATCCTTTCCCTCCCCCCCCTTCCTGTCATCCTAACCTCATAGGCTAAAGTTGAAACTTTTCTTTTTCATTTCAATAATCTAAATACATAAGTGAAAACCTATTGCAACTTCAATTTTTACCATACATAATAATTATTGTAAACTGTTGGTTTTCCAAATAAAATAAATAAATAAATAAATAAAATAACATTTCATCATAAAATAAACTTCCCCCAGCTCTTACTAATATCCAGAAAATGAATTTAAACAAAATATTTAAAAAATCTTCTGTTCAATTTATTGTAAAAAGCCATTTTGTCAAGCCTTCGGTAGTTGATTGATTTCGGTTTCCATATTATTTTATTTCTTTATATAAACTCCGTTTTTGCTGAACAAAACTAGACTCCTGTCTTAAAATGTTTCGATTTTTGCACTGTATTGTGAATGTGTTATTTTTGTATCGTTTTGTATATACTGTATAATGTTTTGTAATTTTATTAGATGAATATGTACCTAAGGAGTACTGAATGAGTAATGTTAAGAACAAGTAAAAATGTATATAATATGTTAAGAATGTATAAATGGAATATGTTTATGAATAGAATATGAAAGGAGCACTGCGGGAATACCACTTTTCTACTGTTTCATATATAACTTAATTTTGGATTTGAGGCCAAAATACCCATTTTACTGAATTACGTATTTTTTAAATAAAAGTTTAGTAAATATCTAATATGGATGAAAAGTATTTTATTTATTTTTGTTTTATATTATAAAGGATATGCCATGAAAAAAAAAATATTTTTCATACTATTAGATGCAATTTATAAAATTATTTGTGGGTTTTCTGTATTTTTTTTATTATTATCATATTTGCTATATACCTAAGTATGATTATGTAAATAAAAATATTTAAAAAAAAAACATTAAAAAAACGGTTTATTAGGTCAATAGTTTAAATTATGTAAGAAATATTTGTGCTCCAACGTAAACTGGTGATTTTTAATTTAATTTAAAGCCCACCATAATGCTTAAGTTAATATGTTTTTTTTTTAAATACATATTTCATTATATTTTCAAAGCAGACGTGGTAAAACTTTTTTTAAATCACCCAACCCCCTAATAATTGTTAAAGGTGGCTCTAAAATCGCGAAAAATCAATTCCTTTAATGGCCAATATTTCGTAACGTAAAACAAAAATAAATAAATTACTTCTAATCCGTACTATACTTTTTGATGAAAAAAAAAATCGTTAGGTTTAGGTGGGTATTTTGGCCTAAAATCCAAAATTAAGTTTTGTATGAAACAGTCCGCGCAGACGTTCCTCTTAAATACTTGAAAATAGAATGGTTAAATAGGTATATTCTCTCCATTCCATGTTCCACCCCACTCAAGGTCAACTAATAGCCCGTCGCGGAATGCCTGCATGCTAGAAAAATGTCTAGTGTTTATGTCAATACATTTTGTTTCAATATGTGGGAACAAGTGATAAATTTAACCATCACAATTATCATTAACCCTGAGATAGTCGCACCGAAATTGTGTAGTGGGTACTTTGTCTCGATCTCTCTGGCAAGTATAGTAACTTTATATTTATAGTTGTATTGTTCTACAGTATTTTCTTCTATAAGTTTCAACCTGAATTTTAGTGAACTATTACAAGATAAGTAGATATACCTATGAAAATACGTTTTATTAAACACTTATTTAATGGCATTGTTTTAAAATCAGGCAGCATTCAAATGAACATTCACTGATTTATCCCAAAAATACAAATAAATGTCGTCACTTACAGTACAATACAAGTCAAATGAGTTACATATCTACCTATTCTATGTTCTTTAAAGTAATTCGTTATAAAATATTATTTTAGGAAATATGCAATTTCGGTTTAAGAAATGGATGTTTTACACGGGAAAACCTGTTTATTGGCATAAATGTCCTTACTCAAAGATGCCCAGATGTCAAAGGTGAAACATTATGTAGGTGAATATTGTTCTGTTGATAGCTAACTTCCTGGAAGGGAAGACATCAGTAAAAGCAGAACAAATTAATTGAAATCCGAAAAATTTCAAGCATATCAGTATTGTGCTGTTCAACTGAGATTTTGTGTAATTTTTCGTGTTGTTCTGAGTTGCAACCTTAGAGTAATAACCCATAAAAATCACGGGATTTAACTTGATTTTTTTCTACAGAATCAAAAAATACTGTACAATTCAAGAGTAAAATAAAATAAAAACTTTTATAAAACATTTCTTCGATAGATGCATAATTCGTTAGTATACTTTTTTTGTGTGAATATGAATGAAGCAAGAAGTGTACGCCAAGATCGAGTTGTTTGGCAATCCGTCCTCTCTGCCTACCCCTGCGGGGAAACGGCGTGATGGTTAGTTAGTTAGTTAGTCTATAATTTTCATTAATTTTTAGTATTCAGTGGTGTAAACAAAGTACTTCTTATTAATTTTATAAATAAAATCAGTTTCAATTTTTAAAGAGTCGTAGACGTACAAGAACAAAATATTGGTTATTTTAAAACCGGCAGACTGTCGAAGGAATATAAAAAGCCCATGTCAGCAAAAAAATCCTACTAATAAAGTGAATAAGCACTCAAGGCTCCTCGAGAAACCAAATATCACCCCTCTTCAAACCATCCTAAAATATACTTCAATCGATCACTTAGCCGATTTTTAAATTATTAGATGAACATGTGAAAGCTAATACTGGGTTATTTACCCTTCACGACAACTTGAGGCGATGACAATAATAATGTTGGATGTTTTTATGGCAAATGGCCAAGTATTGATTTCCACTTCACGGCCTTGAATTTCATAGAAGCTTTAAATTTCTGTTACCAAAAGTAAACAATAATATCCCATGTTTATAGTATATTATTACTCTAAGGTCCCATGTTGTGCAACGCGCTCAGTGGCGGGCCACGCTGGTGCATTGCACACATTATGGGATATCGTCGACCCAAATGGTTGATTTATTACTTCGTGGTAGACTTCGACGGAGCTTTGCAATAGTTAGATAGCTTTAAACTGTTAGGAGTAATATATATTGTTACATAGTATAGTTATAGTTTAAACTGTTGTCAAGTTACACAATAGCAGTAGCGTTCATTGCTCTATTACCAAAGGTGGGCTGTGTGTAGTTTTTCAAGTTCGCCAAACGCAAGCCAAATACTAAATTTGAAGATCGCGCCTAAGGAGTATCAGGGCCTAATAAGAATAATAATAGTAATAACAACATAGCATTTATATAGCGCAGTTTTGTGTTATTTCACTTCAAGTGCGCTTTACTATAATAAACTTTAAAATAATGTTTAGCTAACCCCATCCAATGGTGTTCCTAAAGTGTTCCTTTTATATTATATTTATACATTCTTAACATATTACATACATTCTTTCTTAACTAACTAACTAACGCAGGGGTAGGTAGAGAGGACGGACCGCCAAACAACTCGATCTTGGCATACACTTCTTGCTTCATTCAATTTCATACAACGTCTCATACATTCTCTTCTATTATTCCGGCTTCTGACATGGCCCGACTCACGTATTTGATTCACTTGATCGTGGCATGTCTTCCTCGGTCGTCCCCGGCTTCTTCTTCCATTCACATTCGCGTCATATATTCTCCTTACACTCCTTTCTTCGTTCATTTGCTCTACATGCCCAAACCATCTAAGCGTCCCTTTCTTAATCTTGCTCACTACGCTTGCATTCTTACTTATTTTTAATATTACTACAGTACATGTACATAATAAGATAAGATAAACCCTAGCAAGTGGTATTTGTACAGCGCCCTTGATGTGATTTTTCACAAAAATGGCGCTATATAAATCATCAAAGTATTATTATTATTATTACTTAGTTATATATTCATCTAATAAAATTACAAAACATTATACAGTTTATACAAAGGTATACAAAAAGAACACAGTGCAAAGACCGCAACATTTTAAGACAGGAGTCTAGTTTTGTACAGCAATAACTGAGTTTACTTTAAAAAAAAAAAAAAGATTGAAACCGAAACCAAACATCTACCGGAGGCTTGAGAAAATAGATTTTTACAATAAATTGAAGAGAAGTAATAATTTATCGGCAGCAGGATTTTTTTAATAATTTTGTTTTTAAAGTCCGTTTAAATTCAGTCATTTTCTGGATATTAGTAATAGCTGGCGGGAAGTTTATTCCAAAAGAACGGGCCATTTACACAAAAAATAGCTATCATAGTAGACGGCTTAATTTGACCTTGAAAGTTCAATTAGACGATTAGTAACATCTAGATATGCGGACTTCAGAGTAAGCTGTATATCGCTTAAGTCTTGTCGGATACATAGTTCAGATATATAGGCTGGCGCCATTCCCTGTAATGCTTTGAAGGTCAGTAAGCAGACCTAAGGTTTGGAATAACAGAAATTCAGTCCAAACTAAAAATTAACCCTTTCAGATTTCCATATCCTTAAATACAATATTCCTGCGAGTATCACTCTTGTATTGCCTATACTCGTGTATCCTAAATACATATATCTTATTTTTATCAACATTATTCGAAGCCTCACATTTCAATCTGTTTCTTATCAAGGGACGAATCGCATTTAGGAAGATAAATTCTAATCGAATCCCTGTACTGTACCACCCGAAAAAAATATGTTTTTCCTTTCCTAAAAACGAGCAAGAACATAAATAATTATTAAAATAAATACCAGGATTAAATAGTATCTCCAATAACATGTGTTTTCCAATATTATGTCATCTTCGTGCAAAACCGTTTATAAACTTCGCTAATAAGCAGTGTTTATCTCAAGTGACCTGCCAGGTGAGTATGGTCCTGTATAATACTATCTACCTGTATATAAAAATAATGACCTGTATGTATATTTTAACACGGCCTCACTTTCATTGGTCAAATGCATTCTACATATAGTTTGGTATTACAGATCGATGAACTGGATAATGAAATTTCCTGGCCATAAGTTGTAATAATAGATTGTCTAAAGTTAGTGATAACATGGATCATTGCAAAAAAAACATATATTTGTACAGCGCCCTTGAGATGACTTTTTTACATAAACGGCGCTATACAAATCATCCAAATATTATTAATATTTTGCATAATTGAAAGGGGCCATTATATTATCATCTTCCGCTGATTGTTGTGGCCAACTGAATAAATAAAACTACAAGTTCGAAACCAAATACAGAAGAAAGTCCATTTTTACCATAAACTTGTCGTATTTTTTAAAATCTTTTAATATTCGTTTTTCTTAGGCACAGCTTTTTAGCCTTTATGGACTGCACGCCACTGCACAATTGGTACTATTATTTTGAAATTAATAAAAAATTACTTTGTATATACCACTTTATTAATTAATATACACATTCCAACATGTTTCGAAAGCGATGCTTTCTTCATCGGGAATACATAGAATACTAAATTATAAATAAATAAATTATAAATACTAATTCCTGATGAAAAAAGCATCGCTTTCGATACATGTTGATATGTGTATATTAAGAAAGTGGTAAATACAAAGTAATTTTTAATTAATTTATTAATAATGACGCCACAAAGTGAATACCAATCTTTTGAAGAAATTACTAATCTTTAGCCTTTTCACCAAGGTTCAGATTTGAGGGCTGAGCTTCTCGCGATTAAGTACTTACCTGCTACTTCCTAAATGATTTCATAATATTTAACTAATTTCAAAAAATGCCGAATAACAGAAAAGTATCTATGAAACGATATATGAATGTGAATGAAGCAAGGAGTGTGTGGCAAGAACGAGTTGTTTGGCTGTCCGTACTCTCTGGGGGTAAGGGTGGGGAACCGGCGTGATGGTTTGTTAGTTAATTCGTTATAAACTTAAAAATGCCGAACTTTATGACGAAAACACCGTACGAGCAGTGGCGTACAGTCCATAAAGGCTGTAAAACTGGGCCTACCTTAAATAAATGAGCGTAAAATAGTTCATTTATACTATCAAAAATACTACCTTCCTCAACATATTAGTTTTAACTTTTTAAAAAAAGCAATGCATGGCGAAAGTCACTCAAAATGAACCCTTTATCTTGCCATATCACATATACTCCTCATTTCATTTTCAAATATCCAACGCACAATAAAACTCATAGGTACACCCGTACTTCAATAACTTAATACAGTTTACCTTTAGTCAAAGAACGATGCATGCCACTGCATGTAAACTGAGTATCAAATAACTTTTTTTTTTAAATTTTAAAAGAAAGACAAACATCCTCAGATTACGAATAACCTGACAATATTTAAAATTCCTCTTGCTTTCATCAATCATTCACTATGGCAAACGAACTCCTAAAACTCAGAATGTATCTCACTTCGAAACCGTATCAAATTTCTGGTTACTTTGTTGAGAAGGTCATAAATAATGACGTAAAACAATTATACGGTTAACCCGTAAAATGATGGCCCCTACCAATGGCAAAGAATGTGCCGAGATTGCCGAGTGCCTTAAGTTATTATTAGCGTAGGTCTTTTGTTAAGTACAGGGCCGGTTCCACGATAACTCGCGCCATGCGCAGTAAACACTAATTGTGACCACCCCACCAATAAAAAACTACTAAATAACAAACAGTTTTATTAAATCAACATATCTGAAGTCAATTTCATAATATTCCACCACCAATTTGACATAATAAATTTACCTACAAAGCGAGACCAGTAGGAAATACGCGCCATACCGACTAGCTTGGGATTGTAAAGTCGTTCCATGAGATAATGAGCTCTAAAGCAGCTTACTCCAGAGTTCATTACCGTATAACAAAAAATCATCCAACAGATGACTAGCAGAGCATATCGCATTAGAGTTGGCTGATATCTGAAATGAGCATAACTGTCACTGCGATAACCTTCGGTTCCAAATTCAGAAAAATAAAGGGAAACGTGTTGAACCAGTTCTCAATACTGGACACTTTATTTGTGATATTTTAGCTTTATTTTGCATGATTAAAGAACAACGCCCAAAAGTATTTCTTCAAACCAGTTTCTAAATCCAGTGACCCCAAAGTTAAATAAGGAAAGAAATATCGATCATCTCTATCTGTGGACGTAAAGCACATGAATATGAGTAATTGAAAAACAAGTTGAACGCCAGATTAACTATTATACAATTCGTAAAAATCTGTCACAAAAAAAAAATCTCCACGTTTTTTTACAATCGTTCAGTGTACACTTCGGCGCCCTAGAGACTAGGCTAGAGGCGCGTTGAAACGTTTCCAGCGCAGAAGACCATGGGTAAATGAATGACGGCCTCCGTAGTCGAGTTGTTACGATCCTATTTCGGAATATATTCCACTCCCCCTTAATTCATTTGTGTTCTTTAGTCAATTCAATAAAAATAATAATAGTATATTTGAGGCACGTTCCAAAGCAGAAGAATCCCTCAATATCGCCCCGGTAAAAGACGACCATTCAGAATCGTAAAATTGATTGAAATGGCTTTAGCCGTGTTTGGTGACCAGATTCGAATAGCCAGGTACTTCCTCACCTTTCTCTCCTCCATCTCCTTTCCCTTCCCATTAACTTCAGCCCCACAACATACCCCAATTGGGGATGCCATAGTTCGCTACTCGCTCCGCACATTTGGGAGCAGTCGGGATGCTTGTGCGGTAATTACATTAAAAAAACTAGGTTAATAAATTAATAAACTGTTTATCATTGATTGATTTGTTTTCCCTATTTTAACTTTTTGGTATAGGTACTGTAAACATTTATTTATTTTAATTCATTCTTGATGAACCAAAATCAGCTTGACAAGGCCTCTTTTTTTTGCTTCGGACACTTGGGAGCAGTTGAGACTCTTGTGCGGTACTCACATAAAAAAGGGAATAATTTTGGGGTCCTTTCAGGGATTGGTTTTGCACAGCATGAACGTGTTGCAGATGCGGCACTGGTTAGGTACCTACTACCTGCAAGCTGGAATTAGCTATCCCAAGGTTAGCGGATCCGCTTAGCAAGAACTAGTTAATACTAAATACCAACGAATATCGAATATAGGCACAGACAACATTTGTTGAATATGGCTCAATGGACATTAACCAGGCCAAATACGTAACTAAACAGCACGTTTAAAAGTACTTGAGTTGGGTAGGCAAATAAGAATTAATAATTCAAATTAGTGCACAACAAAAGAAGTATTTTGATGCGATGGTATATTATGTTGTCAATATTTGTTAACAGTTGTTGTCTGTTTGTCTATTCACGAGGATGTCGGCTATTCCCATTACACTCCTGTTTCGAAGGGGGGTGATACATTTACTCCAAACGAGAGTTTTGTGCGATATCGAAGTTATTTTTATTTATCATGTGGGTACTATATAATCCAGGTAATCCTGGAAAAACTAATCCGTAATCGATCTGCATTTAAAAAAAACATATCACATTACAATTTTTTAGGATACCAACACTTTAATTTTTATTTTTTATGTGAATGCCGCACCAGTTCCTAAGTGTCCGGAGCAAGTGGCATTATGGCATCTCCTGTGGGAGGAGATAGAGTAAAGGAAGGTGGGGAAGTACATGGCTATTCAGAACTGTTCACCAAACCCGGCTAAAGCCATTTAAGGCACCGTTTCGATTCTGAGTGACGTTCTTTCACCAGGGCGATACTGAGAATATTTACCACTTTGGACCGTGCTGCAAGTAGACTGTATATTATTTCACAGGAATTAAATTTGAAATAAAACAATTTAATTTTGCGTCGAGTTCTCAGTGGGATAAAAAGAATATTCATTTTAGATCAAATATTATTTTGTTTGAAATAGGCCCAGCTGTCGTTTCTCTTCGAAACATCTTCAGAGCCATTTACAACGATTGTGTATTTTTTCAAACTATTACGCACCAACATAAATTATTAAAAATGTATCATACGTACTCCAAACTCCTGAAATTTTATAACTTTTAATAAAAGTGTTGATAGTCAATAAATATTTATAACAATCCATTACTTTTTTTATAAATAGCTATATCTTAAATTTATTTTCACATTAATACCAATATTTAGAATATTATTAATAAAAATAGTTACTATTACTATTGTATAATTTTATGTAATATTATTTAATTTTTTTTGTCTTATATAAAAAAAAAAAATTCTGCTGAAAATTTTATTATGTAATTTTTTTAATGTTTGTTTCTGTTTTTTCAATCATTTTTAATTAATTACTTACCTACTTTCATCACTTATTGTGAATTTTTATTTATGTTTGTAATTTGTTTTGTTTTGTTTTTTTTTTTTTTTTATATATTTATTTCTTGCTAAAGCAATCCCGATGAGTTTCAAAACTCATTTTAGGACGGGAGGAATTTACAATACATAAGTAGAAGATAGTACATACAATTTTACATTGACAGCAAAATATCAAAAATACAAGTTTCACATACAGACAGAAATAATTTTATAAGGCCAAGTTAAATAGAACAACACACAAGAGAAAACATATAAGGGAACAACAAAATATACAAATATGGATTTACTGATTTTCATTTTTAAATATCCTTAAAAAGTATTCCTTTATACCATCATTTTGGGATTTTTTATTTTTTCTGGGTGGTTTTGTACATATCTGGAAGCGAATTATAAAGTGTGTAGGCAATGTAGTTTATTCTTACGTTATTATTTTTCCTGTGTGTATTATTTATCCTGATGAAAGAAGCTTCGCTTCCGAAACATGTTGATATTATATATTAAATAGTGGTTTATACAAAAGATTTCTTGTCTATTTTTTTTATAATTTTGTTCTTCATAAAATGCACTTATCAACCCATGAATTAACAATATAAAATAAAAATTATATATTAATTGATAAACTAAAGTTCTTAAAAACTTAAGACAAGATTTTTGTGCATAGCGCAAAGGGTAACAATTATTTTTTATAAACAATAATTATTAGCCTGAAACACTCATCCAAATTGAAAAAAAAACCTTTCCGAGCAAAGATAAATGTCGCCGACAGGAAAAAAAATTATATATTTATGCAATGTAGAAATTACTGTTACGTAACAGGTACACCAAGGTGCCACGACGCGTCGTGGGTTCTATTCCTCCATCACGACACAAGCAACATCTTCCGCGTACTATGATGGTAGTAGGAGATTTTCAAATATTTCTGGGTTATTCGTAACCCAGGAATGTATGTCTTTATTTTTTTTTAATATATACTCGTATACCATATACGAGTTCCTCGAATTTATATAGTGATTGTGAATGTTGCACTACGCACAATATTATGAATCTGACATAGTATTTCGATACAATAATAGTGACATTAGCTCTATGGTAATGAATAGAAACCAAATATTATTTGTCATCGGCTTTATCCGATGTCCAGACTTGGGCAGAGCGTGAACACAATGGGCTGTGTGCGGTTTCACACTTCCCGATTTAGCGGTTCAACAGCGGCGATTTCGTCACTTCCGTCCGATAATACCGCTGCACTGCTGCAAATTAAATAATAGATAAATGTAATCCGTGTCTGGCCACCCAAAAACTGAATTATACAATTAAATTATAACGTTGCATTAAATACACGAAATTTATGCGGTAAATTCAACTTAAAGAACTCGCGGAAGAGCGGGAAATGCACGCCAAACACCTGTGCATAAAAAACGTTAAAATTAGAAGAATTTAATAGATTCATATGTTTCCAATATTTCTGTTTAACCTTATTTTGCGACATCGCTTTACTCATAAAAATATTTGTGAATATTATTTTTTTTACCAGAAAAACGAGGTTATTGCAGCGCCCGGAATAACCCGGCACTTTATTTTATGTATATTAATTTATGCATTATCGACCGGTTTCGGTTGAACTTAATCTTCATCAGGAACGTGCACATATAAATTCTATTAGTTAAATCGGTCGATAATGCATAAGTATAAATAAAATAAAGGGACTTAAAACAAAAACAAAAATTCTTGCATTTAAATTATAATGTCAAGTTACAAATTGATTGCTTTCTTCGTTAAACTTATGTCTGTTGCGCAGTTTTTTATAAAAAACACGTTTTTTTAAGTAATTAATTTTGTTCGGACATTTCGTGTTCTCTGCATAACGCTGTTGCGGTGCTGATTGCTAACAGTATGGAAGATCTCTCGTATCTAGGATGAACGAAGTATGTATTTTTATGTTTGCAACGATTAAAAGAGCATCGCAAAGCAGCTATTTTTTATTAATATTATTTTTTTACGTATCTAGAATCCAAAAACTTAACTAACTAACTAACCATCACGCCGTTTCCCCGCAGGGGTAGGCAGAGAGGACGGACCGCCAAACAACTCGATCTTGGCGTACACTTCTTGTTTCATTCACATTCATACAACGCCTCATAGATTCTCTTCAGTTATTCCGACTTCTGACATGGCCCGACTCGAGTATTTGATTCACTTGATCGTGCCATGTCTTCCTCAGGCGTCCCCGGCTTCTTCTTCCATTCACATTCGCGTCATATATTCTCCTTACACTCCTTTCTTCGTTCATTCGCTCTACATGCCCAAACCATCTATGCGTCCCTTTCTTAATCTTGCTCACTACGCTTACATCAGCCTTGCATTCTTTACGAATCTCAACATTCACTTGATCATACATGGTTTTACCACACATTCGTCTCAGAGATCTCATTTCTACAGCATTCAGTCTACTTTCATCCTTCCTCTGCCAGTTCCATGCCTCACTGCCATACATCAAGGTTGGTATCAGCACTCCATTGTGGACTGCTAGCTTCGCTTCCTTGGACAACTTTTTGTTGGCGCCAACCGCGTAAAAACTTGTTCCTCTTTTTTTCTTTCTATGTATAAAGCACTTTATTATGTATTATGCAAATTCATACATTTTTACGTCATCCGAAATATAAAAACACGTAGATTTTTTTTCTCACAATGTCATGCACTCATATTATATAATATTATGCACTTGTATATTATGTATCATGTAGATCAGGCTATTACTATTTTTTTCTTATTTTTTTGTTTGTTATTATCTACAAATTAAAAACCTTTCCCTTAATAACTTCTCTGTGTCATGCACTTATACATTATTATACATACATATATATCATTCTTTTTTATGTTAACTTAAATCCTTTTTTTTCTTTCTGTACCCAAAATCATTTAAATGTTAAAATATGTAAAAGCCCATCGGGGCGTTAAAAAAAATAATAAATAAATATACGAAGAATGAGCCAATGATGAATGAAAGGTAAGTCTAAAGTCATGGGATTCGGAAGAGAGAGTACGAAAACAGTGTGCAATATAGTTGTGAATGATGAATACTTGGAGCAGGTCGATGAGTTTGTGTATTTGGGAAGTATATTTACGAGAAATGGAAAGACTGATGGGGATATTGAAATAAGGGCCATTGCAGGAAACTCCAACAACGGAGGACAGCACGCGGTTGGCGCTTGCAAAAATTGTCCAAAGAAGCGAAGCTAGCAGTCCACAATGAAGTGCTGATACCAACCCTGACGTATGACAATGAGACATGGAACCGGCATATGAATGATGACAGTAGACTAAATGCTGTAGAAATGAAATCTCTGAGGCGAACGTGTGAAACCATGTATGATCGTGTGAAAAATATTGAGATTCGTAAAGAATACAAGGCTGATGTAAGCGTGTTGACTGAGATTAAGAAAAGGAAACTCAGATGGTTTGGGCATGTAGAACAAATGAACGTAGAAAGGAGTGTAAGAAGAATATATTACGTGAATGTGAATAGAAGAAGAAGCCGGGGAGGCCCGAGGAAGGCATGGCACGATCAAATTAATCAAATACTTAAGTCCGGCCATGTTAGAAGTCGGAATAACATAAGATAATCTATGAGACGATGTATGAGTGTGAATGAAGCAAGAAGTGTATGCCAAAATCGAGTTGTTTGGCGGCCCGTTCTCTCTACATGACAAATCTTGTACAATCATTTTATTAACTATGTGATGGAAAACATAATTAAAGGATGCAATCCACGCAGCACAGCATCTCCAAAGATGACATATGCCCTGTGAGAAATTATTTCTCTCAGGGCTTCCTGTATGGAGTTAATTTTAAAAAAAAGCTCTTATGCACATTAAAATCATTATTGCTAACTTACAGACTTTTGTATTTTTGTTGTTGTGACCTCTACCAGTCAGTGCAAGGTAAAGGAACGGTACGGTAATCTCTTATAAAGATACTGCTACAGTATTTATTAATACGTATATAAGTTGAACTGATGCGATAGGTGAGCGTTTTGTTCTTGCTTGATTTTTTTTTGGTGCAGTTTCCTCTTAGATATCCTTTTAACCTCTGATATCAAGTCGTCGTTAAATATCACTCGTTTTACTATCGTGTCATTATTATTCAAAAACTAGCTGATGTGTGCCCGGCCTTGCTCGGGATTTTTTACTTCTCATTAGGGTGCCATAATTGATTTGACAGCGAAAGTAACTATCTCCAAATAAAGAAACATTCATTTGAATATTTTATTTCATTTCAAAAATAGGCCTTTTTGGGTAGAATATTTTCAAAATGTAAAACAAGAGTTAGTACCTACGTAAGAACTTTACGATATATTTATATTATGAAAAAATAAACCCTAGCAAGTAATATTTGTACAGCGCCCCCAAGGTGATCTTTCGCAAGGGGCGGCGCTACACAAATCATCCAATTATTATTATTATTGCAGGCATAATGAGACCCACCCTGGCAATCTGGCGTCTTGCAATATTAAATACATTCTTGAATATAATGGAAACAATCACTCTATCATTTGTATTAGCGTCTTGCAATATTAAATACATTCTTGAATATAATGAAAACAATCACTCTATCATTTGTATTAGCGTCTTGTAATATTAAATACATTCTTGAATATAATTTAACTTCATCTCTTTATATGGTCTATAAATAATGTGTAATGATGGCCTGTCCAAAAAGAGAAAATAAATGTTAAAAAAAAAATAATAATAATAAATTCGTAAAATAGACGTAATATAAGAATAGGAAGTAATATTTGTACAGCGCCCCTGAGGTGATTTCTCACAAAAGCGGCGCTATAAAAATCATCCGATTATTATTATTAATGATTTCCCCTATTTTTTCTATACGATTTGGAAATACAGACGCCTTCGAGATATGGCGCTGAAGAAGAATGTTCTGGATAACCTGAGCAGTCAGGCGTACCAATGATCCATCCAGGAAGAACTATGTATGATACTGGAGAAGAATGTTCAGGATACCATGGGCAGTCAGGCGTACCAATAATCCATTCAGGAAGAACTTTGCATGATACTGGAGAAGAATGTTGAGGATACTATGGGCAATCAGGCGTACCAATGATCCATTCGGGAAGAACTATGCGTGATACTGGAGAAGAATGTTGAGGATACTATGGGCAATCAGGCGTACCAATGATCCATTCGGGAAGAACTATGCGTGATACTGGAGAAGAATGTTGAGGATACTATGGGCAATCAGGCGTACCAATGATCCATTCGGGAAGAACTATGCGTGATACTGGAGAAGAATGTTGAGGATACTATGGGCAATCAGGCGTACCAATGATCCATTCGGGAAGAACTATGCGTGATACTGGAGAAGAATGTTGAGGATACCATGGGCAGTCAGGCGTACCAATGAATACGCTGCAGAAGAGAATGCATACGTAATATAATATGTCTAATGTAACAATAATTGGATAATTTGTGTAGCGCTGTTTTTGAGAAAAATCTCCTCAAGGGCGCTGTACAAATATAACTTCCTGTTCTCCATCTAAGTACGCCTAAATATAACATAAATAATTACATTTGTAATACAATATAAAATCCCACAGAGTCAATGCCAATGCGTGCGTATACTTCGGATAGTATCCGGTAAATTCACTGCGGGGAAAATTATTTGCCATTATTTGGAAGTTGTTTTTTTTTTACCGAAATAATTTAATAATGTACAAACGATGAGCAATGAACGGAAATAAATTAAATAACAGTTCCGTTAGGTTATGTTATTTCAGATTAACTTGTTACTAAATTAAAAAGTAAACAGGCTTTAGCGCCATTCAGACATATTATTTTATCTATTGTTTGCGGTGGACTTTCCGCGCGGTGAATATGAGAAGGTTCCTAGAACCACTTGGGATAAGTTAAAAGCAGTTCAATTTTATTATATATGCAATGTACGTAACGTAATATGTTATTAATAAATATATTGAAAACTTGGCTAGCTGAAAAAAACTGTTTGTATTAGATAATTACGAAATATTATTTTATGTGCGATTTATTGTTGTAATTTATGTTATTATTTTATTCTTAGAAATATTTTTACGTAAGATTCTTACGAAATATTTATATTTTAAGTTTGTTATATATGTTTTTTATTTTATATATATATATTGTAACTTAAACATAACTGTATATTTAGTATAAGGTTTTGAATAACAAGCTCCCGTTAGAAAAGTAGATTATCGGGACTTTTTGCCGTATGTTTTTGTAAAATGTTTTAAATTAATAAAGAATATAAATAAATATATATTTCTTTTATTTATTTATTCTTAAATTTAATTATGAAAACAAAAATATTACCCCCCCATCTCTCTAAGACAATCCTGTGTTGAGATGAGCGGCTTTACAATTTAATAATAATCCGTAAATTTCAATAAGCAAACAATAATATATGAAACATATATATATTAATAAGTAGATAATAGTAAATAAATAATAAAGATCAGATAATAATAATTAAATAAAATAAAGTAAATATAAATAAAATAAAATAATAATAAAGTAAGTAAATAATGATCAGTAAATATTAATAAGCATGTAATAATACATATTAAAAATTAAGTAAATATTGATAAGTAAATACTAATAAGCACGTAAGAATAAAAATAGGTAAATACTAATAATTAAATAGAATAAAAATAGGTAAATACTAATAAGTAAATAGAATTATGTGAATAACATTATGTAAATAGTAATAAGTACATAATTATAAAAATAAAAATAGGTAAATCATAATATGTAAATAAAAGTAAAAATAGGTAAATAGTAATAGTAACAGTAATTAAATAGTAATATGTCAGTCTAGGCGCCCCCGGACTGCCGGCTGCTTTTTATAATCGCCCTTAGTTAATCTTGGAAATATTCGAAAGTTCTTAATTTTCCCGGTGTAAAAAAAACATAAAATAACCGCAATATTTTTTAGGTTACATCTCGAGCTTAAATCAAGTTTATAATAAAAACCCAAATATTTTAAGTTGAAATCTTCTTCGTTCTTCTGAATTAACGCATCGGGAATCGGTCACATCGGTCGAAAGGCCACATGTACTAGTGAAGTGCCAAAAGTGATTTACAACGGCTGTCCGGCTACGGTGGTTGTAAAAAATCTTGTATACAATCGGGAAGTGCCCGACCAGGGGCTGCTCTCCGACCTGCTGTAATCCGACCCCAACGAGGACACCGCCGGCTGGGGCGAGAACGAGCTTCACTTTCACCTTCGTCATTGAGATAGTGGCCAAGTTCCTCAATAAGCACGACTTTGACCTGATCTGCCGGGTGCATCAGATGATAGAGGACGGGTATGACTTCTTTTCCAAAAGGCAACTGGTCACCCACTTCTCGGCACCCAACTACTGCGGGAATTCAATAATGCAGGTGCAATGATGTCAGTGGATGACACGCTGAAGTGCTCCTTCCAGATCCTGAAGCCGGCCGACAAGCGCTACCTGGCGTACATGCAGACCATCATCAACCCTCCCGTCACGCCGGCCACCATCCTCCTCCGCCGCTCACCCCTTTTAAGAGTATTCTGTGTTATTTATCCTAAAAATATATGGATAATAATTCATTGTCTTAGCTTAAATACATTCTTGAATATAATGGAAACAATCACTCTATCATTTGTGTTTTAATATTTCGTAAGAAATAAAAACAGTTAGCTTCTTTTTTTTTCAATTTAACATGTATGAAAACTTAGACCAAGCCGTATTTAGTTTTGATAATTTAACTGCATCTCTTTATATGATCTATAAATAATGTGTAATGATAGCCTGTCCAAAAAGAGAAAATAAATGTAAAAAAAATAAAAAAAATCGTAGAATAGATGTAATATAAGAATAATATAAGAATAGGAAGTAATATTTGTACAGCGCCCTTGAGGTGATTTTTCACAAAAACGGCGCTATAAAAATCATCCGATTATTATTATTATTATTATTATGTAAATAAAAATATGTAGATAAAAAAAATATAAGTAAATAGTAATAAGTAGTAATAAGTAGGTACTAATAAGTATATGAACATTTTTTTTTTTTTGAAATTGTGCGTTGTATTGCGCACAAACACGGAGAACTAGAGAATTTATCCTAAAAAATTGTCAGGTTAGGTATTATAACTCAAAGGTTGCGGCACTGTTTGCAGGCGTGTCACGGGATTTTGTAGCAAAAGTTAAATAAAAAATAAAAATAAACTACCGCAAACCTCAATTTAGTGTTTTGAAAAAATAGCAATGATTAATTTGCCAAAAAAAAAAAAACTATTATAATAATCATCTTGTTCCGAACTACTTGGTAATTCAGATCTTGTAAAAAATTAAAAGTTAAAAACTGTTCGTTTCGGTCAGATTGGAGGATTTGCAAAGAACTAAGCATAATTTAACGTATTTCATAGTTTTTTTTCAGAAATTTATGTTGCGAAAAAACGACGAATCGTGAAAATCTTTTGGCCAAATGCCAAGAAACTCACTCACCATCCCTATTTTTATGAATTCACTCTTAGTAACACTTTTTTGTAAAACCATTTCTCAATAACACTGTATCATAAATACGTGAACACCTCAGTACAGGTTCTCTTGGTGAGGAGTTCACGATACGTTATTACTTATTACATATTAACAAGTGGCTGATGTGTACACGATCTTGCTCGGGTTTATTTATTTTTTGGAATAAAGTTATGAAGTTGTGAATTCTTGCTTGTCGTTTGGGTTTCATAATTGATTTAAAATCTATCTCTAAACAAATAAACAAAAAAAGTTTATTAATTGATAAACTAAAGTTCTTAAAAACTTAAGACAAGATTTTTGTGCATAGCGCAAAGGGTAACAATTATTTTTATAAACAATAATTATTAGCCTGAAACACTCATCCAAATTGAAAAAAAAAAACCTTCCGAGAAAAGATAAATGTCGCCGACAGGACTCGAACCTGCACCCTTCTGATGTCCGGTCAGATGCTCTACCGTTGAGCTACGTCGGCTTATCGCAAACCTGCCAAGTTAATCAATATATATTAGTGTTTCATTCAATAATTACTGTTTTTATTATATTTTCACCTGTAAACAACAAGCCTTTCTCATACTAATAAAGTTGGTATCTTTGCTCGGAAAGGTTTTTTTTCAATTTGGATGAGTGTTTCAGGCTAATAATTATTGTTTATAAAAATAAAAAAAAGTTTATTTGAAAATTTTGTTTCAATCTAAACGTTTATTTTTTTTCAAAATACATCTAAATAATAAAGTTCTTAGGTAGGTCCCTACTTGTGTTTTATATTTTGAAAATCTTCTACCCTAACAAACCTTCATCTTTTGATTATGTAATCTGTAGATAACCAGAGTGGTATATATCTACGGGCTAACCTCAATACAACATGTCAGGTTCAATGTTTTTCATACTAATTTTAAAACGTTATGGCAACAGTTTTACATATTGGATTTCATTCAAACTACTATATAAACTTTCCCGGCATTAATAACAACAAAATTTAAAACTAATAACGAGAAAATCGTGGACAGACAAAACATATTTATTTACTTATATAAATATAGAGATTTACAATATATACCCTTAATTCTATATAATAACTTCTTAAATTATAAAAATTGTCTGGAAATAAATAGAAATTAATAAATAAACAATAATGATATCTGCCAATTACTTGGAAAATTAAATTTAATCAGCATTAGTGTTAATTGTCATCCCTAAAAAAATAAGCATCGTTAAAATTTCTTAAAAATATATTTCCTGACTTGAGGTAATTTTTCAACAAAATGGGGCTATGCAAATTATCTAATTATTATTATTATTATTTTCACTTAGATTTAGACGCGTACAATTCAGAAGGTGTCATAGATCATAGATGCCCAGGTACCATTTAATAACTGAAAGTATTTTTGTTCGGTCTACTGTAGATAAAATAAAAAGTTATACTTATTTAGTGTCCTTTGTATGCAATTTTAGAGTTTCGCCTTACTTTCATTTTAGGCGGCTCCCTCATGGGCCGGTAAGGAATCGCCATAAACCGGGTGCAGCAAAAATGCGAGTAATGTTGCGAGATATCTCGCTGAATGCAACATCACACGGGTCTGCAGATGTCACTATATTTGGTGCCATTAAACTGTCGCTACTGCAGATTTACGTTTTACTTCTCCGCCTTTAGAATGTCGGCGAAAGAGTCAAGTGAGAACGAAGTTGTAGAATTTTAATTTGATTTACAATGTTTTTTGTGATATTATTAATGTGCCTAATTATAAAATTCGTACAAATATCTTAAAAACGTTTTTTAACTCAAATACATGTTATTAATAGGAAAGTAAATTAAAGGTTCCTTGGGTGATATCGAGAAGATTCTGAAATCATGTACCGCTTGTTTGTACCATATACTACTGGATATTCGCAACACCGCTCTTACATTAGAGGTGCTGTTGCCAATTTATATTCGCAACAGCACCTGTTCCACTATGACCACGTCGACACTGTCGACAAGCGAACGCAGTACGACGGGCTTTGAGGGAACTTACCCTCAACTAAGTGAAACCAATTTTTTGTTACGTGTCGCATCTAATTATAATACATAAATGAACTATATGGAACATAGCGTTTTCGGTATCACGCATTCTTATAGTTATCGGTTTACGTTGATTCCTTACCGGCCCATTAGGGAGTATAATATTGATATGTAATATCAAAAACATGTTTAGCGCGGCGTCAAAACAACCAGCACTTCCCTTTCCCCTCTGTCACGGGGTTATGTTGTACCATATTCGTCTGCTCTTTCGGGCAATTTGAGACAGAGATATAAAGACGCAATTAATATACCGTTCATTCCTCTCATATCTACTCCTGCGCTGTGTGTAGGATTCAAAGTAAAGTCGACCAAAAATCGCCTAATCGAATTCATGCGCCTAGCTTAGCTACCTAACTAGAAGAAAAAAAGAAACCACTGGGGAAATATTGAAAGGGTTCTACAAATTTGTCTCACTAAAAAATTTGCCAATCTTAAACCCACTGCACAAGGAATATCTACCGCGACCCCACCACTTCCGTTTGAAATGAATGCGAATGCTTATGATGATAATGAATCTTTGTAATAATTCCAAATAACATTATATTGATTAACTAGGTACGAATTATTGTTTAAAAATATATATACAATATGAATAAAACTTTTAATTATTTCATATAAAATAAGATTTAATATTCCGTGGGTCGATTAGGATACGCTCGACCTATTGAAGGTAACTCTTGTTTATCTCATTTCGTGTTATGTATCTTGTGTAATTGGAATGGTCGGTTAATATATCAATACAACAATCCTCCAATATTCAAAAATAAAGGATAACAAAATTAACAAATGAGTGATCAATCCCTTGTCATGAATATTAATACCAAAATAATTAAGTACTTGGAATATGCATGTCTATAACCAGAGAAAAGACTATACGCACAATACCCCGATTTATGGAGAAAAGGTGAAAAAAATCAGTCCTGGTGCAATGATCTTTAAACAAATCATAAAACAATAACTATACAGGAAAGAAGCCTTTATAAATAATAAGGCTAAAGGAAAGAAGAAAAAAATATTTAAAAAAAAAAACTGATAAAATGCATGTCCGCAACACGGTATTACCAAAATCAAATGACTACCGACAAATTCCTGGAAATCTAAAACCAAACCAATCCAAATTTTACAAACTCTATTCCACTACATTACTAATAATATAAAATATGAATTCATTCTATTCGCTATTGTGTGTGATGGGAGTTACACGAGTTGTATCTGATGTTACTGATTTGATAAGCAAATTGCCTTTAGAAATTGCATCTATTATCTTCAGAAAACTTGATGATAAGTCCTTGCACTCAGCGTCCAAGGTAGACCCCGTGTGGTCTTCAGTCATCAAGGGAGATAGGGTCCTGAAAACCAGTCTTCGCAGGCATTTGCATGCTTCTAGGATCTGCGATCCCCTTAACCTTCGGCGATTTAAAACAGAAGTGCAATTGATTAAGAAAGCTTCTAAATTTGCGGCAGATGCTACCTTTGGCTTCAACACTGTGAACACTTTTGGACCCGGGACCAATAGGTCTCTGAAACGCAAGATGGTTGATGATTTTCCCGCCATAATCCAGAGGAGGAAATTGATAAGATTTTAAATTGTTATTTTGTGGTTTCTATAGATATATGTTTAACTGGTTTAATAAAAATATGCTTATATATGACAAAAATCCTTTATTTTATTGATGTGATTATATTAGAAACCAACATTGATTGTCCTAAAGAACCGGCAATCTTTTTTTAATACTTTTATCATTGACGATAATATTAACAAATTTCATATTAAAATGTGATCCAGAAAATAAAAAGGTTTCGGTTGCATCTGGTAATCAAACACGTAATAATATCAAATCTCAAAAAAATAAATGAAGCAACCTAAAAACGTTCCGGTCGCATCTAGTAATCGAACACAGGATCTCTCGGTTTATGCTACAAGTGACAAGTGCTCATTTCAACTTAAGAACTGTTCATCTTCAATTAATTCCCAAATATTTGGCTTCTATATTCCGATATTATCTTTAATGATTAAAACATCACAATATTATTACCTTCAATAAGGTTTTCCAATAAAAATTGTATATTAATATTTTTTAACTTCACTATTTACCAAGATTTTCTCCCGTTCCTCCGCACACTACATACATTATTTTTCCTAATCCAGAAATGCCAAACAAAAATAGTTTTTTTTCTTTTCCAACCTTAATTGACTTAAATTTATTATTGTTTTTCAACATCTTCTTTTTACCACTTCACAGTGAAAGTCATGGTCCCTAGAAAAAAGTACCCAATGCAACGTAACCATCAGAAATATGGTTATGTTAATAAATTAACCTTTCAAGGTATTTTATACGTATCAAAATAAAGCATTAGACAAAGCATGTCTGGGTTTTCATTATCTCAAAAAGGGTTAAGCTGCATAAACCTACTCCACATTAAATAAAAAAAACTCAAAGATTGCTAAAGTTTACGAAACAGTTCACATTTGCACAACATTGTAAAAACGAATTGATCAGCAAGCCATTTCCCTTCAAGGGTGGAGAGGGTGGAATGCCAAACACCTATCTTTGAGCACACTTTTTGCACTATTCACATTTATTTATCCATTCTTAATACACCGAATAAAATAATTTGTTTCACTTGATCATGAAATTAAATCGTAACGCTTACTTGATCCTGTATTAGTTTGTAGATATCCCGATTGTTATACAATTTACATGGATTTACCACATATTCGTCTCATTAATACATCGGAGTTGGTAAGAAAACTTCAACATGGACACCATTTGTCGTAACTAACATCCTTTATTGACCATGTTAGCTGCAATTACCCTCCTGTTTATGCCTTAAGTATATTTTCCAAATACTCAAAATACACTACGGTTATGCAAAAACAGGAACTGATAATGTATTTAACATTAAATCAAAAAATTGACAAAAAAAAACCACACGATCCCGCGACAAAATGGAAAAATGATAAAACAAAATATCGAAGAAAAGTGAACAAATGTGAAGGTATAAAAACAAAAACCCAATATTTTATTTTGTTATATTTTATCCGGTTACCAAACTAACCACATACAAACAAATGAGGATAAACATATCATATAGAGTTATGTGGGATAACCTTTAAGTTGGCCGTGCTGCCATGCCAAGCTGCCATAGTCAGGCTGCGGCGGCCAAGAATGGCTCCCGCAGTCAACGATATCTGGCTGCCTAGTGCGTTCGCCTGAATACATTTTCATACACATTTTAAGAACTATTGGCTGCGGCGGCCAAGATTAGTTGACAGCCATGCTGCGTTGTGGCAGTTGTAATAATAATAATAATAATAAAATTAATTGTATAGCGCTGTTTTTTGTGAAAAATCACTTCAAGGGCGCAAAGCAGCCAAAATCACCAATTCGCACTGATCGCTGCCTCGAGATGGACGTAGAAGATGCAGTAATTATTAACCTCTTGAACCAAAAGGAAAAAAAAACATTTTTGGATGTATTTAAAAGTTACATTTAAGATCTTAAAAAACATCCGGAATCTTGTTGGAACTATGCAAGAATGTCAGTGCAGTCGTTTAACGAGCTATTGGACACTGTTCGAGAATCAGTCATGGGAACTGACATTCAAATGCGAGCTTGTATAACTCCCGAACAAAAAATATTTGTGACAATTAGGTAAGTACATAAAACAAAATTTTGTGTGTGCGAATTTATTTTAATAATCATTTTAATACAAATCGATTACTTCAGAATCTTGCAACAGATAAAAATCCAGAATCGAATCAGCCGATAAAAACCTACTGAGATTTGGTCTGGCTGCCGCGACAAGTGCGTGGGGACCGAGGCAGCCACAAACATTTCCATACTTGCTGCTTGCACAATCGGCATGTTTCGACTTGCCCCCGCAGCCAATGGGTGTCTTCAAAAAAGCTTAAGCTGAATCCTTTTAAGACAGCCACAAACAAACCCCAAAATTTCCTAGATAATTCACCAATTCCTGTCTCAGGCAGTGACATAATTCCAAAAGCATCAGTCAAACTTCTTGTCGTTAATTTGGATTCGGACCTTTTTGGATTTGGACCTTTCGCTGAAAACTCGAGTAAATAGGACTATAAACACTGAGTTTTTCACCTACTGTCAGTCCTTAGAAACCTTCCTAGAGAGGCAACAAAACTATTGATCAACTCCTATGTCGTCTCGCGTCTCTATTATTGTAACGGCATTTGTGCCAGCCTCCCTAAAAACCAAACTAACAAAGTTCAATCCGTTTTTAATGCTGCAGCAAGACTCATTACCGGGGTTTCTAAATATTTTCATATTTCAGAACACCTTCGTAATCTTCACTGGCTCAAGTGCCCCGAAAGAATCCAGTAAAAACTGGGCTGGATGGTGTTTAAACCCATCAATGAAATGCCCCCTGAACTATGCATTCCGGAAAACATTGGTCTAAGGCAGTAAACTCTTAAATCAGCATCATCATCGGCTATCGGGAGGCTAATAGAATCTTAACGCAAGCCAAATACTAAGTTTGGAGATTGCGCTTACGGAGTCTCAGGGCCTAAGGCTTGGAATAAACTCCCCCGGAATTAAGATGTATACCAAGTCCAACAGAATTTCGGTCCAAATTTAAAACTTACATTTTCAGACATTGATATCCTTCAATATACCTGCGAGTACCACTCATATAATGCCTATATATCCTAATTACACGTATCTTATTTTATTAAAATTATTCGAAGCCTCACACTCTAATCCGTTTCTTATCGAGGGACGTATCACATTTAGGAAGATAAATTCTAATCAAATCCCTGTACTGTACCACCCATCATAACATATGCTTTTCCTTCCCTCAAAACAAGCAATAACGTAAATAATTTACTAAATAAATACCAGGATTAAATAATATCTTCAATAACATGTGTTTTCCAAAATTATGTCCTTTGCGTGCAGAACCGTATATAAATTTCGCTAATAAACAGTATTTATCTCAAGTGACCTATCAGGTAAGTATGGTTCTGTATAAAATTATTTGCCTGTACACAAAACTGTAAACCTGTATATTTTAACGTAGTGTCAAGTGCATGGGTCAAATACATTGTACATATAATTTGGTATTACAGATCGATAAACCGGTGAATGCAAATAGTTAGCCATAAGTAGTACTAATGGATTGTCTATAGTTAGCGATACGATAGTGCATTTGAAAAAACCTTTATACAGCGCCCTTGAGGTGATTTTTCACAAAAACAGCGCTATATTAAGAAGCATCTGGAAAGGTCAGATTGCACCCAAAATCAGATTTAGGCGACAAAAATACTACTAAGAACTATTTTTGCCCACACTGCAATGAGAAATATCTAGATCCACCCACAGAAGATTGTTTTCTGTATCATTGTGGCATGAGCAGTGCACAAAAATACGATAAGAGACAATTATTTACGGGTAATAAATTTAATTCATTTATTTATTTAGACATACACAGTACACTTTATTACAAATGATAAGGTGGTATATTTAAATTTACATTGTTAAAGTATCTATTACGTATGTCCCTACAATATCTTATTAATTTTGTCTGGGGTGAGAATGTTTCTTAACTAATGAATGTATGTGAGACTAATAATAATAAAAAGAAAGACAGTGTGTGGAGAAATGATGTGGAAAAGTGTGGCGAAGTTATGAATTCAAGAAATGTAATTGACTACGAATAAAAGATTAAAGAAAAATAAGTGTAGTTTTAAACTAATTTATATCTCTTAGAAAATTTTAATAAATTTTGTTTTGTGTGTTAGTAAATAAACATGAAAAATTTCTATTAATTTTTTGTAGTGGGTATATGTTGTGATTGCACGAGTAATTTCTGAGTTCTTTCTAACTAACTAACTAACCATCACGCCGTTTCCCCGCTGGGGTAGGCAGAGAGGACGGGCCGCCAAACAACTCGATCGTGGCAAACACTTTTTGCTTCATTCACTTCCATACATTCTCTTCTGTTATTCCGACTTCTGACATGGCCCGACTCAAGTATTTGATTCACTTGATCGTGCCACGTCTTCCTCGGACGTACCCGGCTTCTTCTTCCATTCTTCGACATACTTTCTCCTTACACTGCTCTCTTCGTTCGCTCTACATGCCCAAACCATCTAAGCGTTCCTTTCTTGATCTTAATCACTACGCTTACATTAGCCTTGCATTCTTTACGAATCTCAACATTTTTCACACGATCATACATGGTTTTACCACACATTCGCCTCAGAGATCTCGTTTCTACAGCATTCAGTCTACTTTCATCCTTCCGCTGCCAGTCACATGCCTCACTGCCATACACCAGGGTTGGTATCAGCACTCAATTGTGGACTGCTCGCTTCGCTTCACTACCGTACGCGTATGCTTACCCCGAATATGGGGCAAGTGTACGCGATCGACGTGCATGCGAACTTTTTATATATCTTTTTGATAGTTTCATGATAAATCAACACATGTATGAATCGGAAAAAAAGCGATATAAAGACATAAAACTACGAAAATCTAATCTCATCTAACCTAATTAACGTTTTTACGTATTAAAAAATAAAATTAGGTTCGGTTAGATTAGGTTTTCGAGCTAATCTTTAAAAACTTTTAATGACTTTATATCACTTTTAAAAAGTGTCCCGATTCGTACGCGTGTTGATCTCTCCGTTTACCCTTTTTGATTTATGAACCGTATGAGGTTTTTTTATTTGTTTGAGATAACTTAGTAATCAATAATATTAACAAACATAAATAAATTTATACCTATATATAGCATTTTAAGCCGCGGCAAAACAGAATTTCTATGGATATATTTATTACAAATATCCCTTAAAAACTGGAGGTTTTATGCAATTATTATTTTTTTTTAAAGATAATCTCTAATCTGTCAACAGGCTGAAAATGTAATTATGTGAAATTCCCTCGATAGAAAAAATCGCAAAGTATGCTCAGAAAATAAAAACGGTTTTCTTATGTTATTTATCCTGTTATAGGTTTGAAAAAATTCATAGTGTTTCTTTAAATGCTACTTAACACAATCGTTTTGAGATTTTTGATCTATCTTAAATATGTCGTGTTTTATTAACATTTTTAGAATTGTCACTTACGCCCATTTATTCTAAACGTTGTTCATATTGGCGCTCTCTTTCTATCTTTCGAATGATTATATCTGCATTTCAACAGCGGGCAGTCGGGTTTCAGAGTCCATGTGAGGCAGACCTCTTGCCTAAATTAAAATTCTCGAGAGATTAATGAGGACCCTAATGTAAAATCCTAATGTAAAAATTGCATACAGCTACCTGTATTGTACCTAACATGTTTGGCAAGGTATACACATCGACCAAAATCGATGGGTCTACAAAGATGTCGTTACGTCGTTCGCCGTTATTTGCGATGGCGCTGGTGAACTCAAAAGCATAAGTGGAAAACAAAAATAGAAACCAAATGCAAACATTATAATCTGAAAATACACCACATTCAAAACAAACCACCACAAACAATGTTCGATATTGGTCACACATGCGGTTTATTGAACTTAAGGCGATCGCTTGTTTCGCCATCGTCAAAATCATGAAAATGGTGTTTTTTTGCTTTGAAAATTTGATTACCTATAATTATTCTAGGTTCTTCAGTAAATTACTGTGAATGAAACACATCCTTGCCCCAAATTTAACCGAACATTTTTTTAATATTTGTTTCTTTATAAGCCTAGAAAAAAATTAAGAGTGAGGGCTGTAAAAATGGTTTGATATCCAGGATCTCCCACTTAACAATTTATCTAGTTTTGTTTTATTGCGTAATGTAGAAAAAATTATTACCCATTAGATGACCGTGAAACATTTTGAATTTTAGCCCTAAATATAACAGCATTACATAAAATACGTGTTTTTAATAAAATATTTCTTACGTAATATCGAACAGGTACCCGGAGGTTCATAAAATTTTCAACTCTATAGTTACTGAACGTTAGGACGTATTTCAATGTTCCACTTCTATACCGAGTTAGTTCACGCCCAACTTCGGTGGCGAATAGACGTCTTTATAGTTTGCGTCGCTTCGTTCCGTGCTACTTTTTTAAGATCAATATAGTTTACGCGCAATCGATTTTGAGATTCCTGAGTGATACAGTATAATGGGCAACAAAGGAAATAAAAAAGTGGGTCCACTCAGCGGACTAAGGAAGAGAAAAGTCAACGCTGGAATGTTTGGGTAAGTTCCAATCATCTTTATTTATTATTTAAGCCCAAATTGGGATTTACACATAATTACCGTTGCTAGAAATAGTTCATTTAAATATTCTCAGAAAATTTGAATAAATTTTTATTTCATCAATGTATTTTTTTTACAGGAAACTAAATCAACCCGTATAAAAACAACTCGTAAAGAAGTCGCTGATAGTTCCCGGAGAACTTTTAACTGTCAATGAAAATGTACAGGTAAGCTGGAACATATTACCTATCCGCTTTTAAAATTGTATTATATTATAATACTCATTTCAATATTGAAACAACCATGAAGTATCTTTGTCAATACGTTTGAAATAACGCAATTTCCCAAAACATCGTCTTTGTTATTTGACGGCGGGTATCAATTTTAGTTTAAAATCATTCCACTTCGCGCGCATTCCAAACCGCCGCACAGTGGTCACGATAACAAAAATTATGAAATCGTCAATTATTTGGTTATCTTGAATTATTTTAATTTTTCATAAAAATTGAATGTAAATTACTTTTTATGGATTTAGCGTTTATTTTTTGATGAACGTGCATTTATAATAATACATTTTTAACAAAAAACAACACGTAACAACAAATAAGTGCAAAAGTAATGAAACATGTTTTAATTGCAGATCGAATGTAACAAAGAAAATAATGCACCGCCACAAAATTTCAATCAAAACGAATATCTTCATTAGATGAGACAGAAGACACGGATTTTAAAAACCATTCTCTTGCGGTGAGTTATTATTTATTTAGATCTTAAAATTAAATAAACTTACCAGTACTTAAAAAAAAAAATTATTAATATGTAGATTAAAAAAATATTTGTTTATGTAAAATTTATTACGTGCATAACTTGTTTAATAAAATGTTACTTTACGAAACGTGTACAAAATTAATTAAATGTGTTTTAATTGCAGATCGAATGTGACAAAGAGAACATGACACCGCTACAATTTGTTTATCAAAAATCTTCTTTTCAGGAGATAGAAGAAAGTTCCTAATGGCCTAATTAGGTAAACACTGGATAAATAACTAAAATCAATGTAAAATATGTATATAAATAAATAAAATCTTAATAAATACTTTTAAAAAGAGTGAAGTAACCAATAAAAAGAAGGCAAAATAAGTAACTTGTAAATGTCTATCTATTTATTATGTAGTTGTGTTCCCATAGTTATATACGTTGATAGCGCATAGCGAGCTACTTCACGATTTTTTTTTTCTGAATAAATATTGAATATAATTGTGTAATAAATTCACAATATTTATAAGCCTCGAGTTCATTGTAAGATTCTTTGTGTTTCAATCAAAATACTCTCAATTTTTCCTTTTCCCGCAACGTTTATTCGACTAGTTCCAATATCGCTTATTTTCCTCTCGTCACATCATTGATAATTCGTCAAACATTGAAATCAAAACCGTCGCGCTTTGCCCTGAACGTAAGTACGTTTAATGCTTTACTTATTCACACGATTTTCCAACTAACAGCATAATTTGCAATAGCAATGTTTTGTCCCACAACATATTTTTGATCCCGACTACTTAAATTATTTATTTTGTTGAACTTTAAGTGAACTTAAAGTTGGTAAATATTTCCATTTGGAAAGGGACTCAGTTGAAAAACTCATATTTTTTTTAAAAGTAAAACACTTTTAGTTTCATAAAAATATAAATAAAATATGTTTACTTAATTCTTTAATTTATTTATGTAAAACGCGTAAATATTGAAGGAGGATTGATGCCATATTTTATTTGACATCTGTCGAAATGTTAACTGCTTAAAATTAATTTTAAAAAATGGTTGTTAGGTTCTTAGTTTTGGTAAATACCCAATATAAAAATATAATAAAAAAACAAACAAACAAATAAGCCAACAACCTATTTAAAATATTTAATATTTACAGTTAGCACTTCTTATAGAATTATTGTTTAATGTCATATTATAAAAATTGAACATGGCGGCGTCAACTCTCCCTCAATATTTACGCGTTTTTATTTAAAGGAAATGCATTTTTTTTGTATTTCCTCATATGTAAATGTTTTTTATTTATTTTTATGAAATTCCTTTTCTTTCATCTGTGAGTTTTTCTGCCGAGTCCCACTGGAAATATTCACCAAAAAAAATCATAAACTAATCGAAGATTTCCATGTAAAAACTTAAAGCTCTACTAAGCTTTAAATGAATTTATTCGCTTTACTTTGCATCTCCGTCGACGTAAATAGTTGTTTCCTGTAAGCGCACTTGAAGTGAAATAACACAAAACTGCGCTATATAAATGCTTTGTTATTATTATTATTATTATTCTTCTTTGTAATAAAACTCATAAATTGTTAGTAAACAGGCGCACGGTGGGAATGGACATACTATCAGAACTGGAAGTTGAAGGGGATTTGTTTTGAAGCCTATTACGGGATAATTCTACATTTTTATCTACATCATATTCCAATACTGTTATATTGAACGTAAACGTTAAAAAATGTTTTAATAACAATAATAAACTAGATAATATTGTCGTTCTTTACTGGAGTTTTTCTATGTATTTAAATAATATTAAAACAAAATAAATTAATAAAACAAAAAATATATTATATTGTTATTTTATGTTTCACGACTTTACCAAGCGTATCCACTGTGTTATTTTCGTTATAAGAGGCGGGTACGTCTTTTCGGCGACCTTTCTTCTAATTGGTTAAACGATACGGGCGATCTAGTCCAAATACGCCCCATTATGAATTTTGTGGTGACCGGTGGATGGCCTTAAAAGTACTTCCTACTCTATTTGAAGAATTTAAATCATATTCCTCGAAAAATTTCGTTGAAAAACAGAAAAAAAGATTTTAAAAAATGAATTATTAAAATAAAAAAATTATGGCAACACCGCGAATTATTAAAATAAAAAAAATTATGGCAACATGGCGAAGCCG
Organism: Halesus radiatus; assembly: GCA_022606495.2. Classification (NCBI taxonomy): domain Eukaryota; kingdom Metazoa; phylum Arthropoda; class Insecta; order Trichoptera; family Limnephilidae; genus Halesus; species Halesus radiatus. Next base: position 207,755 of record JAHDVE020005448.1, on the reverse strand, counting down.
GTGGGATTATGACATACTCAATTGAAATATGTTGTGAGGCTGAGGAGAGTGTGGTGAGAGGGAGATATGGGAAGAGGTAGGTTGGGAAGTACCTGGCTATTCAGATCTGATCACCAAACACCACTAATGCCATTTCAAGCAACGTTAGGATTTTTAATGGCGGTCTTCTTTCACCAGGGCGATATTAGGAATATCTACCACAAAGGAACATGTCGCTAATATACTGTATTTAATTTAATTTATTTAGGGATTTTCTAATAATCTAGTATATTGAATAACCAAGTAAATTTATCGTATACTCATCTTTTAGATATTTTTCCAGTGAATCTATATGTTCTTCCGAAAAAAAACCTAATTACCCCTTCCCCTTTGGTCGGCTTCCACTCCAACGCCTAAATATTCACGTATGTCTATCATTATTTTATATCGTAATTTACTTTTAATATATTCCTGACGAGGGAAGGGTACCTCCGAAACCGGTCGATATTATTATATTAAATTAAAGTGGTTCAAATCAAATTCATACGTTCAAATTATAATTATGACAAGCCACAAAGTAAATGCTTTTCACGAATATGAAATAAAATGTATTTGCATGCGACGGGATTTAAACACTTGGCCACTTTATCGGAAGCTGGTCATCTTAACCACTTGGCCACGGGAGACATCAAATGTTACTAATCTTTGTACTAGGTGTTGTTTATTTTCAACTGAAATGTATGAATAATATTTAATGTTGTTTTCATAGATAATTATACAATAATGGAGCGTTTAGTTATTAAAAGAAAAGAATTTTATAATTTCTTCAAATGTTTGGTAACTTTGTGGCATCATTATTAATTATATAAATTAAAAATATACTTTGTAAAATAAATTAATAATTTGAGAAATATTTATATATTTTAATTAAAGTGGTAAATACAAAGTATATTTTTAATTTATATAAAAGAATTTTAACAAATCCTAAATGAAACACAAATCGAAAAAACGCCACAAAATAAAAAAAGGTATCAGTCGCATCTGGGAATCGAACGCAGGACTTCTGTCATACCGAGACAAACGCTCTACCAACTGAACTAATGAGACCAGTTCACTTTACGCCATCTTCCCTCAACTTCAAGACTTGTCAATATTATCCCCTATTAAATCCCATATTATTGGCTTCATTTAGGATTGGTTAATATTATCTTCTTCAATTAATAAATATTAAAATAAGGTTTATAAACTTCAATAAGGTATTAAAATAAATTTAAACACATGCCTTTAAATTGTTTTTAAATTAATATTACATTAAACCAAACAACATTACAAACAAAGTTTGAACTGGGGGAAACCAACGTTATCACTCATTTATGTCATTGATTTCCGTGGGGAATTTATTATCACGCTTTGGGTAGACACGTAAAATAAAGTGAAAATATAGGTTGGCCAATAATACTCTCACTTCGATATATTATAAGTATTTTATTTACACTGTAAATACTCGTGCAGTAATAAAGTTTTATCAGATTAAACTATTTAATTAGTTTTCCCAGGAAATTGAAACTTATCCCCGGTGATGACATCAGTTACATTGCTTAATTGCTGACAACGAAAGCGTTATGGGCTTTGCACACTTATAATTATATTATTACTCTGAGCTCCTAGTTCATACCCCAGCTTTATACGACTCCCGGCGCCTAGCGTATAGGTGTAGGTATATAACGTCCAGATATTATAATGTCATGCGCCGTTCACGTACTGTACAGTGCCTACTTACATGTAAATGCGGTAATCATTCTTAACTCTACATTCCCATCTCAGCGCCCTTGAGGTGATTTTTCACAAAAACGGCGCTATACAAATCATCCAATTATTATTATTATTATTACACACGAATGTATCAATCCTAGACGACAGAGGGCATGCTTTAAGATTCGTCATGGAGCCAAATATTAATCGCAAGTCCCACGGTCGTGGGGATAATTTAGCCTTCTAGAAGTTAGGCACTACGGTCGTGGGGATAATTTAGCCTTCTAGAAGTTAGGCACTGTTATATTCCCAGCCCTTGCTATAAATCAAGCGACATTAACGTCAACCCTTCATAATGTTATAATCCCTGCCTTTGTGTATTTCGGCGTTTTCAAATAAATGCATTATTTTAGAAAACCAATTAAGTAAACTCATTATCGATTTGTTACGCAAGCCAAGCTTAACTCTATGAAATTTCCCACAATCCGGGATACTAGAATACTATATAAACGGGAACAAGCCGTTAATAATAATAATAATCGGACCATTTCTATAACGCCGCTTTTGTGAAAAATCACCTCAGGGGCGCTGTACAAATATTACTTCCTATTCTTATATTACGTCTATTCTACGAATTTATTATTATAATTTATTTTTTTTTAGATTTATTTTCTCTCTTTGGACAGGCTATCATTACACAAGACCATATAAAGAGATAAGTTAAATTATCAAAACTAAATTTAATGTTAAATTGAAAAAAAAAAGAAGCTAACTGTATTTATTCCTTACGATATAATACAAATGATAGAGTGATTGTTTCCATTATATTCAAGAATGTATTTAAGCTAAGACAAAGAATTATTATCCATATTTTTTAGGATAAATAACAAAGAATACTCTTAAAAGGGTGGAGCGGCGGGGGAGGATGGTGGCCGGGGGGATTGATCCATAGGACCCTCAAAATCTTCTTTGTCTTGATGATGCCCCTGGGCGGAGTGACGGGACGGTTGGTGTTGGTCTGCACGTACGTCAGGTGGCGCTTGTCGGCCGGGCTTCAGGATTCGGAAGGAGCACTTCAGCGTGTCGTCCACTGACATCATTGCTCCTGCATTATCGAATCCCCCGCAGTAGTTGGGCGCCGGGAAATGGGTGACCAGTTGCTTCTTGGCAAAGAACTCATACCCGTCTCTACCAAATGATGCACCCGGCAGATCAGGTCAACGTCCCTCTCAGTTCACATTTTAACATCTCGAAGTACAGTCTCCACGCTGTCCTTTATTATTGTCATTGTCTATTTTATATTGTACTTATAAATTAATTAATCAAATATTATAAGTCTTCTTTAAATAAATATATATCGTATAAAATATATAAGTTATTATTCTACGAAACTTCCACCTTCTACTACTACCTCAAGATATAATTATCTACATCCATCTGCAGATCTTCAATACATTCCATCTGCAGATATATTATTCAGACATACACTACTACCCATACGAAGGATCTTGATCATTACTCGCCGCGCAAGAGTTGAATAATTATTTACTGCGTCCTCAACCGAGGGTCGTAGCAGCACGTGTACGATGTTTTTATATGAACAAATTAGAACAAAGGACCTTATCTAAAGATGCGTCATCGTAAAAATTCCGTAATAATACTATCGAACATCTGATATGTCCATCTTTTTGGATAAATAAAGTGGTTCTAAGGTTTGTCAAAAAGGGTCACAGTTCAATTGATCTATGGTACGGTTTACCAGGAGTCCGCACGCTCACGGCTCATCAAAATAAGCCGGCTCAAATGAACGGCTCGTACATGAACGACACATCGCTAGATCGAAGTCTTTCCTACGCTTTTCTAATGCAGAAATGTTTAAGGTTTGTTCAATTTCATCATAGGAGTAATGGCTAAGCTTAGCAAAGGAGTGCTCGTTGCTATAAAAAACTGTATTATGAAAATAAAGACAAAGAACATAATTATAAAATATTCCAAATAGGGAAAGATTTTTTATGAAGAAATACAGAAACATGAATTAAATATTTTTTAAATTGCTTGAGATTTAGTGTTTTCCTATACGTTAGCGTACATTTTGGGCCTAGTCTGAATCTATGCATATTTCTGGCACTTCAAGTTCATTTATTTGCTGGTATAACATTCAGTGCCAGCGGACTATTATTCTTTGTCCATACCGCGAACAAAACTCTCGTTTTTTTTTTAAATGCGCCATTAGCATCAGCTATATACTCGTATAATCAGTGGCGGGTGGTGAGGGTTAAAAATAATACATTAAAAAAATATATATTTTTTGTAAATTTCAAAAAGTTTGCAAAAATTTATTGGAATCAAGTGCAGCGCTCTAAATTTCTGTAAACCCTCGACAATAATCGAGTATGATAAATTACGAGTAGGTTTTTTTAAGTTCTGGTAAATACAGTAACATTTAATTAAATTCCAGTAGTTACGTGTTACCTGTGAAAAATCACGGGATGCAACTTGATTTGCCAAGATGAAAAGTGAGAAAAAGTTTCCACGGATTAAAAAAAAACCGTTTCAAATATAGAATAAAAATAATTGCTTGTAAAATCACACATATTTAAAGTCACACATACATTAAAGAAATTATACATTTCAAGGTTCGGGTATGGCTGACGCATTTGCCGGCCGTTCTTCAGGAAAGACCCCCCATTTCAGCGGCCACATTTAACCGTCCGTCCTTTGGGTTATTATTCAAAAAGTAGATAAAAAACATAATTTTTTTCATTAGATTTCGCAATAACACAAGTGTGAATAGTGGCGTAACTTGTATGGGAGATACGAAAATACCCGAACACATCCATTAGCTTCGGCTGACTTCGAAATACTAAACGAGATGATGCAGAAACAAACTTGACGTTTACGAATGTTTTGTCGGTTTTGGGTATAGCCTTTTTTGTACCCGAACGTACGGGATACGGCTTGTTACGTTCGGGCGATAATACAGCGGCCGTATCACGTACATTCATATAGGTAGGCCGGTTAATACCAAAGGAACGTCGTTTCGAACGTCGATGTAGGTATTCACACCGAATCTGACGTTATGAGTGTCATTAGATATTGTTCCCGTATTTTTAAAAACACTACTATGTTTTATTTTTGCTTAGCTCTTATCACCTCTTCTTTCCAGAAATATGGAAAATTTCATGTTGTGCCAGTCCGCATTAAAAAAAGTTAGGATTTATTATCTAAACCCTCACAATCTTTCGGGATAACCATACTCTAAGAATGTCGTACTTCTCTTTAGTCCGCAGGCTGGAGAGTGGGTCGGCTCCTAAAATAAAATATACGTTAAATAGATATAAATATTTGAATGTCCTCTAGCCTATATAACTAATCAAAATAATGATACGAATTGTGATACGTTAAGTCAAAATAAGTCTAAAAATTAAAAATTTAAGAAAATTTCTGACAGTTGATTAAATAAGTATTTTATTCCCTTTCTAAACCACCAGAACGAGCGGGAACGGAGAGCAGTAAGACTTATAACTGTTAGTACAAACCTAATAACCCCTTTAATATGTTGTTCATTTATAAGCAAAATAGCATTAAAGTCATTTTTAATTTTTTTTTAAAAGAGAGACAAATATTCCTTGGTTACGAACAACCTGACAATATTTGAAAATCTCCTACTACCATCACAGTTAGCGGAAGATGTTGCTTGTGTCCTAATGGAGGACTTTGCCAGCCGAGGAATTGAATTCACGATGCCTGGGTGAGACCCAAACGCGTTGCCAACTCAGCCACTGACCGGTCAATATGTACGTTATCTAATATATAATAATATTTGATGAATTTTAGATTTCTATAATTTATCAAGAATATGTTTCACAGAAAAAGTAGCACGTTACCACCTCAATGTATGGAAGATGCCTGAAGCTCGGCGTATTGTCTATTTCCATGGTATTTGGCTCTAGTTACCAAAACCGGAATTAAATGTTAAAATAGTCCCAGCCGCCTTTGCCAATCTCCCACTACCTGTTGCTGCTTTATGTTTTTGTATGAATGTGTCTGTATGCCAAGGACACTTAGTTCACGATGGAAGAATGAAGCATGGCGATGGCATAATACCGGCCGGCTGTTGAAGCTGGCCTCATGCGCAACATCGAATCCAACATCTGCATTATATTATAATAAATCACCTCTATGGATGGTACACTTGTAGAGGATGCAGAGGGGCTTTAAGCGTAAAAATGTTATTTCATCTAAACCAATTTGCTGATAAAGAATGATTTAAATTTTTCAGGAAGTGATGTCACACTTTTTTGTTATGATTAATATGTTTTATTATGCAAAGAGTCCAATTGCCTGAAGTCAGTGGGACTATGGAATCCCCGATTTCTGGTAATTTGTGAGGCTGAAGAAAGCGGGGAGGAGAAGGTTGGGAAAGAGGAAGGTTGAAAAGTTTCTGGCTCTTCAGATATGGTCTATATCAAATTTAGCCAACGTTTCAAATGTGATTGGTGGTATTTCACCAGTGGCGTATATTACTCTGTGAGGCTACGTGTAGTTTTTCAATTTTGTGTATGAATTATGCATTGAATATTTGAAAATTTTGTGGCCAACTGAATAAAGGAGCGTAACCAAATTCGTGGAAAATCAGAATTTGTAGCATTCTTATTTTTTTATAATTTTTTCTCATAGATCTTTTTTTTAGGTTGGCACAGCTTTTCAGCCTTTATGGACTGCACGCCACTGTCTTTCACTGGGGCGAAACTGAGATTATCAACCATTCTGGAACATTATAAATAAAATTAAAACCTCTGGGTTCGGAACCAAGGACATGCAATGGAAGTCTTTTCATTAAAATAAATGTTAAGAAACTGGTTAATATGTTTAATATTATAAATATTATTTTATAATTTCAGTTAGATATGGTACGATACTAATATATCACCTTGCCAGGAGTACTTCTGTCCCGGTGCGACCGATACACCAAGGGGCACTGATTTGTTAGGAGTTGGAGCACGTGCTCGAAGGGAAGGAGGTTGGAGTTTCGGCTAGTATAGATGCGGCCTACAAATATCTTAATGATTCCATTGTTACAGAAAATAAAGCAAAGTTATTCCGAAAGAAACGCAGAAGTTCCCATGATCTGACTAACAACAATTTATTTACTACTGCTGATGTTACTTTCATGATTTTTTAAAAACGAATAAACTCAATGTTATTCAATCAAATTTTTGTGATTTCCTGGTTAACTTTAGTCAGTCAACATCGCGTGCTGAGAAACATTGTTCATTAATTCAATTGCGTGTTTGTTTTTTTATCTAATATTTATAAAGCGCCTTTGAGGTGATTTTTCAGAAAAAACGGCGCTATACGAATAATCCAATTATCATTAATTAATAATGACGCCATAAACTGAATACGAATTGTTTGAAGAAATCATATTATTATTGCGTTTGTGTTTCCTGGTCTAATTCGTACACTAAGATGAACGTAAAAGGGGCAAATGAAAAGCTAACGGTGTCTTAAAATTGAATATAATTGAAATTTAAGTTTAGTATGGTTTGGGCATGTAGAGCGAATGAACGAAGAAAGGAGTGTAAGAAGAATATATGACGCGAATGTGAATGGAAGAAGTAGCCGGGGACGCCCGAGGTAGACATGCCACGATCAAGTGCATCAAATACTTGAGTAGGGCCATGTCAGAAGTCGGAATAATAGAAGAGAATGTACGGGACGATGTATGAATGTGAATGAAGCAAGACGTGTATGCCAAGATCGAGTTGTTTGGCGGTCCGTCCTTTCTGCCTACCCCTGTGGAGAAACGGCGTAATGGTTAGTTGGTTAGTGAAGTTTAGCATGCTTTTAAAAATGGCATTGAACGCCAAAACATCTGTTCCGACAAAATCCAGGAGAATTTTGTAATAATATTTAAGTAAATATGATTAAATTTATCTTGTCTAAAATAGGAGTTCCGCTACCATCACGCCGCAGGGGTAGGCAGAGAGGACAGACTGCGCTAAACAACGCGGTCTTGGCATACACTCCTTGCTGCATTCACATTCACACGTCGTCTCATACATACTCTTGTTATTCTGACTCTCGACATGGTCCGACTCAACTATTTGGTTCACTTGATCGTGCAATGTCTTCCTCGGGTGTCCCCGACTTCTCCTTCCATTCACGCTCGTCATATACTCCTTTCACTTACACTCCTTTCTTCGCTCAGCCGCTCAACATGCCCTAACGATCTAAACTTCCCTTACATAATCTTACTCAGTACGCTCGCATCAGCCTTGCATTCTTTGCGAATCTTAACTCTGCGGTTTTACCACAAATACGTCTCAGGAATCTAATTTCTACAACATTCAGTTTGCTTTCATCCTTCCTCTGCCAGTTTCATCCCTTACTGCTATACAATAGGGTTTGTTATCAGCACTCCATTGTGAACTGCTAGCTTCGCTTCTTTGGACATTTTCTGTTTGTTTTCTAGTTCTACAATTTCTGAATTTACCTAAATGATAAAACAATAAATTCCGTATTGTGGTAGTTAATCATTATTACTCTAAGAGTTAATCTAATACATTGACTTCAATAGAAGCATCATATCAAATATGATATATACTATCCTTTCATAAAATGAATCTTCAAAATAAACAAAACGTTTTTTAGTACTAAGGTCCGCAAGAATATACAGTATAGCACCTCACAATTATTTTCCAGTCCTCAGGCCTTCTCTAATCCTGCTTAAATATTCTTACACACAGTCAGAGACCACCTCTCTTCCTCGGTATACTGCTCTCGGTATATTTTCGTTATCTTGCCATTTGACATTCTTTCCAAATGGCCAGCACATTAAAATACCTCATTCAAGACCTGCAAAATGATCATGATGTTATCACGCTCAATTAGAAGCTCGAGTTCATTTAAATTATGCATGTTATTTGATAACTGTTTTTGATAGTTGATGATGATAATGATAATTGGAAAAATCACCTCAAGGGCGCTGTACAAATATTACTTCATATTATCTATCTAATTATGTACAAACATATAAAGAACAACCTACTTCCCTGGCAGGTCGCTTCGGATGAACACAGTTTTATTAGAACATTTAATCTTAGAGAAGATATGATTTTTACAGTTGCTATTTTATCCTTCTTTTCTATTGATACGGGGATGTGTTTTTAGAGGTCTTCATTCGTTTCTGAGTTAACCTGTGTTTTCTTAACCCGATTTCCCTGAATCAGTGCTATTTTGTTTTACTTTGAGATTCAATTTTACCTCCTTCCGTTATAAAGTTGTGTTCGTTTTAAAATATGTAATTTAAAACGCATTCAAAATATATTCTGTAGTTGATAAAAGCAGACGAAAATTAGCGTGTATAAGACGAACAAGGGCGACAAAGATATAACAGTTTGAGTGTGAAATGATTTATTGTGACAGACGAAACAAAAATGGTCCAGTATATCCCGAGACAGCACTCAAACCATAAGATAAGATTTTACATATTACTACTATTTTTTGCTTGTCAAACAAATTAATGTTTCTCAGATTTTGTTTTTTTACGACTAGGAATAAGTTCAATCCTTATTGATACCTAGAATATTACTTCGTAACCGTTGACTGCGTGATGGGTATACTTGAAGTAATTAATGGTTTTGGGATACAAATTCCACAAGCTTTCAATATAAACAACAGCAAAAAATGCAGTAGAAATTAATGTTTCAAATTATCGCTCTGACTAAAAACTTACTCGTATCCTTAGAGTAATATATATTGTTACTCTAAGTTCGTACCTAATGAATCATTTAAAAGCTTGCTCTTCTCGAAATTATTTTCTTCACTGGCGTACACTAGATAATAAAGGAGAAAAAATATACGAAAGGATATGTAAATTTTTATTTTATCTTTATCTCAATTGTTTATTATTTTTTCAGTCGGTTTTTCTCCCGTTCTGTTCTATTTAGATCAATTTTGTAGATATGAATCGGTAGGTACTTTATCGTATTTCAGAGGAGTGTCCTTTGTTCGCACTCAGTTATATTTGGTTAGAATATTCAAGAAGAAGCAAGAAGAGGCTAGAAGAAAAGAGGAGAGGCAAGACGAAGCAAGAAGTGGTAAGAAGATGAAAAAGGAGCATTAAAAGGAAAGAAGAGACTCGAACAACCAAGAAGAAGCAAGAAAACCACGAAGAGGCAATAATTTACAATAAGAGACCAGAAGAGCCAAGAAGAAGCCAGAAGAACTAAGAACTAAGAAGAGGTAAAACGAACCTAAAATAGCCAATAAGAGACTTGAAAATCCAAATGCTTCGAATAGGCGAGAAGAGCCATGAAAATTACAAGACTATGACAGAAGCTCGGGACAAAAAGAAACAGAAAAGCTAAAAGAAGCGGAAAGCGAGAAACGAAAACCAACGCTCAAACATTTCCTTTATTCCTACCCATCCTTAATTTCAATATTGACTTATTAGGTTGCCATGTATACCGGTCAATTCAACTCCAACATCTTTCCTATCCACAGAACACGTATTCCAAGTAGTTCCAAGACAGTGCCTCCTGGAGTACCGGTTGCACCGGGACGGGAGTGCTCCTGGCTGGGGTGGTACATTCGTATGGTATCGTATCGTAAGATTGGTGACACAAGAAGAGTTGGAATTTATTTAAATGTTTATAATTTTTAGGACTGGTGAATTTTTATAAAAAGACCTCGAAAAGCTTAAGAAGTTTTCAATAGATATTTAAATTTGTTTGCACATTTAGTTGTTTACAGTGTTGCGGTCTGTGGACGTATTTCCGCACCGGTGCGTGAATATTTTTACTTATTGTATAAGTGACTTTAGGTAAGTACTAACCGGCTAAACTAGCTAAGCAATTTACGTGTGCATTTCTTCCATTTATGAATATGTATCCAACATTTAAAAAAAAGTTAATGGGTGAAATTTTGTGTAAATCCATCGATTGGTTATTGGTCGATGTACTAGTATATAGTATATACGCACTTGAAGTGAAACAACACAAAACTGCGCTATATAAATGCTTTGTTATTATTATTATTATTATAAACCAGATCGGAAAATAATGTAAGAACACTCCTCCAGTTCCCCGGAGGTACATCCGTGCTGAAACAATTGACTTCCGATACCTTTCACTGACTGAATAACTTTAGCATCCCACAATAGTATCCACCGATTATCCTCCACCATACAAAGCGATTTAATCTTAATAAATCACCTTGAGCCGCCGAAAACCTACGAACCGGTTATTCCACGACTGTATGGTACACACCCATTGTAGTTCTTTCGCGCTATAAAGATCACGGTATTCAACACCAAGGTTACCAACACACTATGTATTTCAGATCGAGACACATTTAAAACGGCTTTTCGTATGTTTGTTTTCGTGGTTGATCAACAGAATACAACACGCTGAGAGCTTCTTTACACGATCCGGCAATATAACCAGCCAAGTGAGAGACAATCGTACATTTTTTCATCTTCTTTTTTTTACCATAGTATTTACAAAGAAGTTTTTTTTACATGCATGCATAATAAATATTAAAAGTTAAATTGTAACAAATAAGTTGGAAATTAGTAGTATTTACAAAGAAGTTTTTTTTACATGCATGCATAATAAATATTAAAAGTTAAATTGTAACAAATAAGTTGGAAATTAGTATCCACATACGCGCTGCATATGTGTCCGGGTATTAAATACAAAATAAATATAAGAGACTCTTTTCGCGAATAAAATAAATTGTGTTTTGCTTTGATTGTGTAAGCAGATTTTGTGTGTGTTTTTTTTTCACTTCGCACAGTCAGGTTTTTTATTGTTGCATTTGGGGCCGGTTTTATAACCATCCGTTCGTAACGCTTGATACCATTTTTAAGAAATATTTGGATTACCGCCCGATTTAGTCATTTTATAAACGTTCGTCAGATTACCGGTCAGTTGTTGCCGCTTACTTTAAACCGTGCACTATTTTAATTAATTCCTCATCGAGCAGTGAAAGTGATGACGAGCGAATGGCAATTATTCAAGACAAACGGACGGATAACGGTTCGTTACGTAACAGAAATGTAATGGTTCTTTAATAAAACTGGCCCAGACGTATGACATAGAAACTATGTTTTTGAAGTTGCAATTTGCGATGTATTATAAACAACGACAAAGTATGTCGATGATTTTATTGAAACGCTTTATGCGGGTTAGGTTTACATTAAAATTATAAGTTTTTCGCAGTATGGCAAGTACTATTATTAGTCTTCAAAAACGGTCGAGATAGGAGTAGGGCTGGCACAAAGATTGAAAATTAACAATAATAGAAAATTGCCTTTTTCAATATTTTTTTTTCTCCAGGAAGATGTTACATTATTATTGGATACGTTACATAGGGAGATCTGAATATGATAGAAAATATTTTAACACCAAATACAGACTAACACCGAAACCACTCAACTGCACTTAAAACACCTCACCTTAGAATTATTTTTTTTTTTTTTTCATCAAGCACAGCAATTTAAAGTAATGCAATTTAATATTTTGTAAATGAAATCCTCAGCACGGGAAATCCCAGTGAGGGTATCTTTATTTGTTATTTTGTTATAAAAAAAAACATAATAAAACATTATTAATTTTTTTTTTTTTTAAAGTTTGCAACTATAATAAAAATACATGTATAATAAACTGTACAGTGTTTTATAAACCAGATACATAAAAAGTAAAATAGAAAATAATATGACAACAGTATGTAATGTTAAAGTAAAGGTAATATTAAACTCTATGTATATTTTATATACAAAAATCGTGACGAAATACGACAAGTGGGAATTGTATGACTACTAAGTGTTGTCGGATAATAAAATTTACTACCTAATTTGTTGCAGAATAGATAACTAACTAACCATCACCCCGTTTCTCCGTAGGGGTATATTTGCGGCATGTTCCAGTATGGTAGATACTGTCAGTGTCGCCCTTTAAAATCGAAACGTTGCTTAAAATAGCTTTAGCCATGTTTGGTGACCAGATCTGAATAGCCATCTCATTCCCCACCTTCAGACTCACAACATTGAACACACCCAATTTGGGGATGCCATCGTCTTACTGGCTCCAGACGGTTGGGAGCAGTCGGGACTCTCGTGAGGTATCACATAAAAAATAAAATTTCGTACTTCGTAATATCTGTACATAAACTTTGGGTTAATTTTGTTTCTGATTTTAATTTATATTTTAGATGCTGGTCAATAGTGACAATCCAGCTTTTAATTTCCAAAACTTTATGGCGTTATAACCTATTTGATAATTATGTCGTGTCCCAGTATACAACACTAATAACATGTACACTTTACGCAGCAACCCGTTCATCGGTCAAATGCATTGTACATATAGTTTTGTATTGTTGATCTATTATGGATGCAATCTATTAGCCTTTTTTTACATGAATACCGCACAAGAGTCCCAACTGCTCCCAACCGTCTGGAGCCAGTGAAACTATGGCATCCACAATTGGGAAATATTGTGAGGCTGAAGGTATTGGGGAGGGGAAGGAGAAGGGGAAGAGGAAGATGGGGAAATACCTGACTATTCAGATCTGGTCACGGCTAAAAGCCATTTCAAGCAACGTTTCAATTCTGAATGGTGGTCTTTCACCAGGGCAATACTGATAGTATCTTCCACTCTGGAACGTGCGCAAATATACTATTTTTTTTAATTAATTAGTTGTGAAACAACACAAATTAATTAAATAAAATTTACTTGCCCACGCCGTAAGTTATGAATTGTTACAATTTATTATCTATAGTTAGTAACAAGATAGAGCATTGAAAAAATATTTGTATTGTATTATATATAATATTTACATAATCAAAACATTATATATTATTCATTATTTTGATATTTTAAACTGTTAATCTATTTTTGACATTATTTTGGCGAACTGAAAAAAGTTTCATTTGCCTAAGAAGTATTCACTAAAAACGTTGCGTATGGTAAACTAAATGAAGTTGGAGCTCACCATTTGATAAATTTTCTTGCTTCTGACTCGTCACATAGATGTACTATTCATTTATTTAATGAAGATATTCTTTCAATATTATTGATATGTATGGAGAATATATGATGCGAATGTGAATAGAAGAAGAAGCCGGGGACGCCCGAGGAAGACATGGCATGATCAAATGAAGCAAAGACTTGAGTCGGGCCATGTCAGAAGTAGGATTAACGGAGGAGAAAGTATGAATGCAAATATAGCAAGAAGTGTATGCTAAGAACTAGTTGTTTGGCGGTCCGTCCTCTCTGCCTACCCCTACGGGGAAACGACGTGATGGTTAGTTATTTAACCATCACGCCGCTATCCCACAGGGGTAGGCAGAGAGGACGGACCGCCAAACAACTCGATCTTGGTATACACTTCTTTCTTCGTTCATTCGCTCTGAATGCCCAAACCATCTAAGCGTCCCTTTCTTAATCTTGCTCATGACGCTTACATCAGCCGTGTACTATTTGCGAATCTCAATATTTTTCACACGATCATACATGGTTTTACCACACATTCGCCTCAGAGATCTCATTTCTACGGCATTCAGTTTACTTTCAACCTTCCTCTGCCATTTCCATGCCTCACTGACAGACATCAGGGTTGGTATCAGCACTCCATTATGGACTGCTAACTTCGCTTCTTTGGACAACTTTTTGTTAGCGCCAACCGTTAGTTAGTTAGTTAAATATCATCAACTTTAATGGAGCTACCTGCTCAGTAAAAATCGTTACGACATAAAAAAAAAACTATAAATAATATTGTAAAAGAAAATAACCTCTCTTTGACTGTGAGTTATTCAAGTATTTGCTATAAAAATACAGATAAGAATGCGCATTCCACACTCGATATAGCGATTCGCGTGTAAAATTACTAGAAATGTCGACCGCACCACAGTTACTACCTTCAATCACCGATCTTTATTTAGTCTAGCGAAATTCCAGGTAATTGCAACGTGTTTTATATTGCTTGTGATTAAAAATATTTTAAGAAGGTATTTTTAGATAAAAGTGAACAATTCAGAAAAAACGAAAATGGCGAAAATACATGTTACCGATTCGAATATGTAAAAAAAACTTTGGATCAACAAAGCCGCATATATACTCGTATCTAGGAATACAATTCTTTAATAAATTACTGGAAAAGATAAGATTCGTTATTTTAATTCGATTTAATAAGTACTAGCTGATGTGTACCCGGCCTTGCTCGGGTACAATAATTGATTTGACAGCGAATGTAACTATCTCCAAATAAAGAAACATTCATTTGAATATTTTATTTCATTCCAAACGTTATTTTATCCAAAGTGTATCTAAATCATAAAGTTCTTAAGTAGGTACTTACTCGTGTTTTACATTTTGAAAATATTCTACCCAAAAAAAACCTTCTTCTTTTGAATATGCAATCTGTGGCTAACCAGAGTGCTATATCTATGGGCTAACCTAAATAAAACATGGCGGGTTCAATGTTTTTCATACTAAATTTAAAATGTTATAACAAGAGTTTTACATATTGCGTTTCATTCAAACCACTTTCTAAACCTTCCCGGCACTAATAAAAACAAACTGTGCTATTTTCAGTGAAACCGGTCCAGTGATTTTCGAGAACATCGGGGACAAACAAACAAACTGTACAAACTTACTTTGATTTTTATATGTATTTAGTATACATATTATAAGAATGAATTATTACTCTGTACCAATTACCTAAATTCAAATCTAGATTGACATATTACATTGGATAAAATAAACCCTGTCAAGCAATATTTGTACAGAGCCCTTGAAGTGGTCTTTCACAAAAACAGCACTATGTAAATAATCGAATTTGTAATATCTTGTTCAATCTTATAAACCTCGTTGTAATATATTTTTGAATCATTCAAGATAATATTAACAACTCTCAAAATGAAACATGAAACCGAAAAGACAAAGAAAAGAAAAAAAGATCTTAAAAGGGGACCTTAGAAATCGACATATGATACCGACAAAAATGACGGGACGGGTTGAGGTAGCTGTAGCTAAGTGGATTAGAGAGCAAGATCTCGGATATACCATGTTCGAGTCCCAGATGCTGCCGTTATCTTTTTCTTTTCTCTGTCCTTTCGGTTTCGTGTTTTATTTTGAGAGTTGTCAATATTGTCTTCAATATATGTCTTATATATATATATGATTTTTTTATTATTATTACTTAAGTACAAATTTATTACTATTAAGCTATGGAGGATTAAATGAAAAAAATGTCCTGAAATTTTGTTTCTGCGTAATAATTTTCTACGTTTAAGGGTTAACGTACCAAATTGCACCATTTTTTTACCACTAAGAACTTATTTTATCATATATAATGTATCATGCATTACATGAATAAACAATTATGAGAACACTATCATTGAGGAAATTGGTGCTAAGAGCAAAAGTCAACTATTGTTCCACCATTTTGTTTTTTTTTAATTTCGTCTCTAAAACACCTTACAAACTTAGTAAAATAATTCATTTCAATAAACACAGCACTTACTATTTACAATAAAGGATCCCACTTTATCTAGAGATTAATATGGTACGAGTGATAACTCTTGTTTACATTACAACAAACGGCTCATTTTCCGGAATTTTGATATCAAATAGATTCTTACAATTTAATATTAAGTATCAACTTCCTTTAACATAAGAATTAAACTGCCATTTTACTCCAGTTCTGGGTTCTGATATCGTTTTATGACTGGTTAATCCGCAGAATAGTAATAGGAACGGATTAACGGGAACGGCGTAGTTTTAGAACATGTGATACACAAATGGGTGGATAAACATCTCGGGGGCGCCCCGAGAAATAGATAGAAAGTCGATAAAATACTTGATTCGGATCATATTAAGAGCCGAAAAAAATATTGTATCTTTTATGATAATGTATGATTTGTGGATAAACAAGCAGTGTATCTTTGTACAGAAGTGTTTGGTGCGCTGTCCTATCTGCCTAATGTGAATACCGCACAAGAGTCTCAACTTCTCACTGCTAACCGGAGCCAGAGGGACTATGACATCCCCAATTAGGTAATGTTGTGAGGCTGAATGGTGCGGGTAGGAGAATAAATCTGGTAAGAGGAAAATTCGATAGTACCTGGCTTCTCTGATCTGGTCACCAAACACGGCTTAAATCATTTAAGGCAACTATGCAATTCTAAATGATTGTCTTTCACCAGGGCGATGCTGAGAGTATCGAATGGAACGTGTCGCAATCATAATCATTAACTGTTTGTTAAAATAAAAATTAGAATTTTTAGCAGTAGCGTTATTCTAAGCGTGGAGTATGAGAAATCAAAAGCCAGCGAAAAAATGAAAACAACTCGTTAATCTAAAAAAAGAGTATAAATAATTCAAAATTATAACATATCCGAATCAGAATTTCGACAGTTTCTTATAAGAATTGAGGAAAGAGTTATTGTTTTTGATAACCCTATTCCTCCAATGTTTTCGAATCAACACAAATCTGCTGCATGCCTGCATTCAATTCGGCATCTCACTAGGCGCAAATAAATTCGTGCCCCAACACAGAAAGGTGAATAACATTATCATTCGAACCCTTGTCAAAATACCAAAATATTGCTACGTGCCAGGTTCAATGAAAATCAAGACTACCACACAGAACTTCGCACAGCACCTCACGACCACTTTGTCAAAAGAATCATGTCTGTATATCTGCTGTGACTCGTTACCGAGCTGTATTTTTTTCAAATTCTGTTTATTTTGCGTGCCTTCAATGAATTTCAGTGCTGGCTTTGCCGTTCATGGTTTCCCATGCTAGATTTTAGTTTAGCTCTTGCCAGTTTTAAAGATATATCGTTAGTGTGAAGAGTGTGTGCCGTGTCCAGGAGAATTTAAATTTCGGATCTATAAAACCAGTTGCATTAAACTGTGAGTACATACCTTAAAATATAATACCTGTGTTTATGCGTGCCTACCGAGGAGTGTTAGTATATCATAGACAATAAATATGGGATTGGCGTCATTTTAAAATACAACAATAAGTAATTATTAAACGGATACGTTATTTTTAAACTATCTATCGAGGTCATTTTTACAAAATAGGAGCGCTTGGTAACCGTAGCAGCATTAAATTTCGTAATAAATATTATTGCATATCTAAATGAATTGTTTCACATGCGTGTTTGGAAAGAGGGAGTGCATCTTTATCTGTTTTTTTTTTAAAATAATTTTATTTTATTTGGGGTAGGTACAGAATAGACTATTATTTTGGAATTACGAAGCATAATAGCCATAATTTTAATGCGATTAATTGTTAAGCTTTTATTGTTTTCATAATAGCATTATCAGCGAACGCGTGAAGTTGCCGAAAAGTGAAAATGTCTCAAAAAAATAATTTTCGCCAAGTACTAAACGTGATTACAAATTAACAATTTTCTCTAGTTTCGTATTTATTTCAACTCGATCGGTTCTGTTCTATTGCAATATTATGTGTATTTAGTTGGATTGGGACGTATTATTGATCCAGCCTCATTCTTATTTCTAAACATGTTTTTGTAGGAGCGCGAATCTATGTATAGTTTTTATTACACAGAATTTCGCTTGAAACGTTGTTGTCCCAGTCAATAAAAATGATGTCATCGGACATTCATTTCGTAAAAAAAAAACATTTTCTGTGTGTTTGTTGACAATTTTCCCTCGCATCGAAACTGTTTTGACCGGCTTCGAAATTATTTTGACCGGTTTCAAACATCAGTTGGAATGTTGGAATGGGTCTGTCAGTAAACATAAAATGAGAGCGATCTGTCCGTCTCTAAATAAATTATTTTCAAAATGAGTTTAATCTATTCCCTTTAATTTGGTGTAGACTCGTCAATGGCCACATCTAGACAGGGCGTGGTCGATACGTATACACCATTATACATACAATATACTCGTCATCTCTAAAATAAATTGTTTTTTTTTTGTTACTTGGAGACTACAAAAAAAGTGGCTCATAAAGTTTAAGTTTATCTTTGAATTTGAATGCAACTATAATAACGCTCTCTGTATTGGGTTTGAGTGTTATTTGTTTAGTTGCTGACATCATATTATGTAGATAAGCAAAATACTTTATGTATCAACAAGAACTTTATTGTGTACTTAGTATTATAAACGATGAATAACAACTCTACGAAGATCTCCGGGTTTAATTACGCATTTTGGTAATGTACACTTGTTACACTAATGGGTATACTTATCGGTTCCATAACTAATCGATAATGCTGTACGTTCCAATATTTACGGGGATCGGGGTGTGGAATGCAAATTGTTGAGATGACTCCCAGTAGAGGGTGATGGTTAAAGGGACACCCCCACCCCCCTGTGTTCCCCAGCACCTTTGACATACTCCGTCTTGATTGACATAGGCACTTCGCGTCGCTTACAATATTATAACTAGCGTGTTACAAGGGTTTCATTGTAAATTTATCGTCAAAGATAATATTGTTGGTATACACTGCAAAGTAAACCGAGGGATATTATTGCTCTTTGGAAGACCTTACTATTACTTCGAATAGTGTTTCAAACCACATTACATACAAGAATATGTACTATTACTCAAGCTCAACTTCATAACGTCCTGTTCTGCATCTTATTCATTAATTTATCGGGCGCAGTAGTGTCATCAATGTGCATTTAAAATATTAAAACGTTTAGGTGCTTACAATTTATAAAACAATAAAAAAAAACATAAATTTGGGGATATTCCAAGTAAAAAGCACCCGGAATAGATGATCTAAGAATTTGTGTATTTTTATTAATGGGTTATAATAATAATAATAATAATTGGATTACTTGTATATCGCCGCTTTTGTGAAAAATCATCTCAAGGGCGCTGTACAAATCTTACTTCCTATTCTTTATCTAATTATGCACAAACAGATACAGAAAAACATACTTACCAGGCAGGTCACATGAACAGTTTTATTAGAAAATTAAAGTATAGAGATGATGTTTTTCTATTTTTCTATTGAAGTTACATTTATTAGAAGATTGGTGGCACAAGAAGAGTTGGAATTTATTTTAAATACTTTTAATTTTTAGGACTGGAAAATGTTTATAAAATGACTGTATCAGACGCGTATTCATTCCAAATTTAAAGTTGATAATAAGATGAGATGAGACGATTACCCAGCCGTGATAAGAAGTCTTATCACTGTGCACATGTGGATTCGCATTGGTTTAACCAATTCATTTGCTTTATGGTTTTGTTTTCATATTTTTATAGGTCTCTGTGCATTCCTAAAATAATATCACTGTTCACATGAGAGGCTCGCATTAATTTAATCGAGTCATTTATTTTCCATTTTTTTACGAGTTTCTTAATATTCGTAAGATGATGTATCCTTGATAAAGGATTCTATTACTGTACAAATGCGAGATTTACAATTTGTTTTAATGGATTCATCTGTGTTATAGTTTTGTTGATCATATTTGCGGGCATTTCTTTCCTGGAAATAATTGCCCCCATTAATAATAATTACCCCTAAACGTGGAAGAGATGTTGAATATTTTTTAAATAAATAGAGAAACAACCAGTACGGAGAGTCAGTTGTCATTCAAGAGCCGATCAAGTCTTTTACTTAACTTGCCTTCGCCTTCCCTGAAACCTTCCATCTGCTGCCTCGCCAAGCCTCTGAACTCTGCCTGAGGGATCCTGGGACCTACCTAGTCAGGAGTAGCCGGCCCTGCTCGGGCTCGCCAGGACCAGGATCAGGCAGAGAACAACTTCATACAGTGCTCTCACTGTAGCACTGGGTGCGAGAGACCAGAAGAATGGCACTACTATAAGGCATCCTCGGAAGATATTGAACGTATTTGGAACCAGCGCCCTATATTTACAGTTTTTGTGCACGCAGGTGTCCAGAACCACATCTGTCCATTACAATGACCTTAAAGCGTAAGAAGCTTCTAATGGATATTACCATTTTTACAGTGTTGCGGGCTGTGGACGCATTTGCGCACCGATGCGTGAATTTTTTAAACTTTTTCTAAAAGTGACTTTAGGTGAGCACCGACCGGCTGGCCTAGCTATGTAATTTAAGGGGGAATTTCTTCAATTTATGGATATGATTGTCTGAAAAGATGAGTTTTAAGTTTATTTCTGAATTCTGTCGAGTCTTTGATAATTCTAATATATTTTGTACACTTATATAAAATACTAGTAAAGGTCTGTCTACATCTACCGGCACCGCGCAGTGCGGACACGTACAGTGGCAGGCACGGCACAGAAGGGAGTATTCACATTACACCGTTCGTAAATGTGTTCATAGATAATATAATAATAATAAATGGATTATTTCTATAGCGCCGTTTTCCTGAGAAAATCATCTCAAAGGCGCTTTGCAACAAAATTTATCTAACCTATACCTTATCACTTAGA
Source organism: Halesus radiatus (assembly GCA_022606495.2). Lineage (NCBI taxonomy): Eukaryota > Metazoa > Arthropoda > Insecta > Trichoptera > Limnephilidae > Halesus > Halesus radiatus. Next base: position 186,605 of record JAHDVE020005448.1, on the reverse strand, counting down.
CTTATATCTTATAATTTACATATTAGATTTATTACTAATGGCTTACACCTAAGATTTATAACTAGAAAATACCTAATTCAGACTTATAATTAGTGACTTACATCTAAGACTTATATAGATAGCGACTTACAACTTAGACCTGTAGCTAGTGACTTAAAACTAGTGATAGAGGTTTACAACTAACATATTTATATTTTAGAATAAATTATGTACAAAGTGTTACTAATTAAAAATAATTTTGCCGTGTCTGCCACTTTACGTGTCTGCACTCCGCGGTGCTGGTGGATGTGAATCGAACGTAAAATGTAGAACTGCAAGAAAGCTAATTGTTCGTATTAATAATGCATCAACTGTCGATTGTTTAATTTATGTAAAGACCATAATTATAGTAATATAACTTTACTTTATGTAATAGAATTTTTTTTTTAAAGAAACTCCACAGTTGTCCGAAGAAGCGAAGTTAGCAGTCCACAATAGAGTGCTGATACCAACCCTGATGTATGGCAGTGGGGCATGGAACTGGCAGAGGAAGGATGAAAGTAAACTGAATGCTGTAGAAATGAGATCTCTGAGACGAATTTGTGGTAAAACCATGTATGATCGTGTGAAAAATATTGAGATTCGTAAAGAATGCAAGGCTGATGTAAGCGTAGTGAGCAAGATTAAGAAAGGGATGCTTAGTTGGTTTGGGCATGTAGAGCGAATGAACGAAGAGAGAAGTGTAAGGAGAATATATGACGCGAATGTGAACGGAAAAAGAAGCCGAGGGCGTCCGAGGAAGATCAAGTGAATCAAATACTTGAGTCGGGCCATGTCAGAAGTCGGAATAACAGAAGAGAATGTATGAGATGCTGTATAGACGGCCTCCATGGTCGAGGGGTAAGGCTCTCGACTACGAATCCGAAGGTCGCGGGTTCAAATCCCAGCGTGCGCAACTAATTTTTATTTAATTAATTTGTGTTGTTTCAAAATTAATTCATTTAAAAATAATATGTAGTATATTTGCGCACGTTCCAGAGTGGAAGATACTCTCAGTATCGCCCTTGTGAAAGACCACCATTCAGAATTGAAACGTTGCTTGAAATGGCTTTTAGTCGTGTTTGGTGACCAGATCTGAATAGCCAGGTATTTCCCCTTTTTCCCCACCTTCTTCTTCCCCTCCCCAATACCTTCAGTCACACAACATTCCCCAATTGGGAACTGTCATAGTCTCACTGGCTCCAGACGGTTGGGAGCAGTTTGGGTCTCTTGTGTGGTATTCATATAAAAAAAATGAAAGTGAATGAAGCAAGAAGTGTATGCCAAGATCGAGTTGCTTGGTGGTCCGTCCTCTCTGCCTACACCTACGGTGAAACCACGTGATGGTTAGTTAGTTGGTTAGATAACTCTATAATTACATTAGGGCGAAGTGTCTCTTTTGAAATACGAAAAAAAGTTGGGTTATAACCTCTTGGTTCTAAAGTTACGTCACTATAATCGAATCACAATATTATAGTCCAGTTTCCAACACATGTCTACTTAAAGACTCCTCTCGCCCATGTGTTTTCTATGAGCCCATGAATGTGCCGCTGCCCGGCCCATGTTCATTATAATTTTGATAGTTTTAACACTTTAACATCTGCGACCTTGGTTTGACTGCCGAAAGTTACGTTTTACTAAGAAATGTACTTCTGGTATTGTGAACGGTGACATCACATTTTGGTGTGAACACGATTCATTTTTATAGCTTTTGGAATCCGACTATTTTTACAGCCGTTTATTTAGCAAATAATCCATTCGTTTATTATCGGAACAAACATTTCAGTCCAAATACGTACACAATATTATTGTGTATGAAGGTGGGCGTATTTATTTATAGATTCTATGGGCATTGGTGATTTTTCATATTTGATTTTTGCTTGTAGTTGTAGGTAATCGGATGCCTTTTTTTACGTTTCCCCCCCCCCCCCCCTAAATTTCCTTATTTATTTGTAAAATCTATAAACATTTGTGATATTTGCTTTACATGATGCACTGGTTAAAAGTAACGTTTTGTTGTTGTGTATTAGAAAAATACTATGTTCTATAGAATGGGGTGATAATAATAATAATAATAATAATTGGATGATTTGTATAGCGCCGTTTTTGTAAAAAATCACCTCAAGGGCGTTGTACAAATATTTATTAACTGATTATGTACAAACATATACAGAAAAACATACTTACCTGGCAGGTCGCTTCAGATGAACACAGTTTTATTAGAAAATTTAAGCGTAGAGATGATAGTTTTACAGTTGCTATTTGTTGCTCCTTTTCTATTGATGTTACATTTATTAGAAGATTGGTGGCACAATAAGAGTTGGTATTTATTGAAATACTTATAATTTTTAGGACTGGAAAATATTTATAAAACGAATTTTAGGACTGGAAAATATCTATAAAATGACATTAAAAAGCGTAAGAAGCTTTTAATAGACATTAACATTTATTTATTTATTGCATTACATATATGCAGGCCTGTTAGTGGCTTGAGTTGGTAGCGCATCGGGTTCTTATCCGGGCGTCTTGAATTCAATTCATCGGCTGGCTAAGGCCCCCATCACGACAGAAGTAACATTTTTTGCTTAGTGATATGGTGGTAGGTAATTTTCAAATATTGTCATGTTATTCGTACCCCGGGAAAGTTTGTCTTTCTTTAAAAAAAAACATATATCTGTGTACATAAACTATCTAGCAAGCAAATTTGTTAATGTTATCTCTTTAAACAAACAAGAGAAGTGTTTTGATCCCCGTCGTATGTGACGTGTTTTATACAGCTCTTGTACGTTTAATCGTTTAACGTTATTTTCTTTATCACTATCGTTCAGAAAAGTGCTCACATGTGTTCTAAATAGTATTTACTTTCTCGCATCGCAAAAAATAAATAGTTTTTACCGTATACCCCCAATTTCCAATTGTTACAAGGTTTTAAATCGTTCATTTTAAAAAGTGAACCCCACAACAAAGAATATCAATGCAGCCAGATTGTTGAACATTGGGTGTCTAGTGTCAAGTGTTATTTGGTTAGAATTTATGAGCCTCTTCAACTCAGCATATTTCATACCAAATCTCAGATGTTTTGTGCATATAACAATATCATTCAGTTGCTGGGGATCTGAGAGAGCACGCACTTACCAATGTTACTTAGATATCTCGGCCTCCATGGTCGAGGGGTAAAGCTCTCGACTACGAATCCGAAGGTCGCGGGTTCAAATCCCGGCGTGCGGAAGTAATTTTTATTTAATTAATTTGTGTTTTTTCACAATTAATTCATTTAAAAATAATATATACTATATTTGCGCACGTTCCAGAGTGGAAGATACTTTCAGTATCGCCCTGGTGAAAGACCACCATTCAGAATTGAAACGTTGCTTGAAATGGCTTTTAGCCGTGTTTGGTGACCAGATCTGAATAGCCAGGTATTTCCCCACCTTCCTCTACCCCTTCTCCTTCCCCTCCCCCAATACCTTCAGCCTCACAACATTCCCCAATTGGGAATGCCATAGTCTCACTGGCTCCAGACGGTTAGGAGCAGTTTGGGACTCTTGTAAGGTATTCATATAAAAAAAAAAAAAAATCTGGTTTTGAACACAGATTTCAGTACGATATTCAGGGACTATTTAGCCGTTCTTCACAGATTTTCTTAGATAAGGGCGAGAGTTAAGAAAATCACCTCAGGGGCGTTGTATAAATATTACTTGGTAGTTATCATTATTATATTTATAGTTATTTAGAATGTCGCAGACTATGAAAAGTTTAATTTATCTTCACTTGTAATATGTTCGATCTCTTTCGTGTTGGCTCGGGTTATAGATTAAGTAGTCATATACCTAGTGGGAAATACGAAGCAGAAATCAAGAAGCAGCAGGAAGCTTGATGCGGACTGCGCAAATCAGGAAACAATATGCAAGAAAAAAGAAGCAGTGGTATACAAAATTTTAGAACCAGTAAACGGAAAGCCGGAATCAAGAAGCGAGAAGCAACGGGAGCGGAAATCATGTAACGGTGTGAAACGGGAAGGAAGTAACAGAGGGACGCTAGCATGAAGCGGAAAGCATTAAACAACGGGAAGCTGGAAATAAGAAGCAAGAAACAGCAAGATGCAACAATCTAAAACAAAAACCTATAAGCGGGAAGCAAGAAGCGGGAAGCTGGAAGTGAGAAGAAGCGGAAAGTGAAAATAAGTGGGAAGCGAGAAACTATAACCAACGCTCAATCAATTTATTTTTTCCTGCTCATCCTACAATCCTATATTGGCTCAAGGTTGCCTGTATACCTGTCGATTAAATTCCAACCCGCTTCCCATCCTCAGAGCACGTATTCCAAGTTCCAAGTCCTAACAAATCATAGCCCCCCGGTGTACCGGTGGCACCGCGACAGGAGTGCTCCTAGCTGGGGTGGTCCAATCATATCATATCATTATATCTTTAAAAAATATATATATAATTAACAAACTGAACAATGTGTTGATGCATTCCTATAAAGTTCTTTCAAAAACATCTTAGTACAAAAACCGAACAGATTAGTGAATAATTTGTACGGGTAATTCTTGCATGTTTATACATTTCTTATAAAATATTTTACGAACCATTTGAATGGTTTGAGCCCCCAAGCCACCGCCAAATAGCCAGTATGAAGTATGAACGCCAAACCACCAGTTGGAATCCCATTACAAACTGAGATGTAATTGCTGTAATATACCTATTTACAGACAACAGAGATAAATCTACATACTTTTACAAGTATGTTAATGCCACATGTGCCGTAAACGTTGAGATCTGAAGTGGTCAATGAGATCATGGGAGCAGCATCCTTCAAGGTGATCCTATCTATGCGTCATCTCTCGTCTCGCCGCCGTCTGACTTCAAATGGTTTGCGCAATGCGTGGCCTCAAACCATTATTTCGTTTACCGACTTATTCCGATATGTTTATTTATAACCACTTATTTCAAAGTAGTACAAGAGGTTGAAAGGGCCATGGGTACGGTAGAATCTTTTTTCCACGGGAGGGATAAATAAAGTTGTTACGTTTATACCTTTGAGGAATTTGAAGGCAGTCTTAAGTAGACTCGTGCCAATCAAAAGTATTTACGACTTATACAAATCGAATACTCTTGTAATATAAACCGCTTTAAGTGGTTAAAAACAAATGTGCATTCATACTATACTTGTGGCAAGCAACAAATGTAATACTTTTTACGAATACTAAAACTCTTACATTACGCTGCATACCTATTCCAAAATAAATTAATACTTTTGGAATGCAACTAAGACAGAATAGAGACGATAATTTTACATTTTTAACACGCCCTACTCACAATTTGACATCTTTACCACACTCTATAAAGTCGCACCGGCGATCTATCGAGCCTTTATAACTCATATCAAACTACCACCATCAAAATCACACAAATACATTTCAACTAGATCGAATAGATTCTTACGAATTTCAATATTTTTTACACGATCATACATGGTTTTACCACACATTCGTCTCAGAGATCTCATTTCTACGGCATTCAGTTTACTTTCATCCTTCCTCTGCCAGTTCCATGCCTCACTGCCATACATCAGGGTTGGTATCAGTAGTCCATTGTGGACTGTTAGCTTCGCTTCTTTGGACAAATTTTTGTTAGTTCCAACCGCGTTCAGTCCTCCGTTAATGGAGTTTCCTGCATTCACCCTTCTTTCAATATCCCTATCAGTCTTTCATCTCTCGTAAACATACTTCCCAAATATCCAAACTCATCGACCTGCTCCAAGTATTCGTCATTCACAACTATATTGCACACTGTTTTCGTACTCTCTCTTTCAAACACCATGACTTTAGACTTACTTACATTCATCATTAGCTCGTTCTTCATGCATACTTCATTCATCCTAGGTACAATGGACTGTAAATCTTCCTTTCACAATATCGCTACCTCATATATATTTTCTATGGACTTAAGGAAGTTCTCAATATTGACCAGTTTAAAATGTTTTCCTTTTCCCAGTGCAATCATCCATCATATACGGTATAATAGTATGGAGAGGCGCACTTGATGCATTTATTAAACCTATACAAATTTCTCAAAAACATTATAATAGTAATGTATAAAAAGAATAATCATTTTCAACTGACGTATTACACAAAGAATTTAAGTTATGCAATATCCGCGTAATGGTTAGTTAGTATATTTGCACAGCGCCCTTGAGGTGATTTTTACAAAAACGACGCTATAAAAATCAGCCAATCATAATTAGTATTACATTAAATTCAAGTTTACCTGCTCAATAAAGTTATTGTAATGGAAAGATATTATAAAATGAAAAATAAATAAATGTTTAATATAAACCATTATTTAATATATGAATATCAACATGTTTCGAAAACGAAGCTTCCCTCTTCAGGATAAACACTATACTGAGAAAATAATGACAAGAACAGACAAATAATAAATTATTTATTAATTGATAAACTAAAGTTCTTAAAAACTTAAGACAAGATTTTTGTGCATAGCGCAAAGGGTAACAATTATTTTTTATAAACAGTAATTATTAGCCTGAAACTCGAACCCACACCCTTCTAATGTCCGGTCAGATGCTCTACCGTTGAGCTACGTCATTTCCTGCCGGCGACATTTATCTTTGCTCGGAAGGTTTTTTCAATTTGGATGAGTGTTTCAGGCTAATAATTATTGTTTATAAAAAATAATAAATTATTTATTAAATAGTGGTTTAGACAAAAGATTTCTTATTAATTTTATTGAAAATGACACCACAAAGTGATTTCATATTAGTTGAAGAGGTTTTCGAGAAATTCATTTAAATTACTGAAAAACATAATATTACTTTCTTGTAATTTATTTGGTGTTCTTCTTTCCCAGAATCAGCAAAGATGGCCCTCCCCGTGGTGAAACAGTGTTGTTGCGGCTGCACCCTGGAGACTGGATCCAAAATCATTGCCTGGCTGCAAATCGTAATGCATAAACCTTCATTTGTTATTACTAGGAAATTTCAGTAGAATCAACGCGACATTCCCACCTGGCCCTGGAACAAGTCTGTTTTCCTTAAAACGAATAATAAATAAAATAAGTAATTAATACAAATACCAGGATGAAATAACATATCCAATGCAATGTTTCCAATATTATGTCATCTGCGTGCAAAACTGTATCAACTTTCTCTAAAAAACAATGTTTTAATGTGACCTACCGGGTTAAATATGGTCCTGAATATTTTCTACCTGTGCATAATATAAATAATATGTAAATTTGAACGCAGCATCACGTTCATTGGTCAAATCCATTGTACACATTAAAAATTTATTTATTTGTTTATTTATTTATTTATTTATTTATTTATTTATTTATTTATTTATTTATTTATTTATTTATTTATTTATTTATTTATTTATTTATTTATTTATTTATTTATTTATTTATTTATTTATTTATTTATTTATTTATTTATTTATTTATTTATTTATTTATTTATTTATTTATTTATTTATTTATTTATTTATTTATTTATTTATTTATTTATTTATTTATTTATTTATTTATTTATTTAAAGGAATTTTTTTATATTATCCGAAAATAAAGTCACCTTACTTGGGTATCCCGGTCTGAGGTCACATTGTGCATTGTTTTATGTAGGTATTGTAAATTACAAATTAGGCGAATTTAAATATGCGTGTAATATGCGAATATTTATGATTTATCTACACCGCAGTTATATTCAAAATAAAATAAACAAACACGCGAGGAATAAACTTGATTAGCGGACTTTACACGTACGCTTTCGCGAGAGTTCCATGCGCCCTTCCAGACCCTGTGCAAAAAAGCCCCACAATTTACTGCGCTGCAAACCGCGGGCTTTCCTTTTCTGCGCGCGGCCTGGAGCGCTGCTCGAGACGCGCGCTCCGAAGCGTACGTCTGGGAAAGCCTCTCAAGCTTCACGCACTACGAATTTACGCAACATATTACGTCAAAGCAGAGGTGATCGTATTTCCAATTATTATTTCTTTCTCAAATTTCTCATTATTTTTTTCTAGAAAAAGCAAACCATGAACTCATAAGTATTGGATTAGAATATTATTAACTTATTGATTACTTAGGTTAATGTCGTGTTTTTTATATGATGACCACACCTCTAATATTAAGGAGTGTTGGGAAGCATAACAAACGGAGTTAATGGAAACAGACAGGATATTGGTGAAAGCTAGCAAATAAACAAGCATAACAAACGGAGTTAATGGAAACAGACAGGATATTGGTGAAAGCTAGCAAATTAGTTAAAACTTTTGTAAAATCACGCGAAACAAACGTAGACAGCAGATAACTAAGCTGGTGCCAAAATGGGCAAGTCTATCAATTCTGACGTCAGTGGTCAAGATACTCAAAAATCGTTTTCCTGAAACTAAACGTTGGTACTTTTACGTGCAAATGGAATTATGATGGCCTATCAGCAGTACTCCACTGAAAGTACCTATCTGATTTGCGAAATTTTAAACTGAGATCGTCCTTGTGGAACATTTGCCAAGACTTGTAAGTGTAGTTGCAATAGTCAAGTGGAAGATATTTTGTGATTTTGGTCACCCTGATAAAATACCACAATTCAGAATCGAAGCATTGCTTGAAATTGCTCTAACCGTGTTTAGTAACCAAATCTAAGTAGCCAAGTACTTCTTAACCGCCCCCTTCCCTAATTTCTTCCCTTCCCCATCCTTCAGCCTCACAACATACCCCAATTGGGGTTGCCATAGTTTCAGTGGCTCCGGATAGTGAAATTGTGGTATACCCGCCGTCATCCTCAAACCAATATATTGTGACTGTTCGCAGATTGGAGGAGCGTTCATGCTAATCGCCGGTATCGTGGCGGCGGTGGGAGGAAGCAGTGGAACCAGTGAGCACCCCAACGGTGCTGGTGGTGGATCTTCCGTCTCCCAACTTCTCGGCGGAATCCTGAGCATCATCTTTGGCGTCGTTCTGCTGATGGGCATTCAGAAGGTAAGACACTTGTTCAATAATGTTAATCAAATTCAGCATCTCTTTATTGTAGGTACGACGTAGAGCTTGGTAAACAAGAGAATGCGCCTGCTGGCCGTTGCGCAGAAATCAATTTTGGTAGGAGTCGGGTTCAACCGAAAAAAATCACCAATTACCTTTCTGGATTTCCGAATAACTTCGGCATAGCTGCGCAGTACACGAAAGACCAGGCGCATTCTTTAGTTTGCCAAGCTCTACAGAGTGGCAGCACACTTCCAAAAATTTACTTATTTCTTGTTTTTTTTTTTTTTAATTTCCAAAATGAAATGACAATTTCACTCGACAAACATTTTCATTTTCAGTGATAATCAATAACGGGGAGAGGGACGTCGGAGAGTTATTATTTATTAATTCAAAATAATGATAATATTATTACGCCATACGATAAACATAATGTTTTTAAATAGAAAAATATTTATTAAATATTTTTTTTAATTTACATAGGATTAGCATTTTTCAAAATCTAATCGAAAATATTACTTTTTTTCTGACCGTTCCATTGTATGTTTTACAAAATATTTAAAATACTAATATGATTTTTAAAGTGGAGAAGAGTATGTTTAATCATTTGTCGGTGCGTTTTTGTAAATAAACGTAACCAAAGATTTGTAATCCGCATTACAAAAAAAATAAAAGTTTTTTTTTTATGTAATATATTTTGTAATATTTCTGATCAGATTTTGAAAAATGCTAAGCCTATGTAAATTTTATAAAGAAATTTAATAAATATTTTTGCTAATCATGCTAATGTTCCGACTGCACTTCATTTTATTATATTGATTTTTTCTCAAAAATCTGTTTTAGCGCTTCGTATGCTTCGCACTCTGGATTGAAACAAACAATTATTGTTTTCCAGTTGTTGTTATTCGCGTTCTCGAAAATCTCATTTAAGGGTCCAGTATAAGACCGCGTATTCACCGCCGTTAGGAATTTTAGGCCTCAAACTCAAAACTACGGACCACCACGATCCGGCAGCAGGATTGGGGAAATGTGGATAATGTAGACCACGCCGGATTAAAAAAATGTTCATCGTATTGATGCAATACGAAACAAAAAACATTTGCTCTATATTTTTTCGTTTATTCGCTGTGTAACAATAAATTAATAGAAGCTTGACAGACTTAACTTAGCAGTCGGAAAGGGAGGATTTTTTGCCGCTTACTGCAAAGTAAAGCAAGTCGATCTGTTGGTATAGGTTAGGGTAAATGATGAGAATATGTTTTTTTTAAATTTTGTATATAATATATTAATAATTGACAGTACCCATACAAAGTACCTTTCACAAAATATTTTTTTTTGTTACTATTTACGTATTTATTTCTTCACAGCATAATCTTTTATTTTTGCTTCGGAAATATTATAGAAATGGGTAACGTTGATCACCTGCTCAGAAATACTTGTAAGCACAGTTTTTGACATAGGGAATTATTTTCATGGTTTTTGAATCAGTTCAGTCAATGAAGGCAATAAGAAAAACTGAAATTTTTGCAGGTGAATAATACCTATAACAGGGAGTATTTTCACAAAAGTCTCCCCCTCTTCTTCCCCTTCCCCTTGCCGCTCTCACACGCAAAGTAGACCAAATATGCTATAATTTGAAATCAAATACTTTTCTAAGGACTTAATAGTGTCCGAGATACAGCGGTTCTAAATTATGCAAATTTTTTTAAAGTTATCATTCTTCGCTATTTTTTAGTGTTTTGGTCAATTTTGACAGTGAAGGAGTAATTTTTCAGTAAAGGTTAATCTATACTTTATAAAGTAGGCTAAAGATGGTACAAATTGAAAACAAATTGGTCTCCAAGGACCTAATATCGTCTGAGATACAGTTGTTCTAAATGAAGAAAAACATTCTTTGCTATCCATTCTTCGCATTTGATTTCAGTGTACCTCCAAACACTTTAATTCCGATTTTGAACCAAATCGGTAGAGAACTCAAAATTCAAAATGAACATCGAAATTAATCAGGTTGACATTAAATTTGACATCAGCACCCCCTAACATGACTTACGCCGCTTTCTAACCAAATCGGTGTGAATATCTAGAAATTCAAGATAGCCGCTAAAACTATGGATTTTGATAGGCACAGATCGGCATACTTATATATGCAGTCGGGGGCGTCAAGATTGTAAATTATATGGGCACAAAAATGTTAAGATTTTTAAAATAATTCGTTCATTCATTAGTTTTGCTTTTGACAGCCTGCAAAGATATAATCTTATAAATCTATACCACGTCCGTCAGTTTTTTTCCAGTGCGCAGGTCTTTTATATTGTGCCGTATAATAAATTAATCACTTTTTGGACCATCTTAAAGAACGTTGCAAAGAAATGTGATTACAACAAAAAAAATCGAAAATATGTAATGTCTACATTCCGGTGGCAGTTTAACACCTCTCTTCCCAGCTATTCGTAATAAAACAGACAAAAATATCGAATTTCAAATCGACGTCCGCTCGCTCCGAAGGGCTTCTCACAACTGATTTACTCCGGCGAAATACATCGTTTTATCAACAATCGCGCGGGCCGGAGATTCTCATAGGTTTTTTGTATGACGGAACTGAATTTAAAAATTCCTGAACTTTGAGGGAATTACAGAGAAAATCTAGATTTACTGAATTATTTTTAATAAACGCTCTTGGTTCTTGATCTTATTTACTCTGAGATTGTGGAAAGATTTGAATTAAATATGTTTGTAATGGGTGCAGTTAACATAACGGCGAAGGCACTGTCGAGCGTTTTACTTAAAATTACAGTAGATATTTCATATATAATATAAAAGATTACAGTTTAAGAATTTACGTCACTGAAAACCTTAGACACTCTCGTAACTTTCTGTTAAGAAGTTGCAGATAAATTATGTGTTGTATTGCTTACGTTAGCATACTGCGAAGTGACGTTTAGCGCCTTATTTGAGACTGCCCCCTTAACACAAATTCTGACGCACTCTGGATTGAAAACAGTTTCATGTTTCGAATGTAGTTATTCGTTTTCTCTAAAATCGAATCTAACGCTGACGCACTTTTGATACAATTCGAATTGAAAAAGTCGAATGAGAACTCAATTAGCGAATATGAAATATATATTATATGATAAATATTATACAAAAATTTATGAAGCAACAATGTTAAAATAGTACTTGAGCTACAAGTTTATTGAGAATTTTTTTTTTTTTCTTTAAACCAACAGTTTACAGCAATAAGTCCGGTAAAACACCTACTTACAACATGTTTTCGATCATTCATTTGTTTGTCATTTGCTTTAGTATCATTTTTGTCCTATAATAATTGCTGTTTATTATACTTATTAATTATTATTGCTATTTAATCATGCATGTATGTAAGTTTTGGGCATATTGCCTGTTTTATGTACTAAAATAAAAACAAATTAAAATAAAATAAAATAAATTAATGTTAATTAGTAAATACATAATACTGAAAGTTATATGTTGCCAATATTGAATATAAGAAGGTATATCTAATTTATTGAAGACATTTCTTATCTAGGTATTGCGAAAAAAAAAAACCTCAATAAAGCACAGACATGTTCTTGAAGTAACCGAATGTCTTTTGGTATGATCAAAACATCACACGCCCGCGGGTCGGATCAAAACATACCGCGGGCCGGAGGTTGTCCACGCGTGGTCTAGACCATTACAATTGTTTGATCTCTGTCGTGTAATTAGCTAATTGAAATTTCATATCATGGGTAAAAGGAAAACGCTGCATTTTCACGAAAATAGCTGTCCATTAAGTGATTAACTGATCCAGTATCCATTTTGTATGTTGATCATTGTACATTGTGCGGTGTTTACGAACCCACAGGAGTACTGCTGATAGTTCCGTCGTAACCTCGCTCTCTTTCTCGTGAACAATGCATGTTACAGAAAGATACGTTACAATAAAACTCTTAGTGTCAGGGCTATACGTGTAGGATCATTTCACGTTATAGCATGGCCCCACCTCTATTCGTATTTCCCGACACACCCTTAGCACATAAACCACGTTTAACGCGATGTTTTACGGGGAATCATTGTGTTTCGTTCAGTTTTATTGGGTAAACTGGCTTTACGTCAGATCAGGTCAGTCAGGTTCCCAATAATAATTGTCGACTTCTTGGTTATTAACAAAAAGTAATGATACTTTTTCTGTATTAACTTCCATATTACCATTTGCTGCTACTCTGTTCTCACAGTACACATTTTTAGATCAGGGAGGAATTTCAAAGATTACTCTTGAATTCAAATAATTTATATAAAATAATGCTTTTAAGGCGATGCAATGGGAAGTAATGCAAAATCATGTGTTTTCGGTTTGAGAATTTGAAGGCCTAGAAATATCATAGATCATTTAATTAAATACTGCAAGTAGAACACACGTTGGCCTTTCGTTTGACCGGGCATTTTTTTGGTGTGACTTTTTATAAGCCTAGAAAAAAAGAAAGTATCGGACATTAAAAAAAACTCTTCTACTCCCGAACCCTTTTTCCGATATTGTCGTATTGTTCATTGTGGTAAATTAAGTTTTTTAGAATATGACCGTAAAACATTTTAATAATTATGTCTGAGCTTTACAGAATAGAAAAAAAACACGCATTTTGGTGATGGTTTTTTGCGTAAATCGAAACATGCGGCCGATGTTAAGCGGGACTTTCAACCTTGTCGCCATGTGCATAAGGAGCGCGTGATTTCGTTGGAATTTTAGCCGGTGGATCGCCAAGTTAAATAATTTAATGATTTTATTTTCACGAGGTGATTTTGTATAATATCAGCCCCTTTCCAATGCTAGACAATAATGTAAAACCATTATCAGGCTACCTTTAAAATATAAAGTTATTTATGTAGATATATTATAATAAATGGAAACTTATATTGACATGTACAACAGCCTTTATTTAAAATTTGAAGTCAATCGAAATAATAATGTAAATACGTCGACCCCTTGGAATAACAAGGTTCCATCTGACACAGCGATGTGATCTAGAGAGAACAACTTTAAGGCTCATTATCGCATAACGTTGGAGTGTCAGATGGAACCTTGTTATTACAAGGAGTCGATATTATATATTTTTAAGTTTTGCGAGTATTTTAGTTATTTTTTTATTATTGTTCCAGATGTTTCGGCGTTCAATACCATTTTCAAATTGTGGTTAGGCCACATTGGGACGACTTACTTATATGATTTTATTTACTCCCACCCAATTTTTATTTGGACGGTCTTTAAAATGATTTATTACCGGTAAAACTGATTTAATTTTTAAAATAATTGTGTATTCTCTATTTTATGAAGAACTTTCAGTTTAAATCTGTTTTCCCCACTTAAAGTGACGACAGCTAACTAACTAACTAACTAACCATCACGCCGTTTCTCACTCGTATATATCTGAGGCCCTTTCTTTCGATATGTAGAGTTTGACGTGATTTTACTACTTGCAGAACATTATTAAATTTGGTTTACTTCGCATTTAATTTTTAATTTTTTTTAACTGAAGTTTAACCAATTGTACATATCAAACACAATAATAATTAATGATATATAAATTTATCGAAATATTACAAAAGAAATTAACCATGAGTAGTCTGCAAGTATGTTGTCTGTTGTATGCTGATGATGCGATGCTGATTCCTACAGTCCCTCGTATCTAGGATGAACGAATTATGTATGAAGAATGAAGAATGATGAATGTAAATAAGTCCAAAGTCATGGTGTTTGAAAGAGAGAGTACGAAAACAGTGTGCAATATAGTTGTGAATGATGAATACTTGGAGCAGGTCGATGAGTGTATTTGGGAAGTATGTTTACGAGAGATGGAAAGACTGATAGGGATACTGAAAGAAGGGTGAATGCAGGAAACTCCATTAACGGAGGACTGAACGCGGTTGGCGCAAACAAGGAAACGAAGTTGTCCAAGGAAGCGAAGCTAGCAGTCCACAATGGAGTGCTGATACCAACCTTGATGTATGGCAGTTAGGCATGGAACTGGCAGAGGAAGGATGAAAGTAGACTAAATGCTGCAGAAATGAGATCTCTGAGACGAATGTGTGGTAAAACCATGTATGATCGAGTGAAAAATGTTGAGATTCTTAAAGAAAGGGTGATGTAAGCGTAGCGAGCAAGATTAAGAAAGGGACGCTTAGATGGTTTGGGCATGTAGAGCGAATGAACGAAGAAAGGAGTGTAAGGAGAATATATGACGCGAATTTGAATGGAAGAAGAAGCCGGGGACACCCGAGGAAGACATGGCACGATCAAGTGAATCAAATACTCGAGTCGGGCCATGTCAGAAGTCGGAATAACAGAAGAGAATGTATGAGGCGTTGTATGAATGTGAATGAAGCAAGAAGTGTATTCCAAGATCGAGTTGTTTGGCGGTCCGTCCTCTCTGCCTACCCCTGCGGAGAAACGGCGTGATAGTTAGTTAGTTAGTTAGTTAGTTAAATTAACCATTCGTGGTAACTATGATAAGTACCTACATCAGGAAAAAAACGTTTTTTTTTTGTATCTGCGTTTAAAAACAGGTACATGCAATCATGGTACCATATGAAATAGTTTTTTTTAACATGTACTCTTAAAATAACAGCGTATTTTATACCTTTTCGGTGAATATGATTATATACATTTAGGAAAGGCTGTATAGATTTTTTTGGCCGGGTTGATTCATATTTTAGTCATGACTTGTAGAAACTAACATGTTGCCAGAACTTCGCATTCTAACACTTAAAACTAAGCGCAGGTTTAATATTCCAAATACTTAGATTAAATTGTCAATAATGGAGCTCGTAGTTGACACAACCACATCAATCGATCGATACTGGCGTTGCAATGCGAAGTAATGCAAAATCGTAATAATAATACTTGGACGATTTATATAGCGCCGTTTTTGTGAAAAATCACCTCAACGGCGCTGTACAAATACTACTTGCTAGGGTTAATCTTATTATGTACATATACAGAAAACATACTTACCTGGTAGGGCACTCCAGATTAAAACTTAATTAAATTACAATGTTTTGGGCTGAGATGGTTTTTTGTGTTTTTCAAAATCATGTGTTTTTGGTTTGAAAATTTGATGGCCTGGAAATATCATAGGTTTTTTTTTTTTTTTTTAATTAAATGAAAATCGAATTTAATAATGTTCTTATTAAGTTATGCGAGTATTTTTAGTTTTTATTATTGTGACAGCTGTATCGGCGTTTAAAGCCATTTTCAAACTTTGTTACGACTCATTTATATGATTTTATTTACTCCCACCCCATTCTAATTTGGACGGGTTTTCACATTTATAATGTGTTTCTCGTATTTAACTGATAATGTTTTCTTAATTGATTTATTTAAATGTATATATATTTTTGAAAAAAAAAATATTGAGTCTACGAATTAAACACAAAAACAATTAATAATATCATAGGTGAATTAATTAAATACTGCAAGTAGAACATACTTTGGCGTTTGGTTTTACCCGGCATTTTAAAAGTTTAAAGCGAAAAATCTAATACTTACGAACTCTTTATCGGATTTTGCCATATGGAAAAATAAGTTTTTTAGATAAAATTTTAGAATATTCTTGAGCTTTACAAAATAACATAAAACACGCATTTTTGTTATGTTTTTTTGCGTACATCGAAACAAGCGGTCGGTGTTAAGCGGGATTTTCAACTTTGTCGCCATACATAAGGAGTGCGTGATTTCGTTCAACTTTTACGAAGTGGATGCCCTTAAAAACAAATGCTAGTAAGTTTTTTTAATCAGGAAATAGATTTTTATGGCCTGGTCTTAGAGTAACAATATATTATTACTCTTAAGGGCCTGGTTCGTTTCTCCGTGATATTTTCTGGGTGAGCAAGCTAACATTGTGTAAAAAGCTGTATGTTCACAAACTGTGATAATTACCGCCTTTTCCTAAACACAGTCAACATGACAATACAGTATTTCAAACACTTGAGGTTGATCATGTTCAGGGTAAATACGAAAAGATTGATGACCTTGAAAAGAGCAAGGAATGGGTTTCATAACAGAGGGGTGGGCTTAATTAGTATTATGTCTATATATCCCACCTTGAGTCATATGTTTTTCTGGATTATTTCGAAAATATGTATAACATTTGAAGACTATATTATTAAAAAATATAGATATTTATTTATCAAAATATTTTACTTTATTAAATAAAACAAAGTGTATTGTATTGTATTTCTCACCTATGCTCACTCTATGTATTTTTGCTTAGTTTTAAATTTTACCCAGACGACACTTGAGATAAAAAATTATAAATATAGAGAATAGAGAATTTTTAATTATTTTCTACCTAAATCGGCTTTACTGGTAATAAATCATTTTAAACACCGTCCAAATTAAAAATGGGTGGTAGTAAATAAAATCATTGAAGTACGTCGTCGCAATGTGGCCTAACTATAGTTTTAAAATGGCTTTGTACGCCGAAATAGCTGTCACAGTAGTATACACTAAAATACTTGCAAAACTACATTATTAAATTTGATTAATTTTTTATTTTTAATTTATCCTTAACGTTTACCAGTGTTCGTAATTAAACAAATGTATTCGTAAAGTAGTCTATCGCAATACAGGATATCCCTAGTGGCACAGTAAATTGATTTTAAATTTTTTTAATATAAATAATAAAATAAACGGCATTTTGCAGAATCGCGCGTTTTGCATGGAAGAAATGACGTGTTTGGTGCATGATAGTAGCTTTAGATAGGTAGCTAAGACTCCCAGGTTATCTTAAAAACAGTTTGTTTAGTTGACATTTGTATGTTGCGATTTGATAAACGTTTTATTGTCACCTAAATAAGTCGAATGGTCGCAAGTCGCTCATGTTGAAAGACCGATAAAGCTCAAAATGAAGAAGCATATTATGTGTCGACTGTCGGTTGCGCAATATTAAGATTTGAGGTTCTCGCATCTTAATTATACCATGGTAGATACCCAGAGTGGTACGTACTCTCACTATCGCCCAGGTAATCGACCACCATTCAGAATAGAAACGTTGCTTGAAATGTCTTTAGCAGTATTTGGTGAACAGATTTGAATAGCCAGGTATTTAATTTTCCCGTCTCTCCCCCCCCCACTACCCACAGCCACACAATATACCACAAATAATCGGGGGTGCCATACTCTCATTGGCTCCAGGCGGTTGGGAGTAGTTGGGACTCTTGTGATGTACTCGTATACTGACAAAATGACGGGAGCACGAATATCTGTATGTACGCGATGACATGATGACATGATGACACGATGACATGATGACATGATGACATGATGACATGATGACATGATGCCATGATGACATGATGCCATGATGACGTGATGACATGATGACATGATGACATGATGACATGATGACATGATGACATGATGACATGATGACATGATGATATGATGACATCTATAACTTCTAGGTTTAGATTTGTATAGTAGGTACGACAAGTGGTTTGGCGATTATATTGCTTATATTACGAGCGGATGTTGTTGATACGATTCTCGTTCCACTATTTTGATTCCGTCAGTTATGTCTGAACCTCGACAGAAATAATTTTACATCTGTTGCAAAAAAGATTTTTTAACTCGGCATTAGCGAGATGAAAATATCTACCGCCGTTGGTGAAGTGTGGTTTAAACCCCATAATTTATTTCGATTTAAAGTAGTACTTTTCGTAAATATTCTTCAACAGTTATATTTTAAATGTGAAACATTCATAACATGTCTGTAAAAAGTATAGTAAAACGCACATAAAATATTACAACCATCTCACAGATGTTTGCTGAAACATTTGATTGGGGTTTGTCACACCCCACATCACTAACGCCGGGTTAATAAAATTCCCCGTTATTTGGAGTGGTGCCAATTGAAGTTTACAATACGTGCTGAAACGTATATTACAACCCGCTTTACGCGCCATACTTTTTATTCTATAATAAAAAATGTATTCCCAGAAAAGGGCGTGGTTGTTCTAGAAACTAATTGACTTTAAATTCAAATAATGCATGTGCACAATAATATATGTACATAATTTTCTCTCAACCACTTTTGTAACTTTCGACAGAAGTAATATATAATATTCAATAATTAAAAAAAAGGAGATTGTACGATCCTAAAGTAATATATTTTTTAATTATATTATATATCATAATACAGTGAACATTTATTAGGATTATTTCACTTTGCAGATTTTATTAAAAAGGTGGCTCGGTCTGCTATGTTATTAGCAGTTAGATTGTGTACGATGTTTTTGTGTCTTTTTTTAAAATTGTAAACAAATCTTGTTTTTTTTTTTTTTAAATACCCATGCGTTTTCTTCTTTTGTATATGACTTTTTTTTACCAATTAGTTTCCTTGTATCTTTTTTTATGTTTCTTTGAAAAAGTACACTGAGCATACGTAATTTGTTTGTTTCAGAATATACAAAAAATATAATTGTATTTATCTTCTACTTCTTGAACAGTGAACTAATTTAATACTGTATAAACTCTCTTGTCTTCGCAAATGCTCTCTGTTTGTTTATATCGCTTTCCTAAGCTCCGTTTATCCTGTCCATTTTTTTAATGAGTTTATTTTAATTTTCAGAAACGTCCCGACCACATCAACGCTTGGGTCATCATCAACCTGGTTGGAATAGTCTTGTACATCATCGGCGCCATTATTTCTGCCATCGCCCTTATGGTGGCAGGAGCCATCCCCGCTGGAATAGCAATCATCATCATCTGTGCCCTTCAGATCGGTAAATAATTGATTAATTATTTCATTTTACCGGACGAAATCCATTAACTGATGAATTAACTCCCCCATAGCTTCAACCACATTTCTCGAAATGAACCATTCTCTTCAGATACTCCAAAACGTCAGGATCATTGAGACAGTTTTTTTTTTGCTTGAGCGTGTAATGTACGGAAGGTGGGTAATTCGATAAAACACAAACAAGCCCGGCTACCCGAACAGTGGGTGGATTAAAATGCAACCAAACCCGAACCAAAATTTTGTAAATCGAGTTGATACGTTGTTTACTACTCCAAAATAATACAAACAACAAAATATTCAACAACAAAACATTCGCAAAAATTCGGGAACGACAAAAAAGCTTGAAACATAAAAAAAATTCCAAACTGATCCGAATCAGTAAACGATCATAGATTAAATTCTTTTCTGACGTGACTCTCCACACTAGCGATGAAATTCTCGTAAAAACATTACGAAATCTGTTATTAGATCTAAGCCTATGATTTTTTTCTTTTTAATCAGCTCTGCTACCCTAAAATAAATACAGTATTCAATCTACTCCACGTTTTGATATGTAACTTATGTTTGCTAAATACCATATAATGCATTGTCATAATATACAATAAATACCACAAATCAGTCAGTACTCTCAGGAGTCGGGAAATGTTAAGATGTTCATTCAAGGTATTTTCGTACATATAAATTATCACATGGAAATTGACAGAAACATCCATTTTTATTCACACGTATGAATCAACACATTTTAAAAACTGATATAGTCATTAAAACTACCACAAAAAAAACTTGCCGTAAACCTAATGTAACCTAAACTAATCAATGAGCCATTATCCTAACCTAAACTAATCAAAGAGCCATTCTTTATCATTGTATTCTTTTCGTTTTAAAGTAATAATATATATATATATATATATATATATATATTTTTTTTTAATAGTAAAAAAACATGTTTAATTTTTTTTATTAATTATGTTAAGTGAGGTTAGGTTTGCGGGCTAGTTATTTTGTCACACTTTATATCTCAATATCACTTTTAAAGAGTATGACGATTCATACGTGTCTTGATGTATCATAGAACCTTATTTTTGTTCGGTCGGAGAAGCAAGATTTTTGATTCTATGCAAATAGTTCAGATCTTCGATTGAATCTTAGAGTTCTAAGGTAATACGTTCGCAAGAATTTTGTAACTGGTGTGGAGAACCTTTAAAAAATAACGATTAGAACCGATATTTAAAAAAAATGTTTTCTTTTTTTCAGCACTCACCTTCTACTTCCTCGTGGTGGTGTCCAGCCTTCGCAAAGAAATTGTCGCAGGAGGAAACATTGGAGTGTAAATGTCCAAAAGAGATCAAGCTCTTTTGGGAGTGTCCCTTTTCTAGTTATTTTTAAGCCTCACATAAATATGTTTGCTGTCGATTAAATGTCAGCAAATTAAATGTCAGCAATCAAAACATTCTTGTTAAAAAAAGCCTAAACGCTTTTTAATACAAAATTTTAATTTAATATTAAGTTGTTGAGTTCGTTTTTGGTTGAATTTTAATTGATATATATTTTTTAAAATTAATGTTGTACGCAGGTTTTATAAATATATTAAGTTAACTTTTGTACCTTAAAATAGTACAGTTTAAACAAGTGTCATTGCATTTTTAAGTTTACCTACGATTTCTGTTAACCTACACCTACCAGTTTACCCGTTGCCCCACCTATGAGCATTTCGTTATTTTCAAATGTCATTCATTAGTGAATACATTTTTCTTGCTTGATTAATTTTTTGATAAAAAAATGTTGCTGTATCGAATGTGTCAAAAATAAAAACATAAATAGATAAATAATATATTTATATACATTTTGATATGTTTATTTACAATTGACTTCTAGTTAAAACATTTATCATAAATTGTATGGATTTTAAATATGAGACATTGTAAATGATAATATGGATATGTGTGACCATTTAAAATTAATATTGAATTTATGTAATATCTACTTTTATAGTTGATTTTTGTACCAAAACTGTCAATAATTATAAAGTTAATTTTAAAAAATGTAAGTATTGAACCTACAATTTCTCAAACTCTTGTTACGATAATAATTATTAAAATAAAGTGACTTATTCTGCGCTATGGAAAAAATGTGTTTTTTAGAGATTCGGGGTCTAATATAAATTTGATATTCGAAAATAAATTTTACGGATAAATGTGTTTAAGTAGTATTTTGTATTATGAAAAATAAATTTTTATATACACATGTATTAAATTTTACCAAAAAAATTATTTAAAAAAAAAATTCTGACAATTAATTGTACCAAATTTTTCGAATAAATGTTTCATAATTTAACTTTTCAAAAATACGTATAAATTTGCAAAGGTAAATATGTTAGATGACGTAAAGTTACTCTTAACAGCTAGTGCTTGATTTACCTGGAAACCAAATCAAGAATATAAAACCTTTTTTATGTGTGCATGTACAACTATTTGCATTTATATCATACTATGTGTGCTTATTATTAAAATTGTAAATTTAAAAAACGTTTTTTCTTCTTATTTCAAAAAATTCTTCCAGTATCCTTAAGGCTCGATCACACGGGGCGATGTGGCTGTTAAGTTACCGCGGTGATTGGTCTCCACTTGTCGTATCCGCTAGTAGACAGTTACACGAAACTACAAAAACTCCGAAGGTGATAACGAGTGAAATGTCCTACATGTCGAAAAATACATAAAACAAACCAAAAACATTCATTAACTAGCGACTAGCGATTTGAGTTTTCAGACTAGGCGATACTAGCACTGCGTAGCGGCGACGAGGTCACGTGATCAATAACGTGAACGCTAAAATGGCGCATTTATCGCGATCAGTATTGAACACATTCTAATCGATCGCTGCTGTGTTTAAAAGCTCCTAATGTAGTTACTTGCTGCGATTACCTTGTCACACGAAGCGATTTCGTCGCTTCTATTATTATTATTAGTCGCACTTACGTTCAATAGTTAAGAAACATTCTCACCCCAGACAAAATTGATGAGATGTTGTATGGACATACGTAATACGTACTTTAACAATGTAAATTTAAATATACCACCTTATCATTTGTAATAAAATGTACTGTGTATGTCTAAATATAAATAAATAAATGTAGAAATGTTGATTCTTATTCCTTAAAAATCCATCATCTAAAAAAAGCTTGATGTAAAAATACTAAACTCATAATGTACTATTTACATTTGGCGTATTTCATTGGTTTTGTCAAAGGGTGGGTACAAGGGGTACATTTAAAAATATTTTAATTAATTACATATATCTGCAACATTTGTTAATGGTGCCGACGTATTGCCCATCTCACTAGGTGTAAAACCTCGGTATTGAGATGACAAATTACAAGAGTGGTTGTTCAGCTAGGTTTTTAGGTATATATTATGAAAATGATAAATAGATTACAATTTAGTCATTTAAAAAAAGATAAACCAATTTAAAGACATAAAGAATTTTAAAGCAGTTAAATATCTCATCAACTCATATATCGATGCCTAAAAAACATTTATTTTATACTTGTATCAACAATGCTGTACTGTTTTGGGAAAGGGAGACGAGTCAAACTTTACAGGGGAGCCGATTTTCCATTCTAGATTTTTTGTCAGATCTGAGAATTGTAATGAAGAACCTTAGAGTAACAATATATGAAGAACATATGTTTGTAAGCACTTAAGTGGCTTCCACCAAAACCAAAGTATCGGACGGTTCCGCTTCCACACGAGCGGGCTAAAAAAGCCATGGTGTTGAATGGTTCGACCATCCGGTCGTCCTTTCCTAAAGTAAAGCATACCAACTTTAGGAAAAGACGACCGGATGGTCGAACCTTTCGACGCCATGGCTTTCTTAATATTGGGCCGTACGCTCGCGTGGAAGCCACTTTAAGCGTTGCATTTCTCGACCCACAGAATACAGAGATTTTTATTTATTTATTGTTTCTTTACATGTCAAATTTATTATTCACGATTCCTGTTTAGTGTTGAAACAGTTTTAGAATATTCTACTTCCTAACATCCTTCTAAATTGTTCCAATTCCATTATCCTTCCCACAAGGTCCTACCTACCTTGAGTGAAGCCCTCTGTGGTAAAAGTGTGACATAGTTAGTTGAACTATGGCTCCCGGTGTGTGAACATTTCATCACATTTTTCTCGTGTCGCAAATTCATCGTTTCGCACCGGATCATTGATCGTTCCACAGCAGTGCAGTGTGTGAAAGAAGATCATCAACATATTACACTTACATGAATATAAGGTAGGACTCTTCCTTTCATACCATTTATTTCCCATGATTTCAAATACATCGAATGCAATTTGGTCGTGTTACAGTCCACTCGCTGGATAGCTGCTATAGGGCATGCTACAATTCCATTTTTAACCTCACCGGAACTAAGGCTGTATTGAGGTTAACAATTTTATAAAACAGTAAAACATTAATAAAAAATGACATGAAAAATAAGAATTTATAAATTAGTTAGAAAACATTTGTATAAATTATTTGAATGTTGCTTTTAATATTCGAATATCGATAGATCATTATTGTTAAAAAAATGTATCATACAGTTGAGTACTAAAGCGGTTCGAAGGTATGAGAAATCATTATAATGAAGTAAACAATACAGGATGGACTCTGTGTTAATGTTGAATCTTATTATATAAGAAATGTATATTATAATATTCACGTAATTTAAGATCGACAAAGATTTTTAAAAAATCTAGGCAATCCTCGGCTAACAGAAATATTTTAACATTTTTTTAAGTATACAAGTAATTAGACAAATTAATATATTCTAGAAGACTGTTAAATATATTTGGAGCCTGATATAAATAAATTCTTTGACCGAAAGAAGACTTAGTATGACAAAGTTTAGACCAGACCCAAATCTAGTAGTACGAATTAGCCGTGTTCTCTCTGTATTTGAAAAATCTCCAAAGCGTCTGTGTGAAATATAACTGTTTTGCATTCATGAAATTACACTCCTTATAAAGTAAATAAGTTAGATACTGAATTTTTTTCTTGAACATAGAATCAGGTTTTTGTAAATATTAGGTGGTTCCATATTAGTCTTTAGGCAAGATCCCAGCACACTATATCATAAGAAAGCAGAGACTGAATTATTGCAAAATAAAGTCTTTTTTTTATTTTTCTTTGTCCAATATATCTGTAAATTCTTTAAAAATATAGGTAAGCCTTCTGGTATTATTTATCAACATTTCCACATGATCGTTCCATTTCAGAAGTGTATCTATTTTTACACCTGGGTATTTGATATTTTCTAACGGGTTGCAGTTGCATGTTGGCAAACATTTGTGTCTAATTAAATTATGAGTGACAGAGTTATTTAGCCAACTATTAATTACTTTTAAACCTGTATCACATTTTTCAAAAGTTTCGCCCCAAGTTTTACCTTCAAATATTAAGGCAGTGTAATCTGAAAAGCTAGTAATGCTACCTGGAATATTCTTAAATCGATTTCATAAATCGTTTACGTAATTTAAAGTAATATTGGGCCAATCATACTGCCTTGTGGGACTCCAAAAGAGATTGATTTACCATTGGTTAATATTTTATTTATCTCTACCGGCTGTGTTCTATCACTAAGGTAAGGTCTGAATCCACCCATTGCTGCATCGGTCATGCCAAAAGATGATATTTTTTAAGGAGAAATTTCTGAAAAACAGTAGCAAACGCCTTTGATAAGTCCTAAAATACCACTATAGTTTTGTTTTCATAGCTTTGTTACCATAGTCCAGTGCTCTTATATCGCTGGTTATTGAAGTTGTCCCTGTTTTTCGCGTCTATAGTTTTGAAAAATGTTTTGGTAAACAGAGATAATTTGAATTATCTTTAAGTGCATGTTAATTTATAAGAAATGTGACTCATCTACATATGTCAACAGCTAATATCTCGAATATAATTTTTTTTCTATCGGACTCGTCTCTCTTTTCTACGTAGAAAAACGAATTAGGATTCGTTTGGCATACTTAAAAGGAACGTCTACGCTGCCTGTTTCATACATAACTTAATTTTGGATTTTTCGGCCAAAATACACATCCAAACTTAATGATATGTTTTTTTTTTATTAAAGGTTTAGTAAATATCTAGTATGTATCAGAAGTATTTTTATTTATTTTTGTTATAAATGAAGTATGCGCCATGAAAAAAAATTAATTTTCATAATTTTAGAGGAAACTTAGAAAATTATTTTTATTGTGATATCATATTTGAAAATTTCTATAACGCCATTTCTGTGAAACACCGCCATCTAGCATCAAAGCGTTGCTTCGGACAGTTGGTAATTTGTGTCGTGAAATATATATTTTTTAAAACATCTTGAGAAGTTATTTTTAAATGCATTATTTCTGCGGTTTTAAGCAACATTATTAATTTGCCAAACTTCTTGTGTAGGAACTAAGTTCCTACCAAACAGTGTTTGAAATTGGATTGTTTTTCTAAAACCCATCGTTTTTAATAGAAATCTGACGTTTAATTTGTTTCTTTTTTTGTGAGAAAGCGATCTATTTTATACTTTTTATCACTGTTTGCAGCCATCCATTATTTTATAAATTAATTGGCTATCATGGGTTGCGGGAGCCTTCCGGTGGTGAAGGAGTGCTGCTGTTGCTGTTCCCTGGAATCTGGATCATCGAGCATCGCCTGCACGGGAATCGTTAAGTTTCTTTTTAAGATTGAAAAACACACACTGGTTTACGATTAATATGACAATATTTAATTTCCTCCTACCATAATAATACGAGGAAAATGTTTTTTTAAGCAATGATGGAGGGCTTAACTAGGCAGAATATTTTACTTTCCCACACATTATATTACGGGTTGACAAAGATAGCTGTGATATCATATGATTATCACATGTTACCATCATCACAAAGTCATACGCATAAATAGATAAACAGATTGAAAATTAACACTTTATAGCAAGCTCGTTGCACCTACCTACAGTTAAAAACGTATTTTTTCAGTTTATTTGACAAGTGAACATTTTCACCTTCTGTGACCACCGTAAACGCGCCACGCCAAATCTGTCTGTGAATGCGAAATCCTATGCAATTTGCGTGAGCCATGGACAACAGACATTTAAGGCCCCGCATTAATCTCTCCAGAATTTAGATTTAGGCAAGAATCCCGACTGACCGCTGTTGAAAGGCAGATATGATCATTCGAATGACAGAAAGAGCGCGCCAATATGAACAGCATTTAGAATAAAGGGGCGTTAGTGACAATTCTAAAAATATTAATAAAACACAACTTATTTAAGATAGATCAAAAATCTCAAGACAAGTATTAAGTGGCATTTAAATAAACACTATGATTTTTTTTAAACCTATGACCTGTTAAATAACAGAACAAACCCTTTTTTTAATTTTCGAGCATACTTTGCGTTTTTTTTTTCTATCGTGGGAATTTCACATAATTACATTTTAAGCCTGTTGACTGATTAGAGATTATCTTAAAAAAAATAAATTTCATAAAACCTCCAGTTTTTAAAGTATACTTGTAATATATCCATAACACAACACTATCCATTTGTAGCCGATCTAATGGAGCGGTCGTGAATGCGGGGCCTAAATTAAAGCAAGTTCACCTGTTTTACAAAGCCTCTTATTATCTAAACACTTTGATCAAAAAATATCTGAAATGAAAAAACTATTCGAGGACGAAATCAGCGACTTAAAGAAATCTAGCGAATTTATTTGTAATCAGTATGATAACCTGCTGTCAAGATTTAACCAAATGCAGGATCTCCAAAAAGAGACTCAATTTTTACGTAAGGAGAACGATATAAAAAACACAAGAATCTCATTCCTGGAATCCAGACTTGCAGTATTAGAGCAAGAGAAGCTCTCCGACTGCGTGGAGTTGGCGGGTGTTGAGTTGCGGCCGGGAGAACAACCAGTGGAAGCTGTACTTCGGGTAGCCAACTCTCTTGGGATGCCCCTGATGCAGTAGGACCTAAGACTGTTGACCAGGACCCAGGATCGCAGACCGAACGCCCCTTATAAACTACAAGTTGCTTTCCGTAGCCTGAAAACGAGGGAATCGATTTTATCCTACAAAAATGCTGCCAAAATATTAAATCCTAAATCACCTATATACCTCATCGAAGTGCTTTCACCATATTTTAAGGAACTGCTTTGCAAAACTAAGCAAACGGCTAAAGAAACCCATTTCGAGTTTGTATGGTTCAAAGCATCTAAATTGCTTGTCCGAAAAGGACCTGGGGAAAAAATAATCCAAATTAAACACGAAATAGACATAAAATTGGGGATACCATCATAGATAGATCACTTCTACTGATATTTTCCATGATTAACTAATGCACTCACTATTAACAAATGACTTCAACACTTAATATCGATTTTATAACATCCTCTAACTTAGAACACATATTTTCCAATACTACAGATTTTAAACTCTTCATTACTGATAATTACTCCTTAAATATAATAACACAAAATATTAGAAGCATTCGGAAAAATTTTGACAACTTCACACTCCTTTTACATGACCTAAATACTAATTTTGATATCATCCTTTTAAGTGAATGTTGGACAGATGATTCATATACCGATATCAACTTATTTAGCTATAAAACTTTCCACACTACTACTAAACTCAACCAAAATGATGGCATTGTGATATTTGTTAAAGCGCCTCTGAACGCTTCTATCTCCGAAATTAACTTAACAGAAGCAAAATTGCGTTAAAATATCACCAGGCTCCAATTTATCTGTTTTTGCTATTTATAGACCACCGCGCTATAAAGATCTAAATCCTTTTCTTAATACTCTACAAAAACTTCTATAAAATAATAAAAATACTCAACAAGTCATTCTAGCAGGTGATATGAACATTAACATTCTCAAATGTAATCCCAAAATTAACGAATATCTAAGTCTTTTAACTTAATATGGCTTTAGGTCGGCTATAAATTCTTCGACAAGAACCACATTAGAATCAAAATCCTGTATTGATCATATTTTTGCTAAAACTAAAAATATAACCATGTCATCCACTATTCATTCAACGGTTACTGATCACTTTTCTACCACACTCAGCATCCGATCGAAAAATGCAACTAAAACAGATCATACTCTCTAAAAATGGGCACAGAACAAGCTATATCGGAATTAACTAAATTCGTTGTTAAAAATTTAGATGACGGATTTAAAGTTATTTGAGTATTTCTAGATTTAGCTAAGGCCTTTGACATTATCTCTCATGAGTTGTTATACGAAAAACTTAAAAATATTGGTATCAACGGACCAGCGCTCAAATGGTTTATTAGCTACTTTAAAAATAGGGAACAAATAGTGGAATTAAATAAATGTTTCAGTGACACGGCAAAAATAAAGTATGGAGTCCCGCAAGGTAGCATTTTGGGTCCCATTCTATTTCACATTTATATTAATGGACTCACTGAAATTAAAATCCCATCTCTCTTGTTAATGTGATCAGTTACGCAGATGATACAGTAATTTTATTCAAAGCTCAAACTTGGGAAAATGTCATTAAAAATACTGAAATTGGTATGAAGGTAATAAAAAAATGGCTCGACAAGAATCTACTTACCTTAAATACCTCCAAAACTAAGTACTTATCTTTCAGTAAAACCAATGTTGGACAATCAAAAACCTTTCCACATTTACACCTACACCCATGTATTACCTCTAAAACCTCAAACTGCACATGCGAAAAAATTGAACATACGGATAATATTAAGTATCTAGGGTTAACAGTGGACTGTAAACTAAATTGGGAACACCATATTAACCTACTTGCAAAGAGAATCCGGAAACTATCTTATATCTTTAAAATATTAAGAAACATCATGTCACTAAAACGATTAAAAAATGTTTACTTTGCCCTTTTTCAAAGCATTTTAACTTATGGAATATCATCATGGGATGGAGCCGCAGACACGTATATTAAAGCGCTAAACACATCT
The DNA here is from genome assembly GCA_022606495.2 of Halesus radiatus. Lineage (NCBI taxonomy): Eukaryota > Metazoa > Arthropoda > Insecta > Trichoptera > Limnephilidae > Halesus > Halesus radiatus. Next base: position 156,815 of record JAHDVE020005448.1, on the reverse strand, counting down.
CACAAAACAATAATTAGAATTGTTTAAAAAACCATATCGACATCCTACAGAAAACCTATTAATTACAAATGGCATTCTTGATTTAAGAAAGTTGTTTATTAAAAAAATTATCTATAATAACTGCATAAAATCATCACCTTCCTACATATCTCACTCACAAAACACAAGAGCTAAAGCTCACAATCATTTTCAAGTACCCAATATTAAATCCACGTTTGCCAAGAAACACGAATCCTACCTCGCACCTCTCATATTCAACATCTTCCTAATAGAAAACTCTCACCATATAACGCAAAGCAACCTAAAATGGCTATATAAAAATTTCAACACATGGCTAATGAACAGTCAAAAGAATTCCATCAAAAAATTACTCGCAAACTCTCCTTAGTCTGATATTGTTATTCTTATTGCTGTTATACATGTTTTTTTTTTAATTAAAACATTTTTATCATGCACTTTTGAATAATCCTCTTTATGTTTTTAATTTTTTATTTTGTAGCTTTGTATTTAACTGTTTAAACTTTGTATTTAAAATTTACTTTATATGTTTTACACTTTTCCTTATGAATTTTTAAGCATTTTCTTTCATTTATTTATCTATATATTCATTTTTAAATGTCTAAATAACCCGTCTCGGAACAGACATCGTCTAGTGAGACGGGTAAAGTACATGTAAATGTTTAAATTTTATGCCAATAAATGCCCGGGTTGCCGGCAATGAAATGAAATGACATAAAATGGTTAAATTTCATTATTTTAGAGTAATTGTTTTGCTTTATAAATCATCCCTGGGATGATAAAATGGTGCAATATGTATTCAGCCACTGATTGACAATAACTAACGTATTTCTGTAAAATGAAACCTGTCTTTTTTCAAGAAGCCCTGATGTAGAAGATGAAGATGAACCTGGGTATTGTGAAGAAACCTGCTGTAGAATGGAGGAAACAACAAAGCTTGCTATTCGACATTCGACAACCAAACTATTAAATACAATAACGAATGTTAAAAGGGCTATATCAATGATGATGGACATCGTATCTTCATTCGTTGCTATTAAAAAAAAATATATTAAGACTCACTAGAAATTAGAAAAGAAAAGGAGTGGATTGAAACGTACATGTTTCCGGGTAGATAACAAGAAGATTATGTTTCCAGGTGTTGGGAGCGTTCCACATCTTTGAAGGGCTTCTGAGCCTCGCTGCGAATGAGGACGCAAATACAAATAACGCCATTATCTTGACGATGGCTATTATGGATTGTGCATCAGGAATCTTCAGCATCGCGTTAGGGATCTTACTGCTGGTAGGAATACATAAGGTGAGGACTCGAGGAGTAGAGTAAGAAGTAGATACGTGATCATCATCACGACACTACACCCCAAATGCAGGTCACTGACTCTGGTCCTCAGGCCTTCCCGTCTTACTCCAATCCTTTCCATCTCTTACTCGGTCTGCCTCTGTCCGTACTCTAATCCTTTCCATCTCTTACTCGGTCTGCCTCTGTCCGTACTCCAATCATTTTCATCTCTTACTCGGTCTGCCTCTGGCTCGCTTCCGAGTTGCATCCACTGCTTGGTTATGATTTTATGAATTATTAACGTACCATTTGGGCTTTTACATAGAATAATTGGTAATATTGTGTAAGTATAATATAATTTTTATAAATAAGAAAATTATAACTACGAGTAGTAGTAATATCATAAGAGTATATTTTGTGAAATTTATTCCATACCTTATATCAACCAGATTGATTTAATGGTGGTTGTTAGGAAGTATAAAGTCATCTTATTTGACAGCGAGACCAGTTGATCCTACATTTTTAGTATTGTTAAGAGGCTGGAGGAAATAGGGAGAGGAAGGAGATGGAGTGGTATACCTATTCCCTTGTTTCTATATATTTTAAAATATTATTATATACTGCCATATTTAATGCACAAACGAAACACAATGGTGCCTGCTGAAAGAAGATATCAGCGTTTATCCCCTCCTCGCCGGTGCACGTGCGTGAAACTCGACGCATACGAGCGGAAAACCCGTTCATGATTGATTTTGGCTTCATGAGAACGGGTCGTTTCGTCTACTCGTTTTTGTGTAAATCAGTTCGTATACGGAACGAGCTACCGACATATGTCTTTCCTCCTAAAGACCCTCATTAATAAATCCCTTCATACGGCCTCCTCCTAACCCCCCCTCACAGCGTTGCCTAACCGAGTAGCGATATAGTTCTCCTATATGTGGTCTGCACATACAGGGGCGCTCTTGTGAGGTGTCACATTAATATAAATAAAAATTTGGGAAGGGAATATTCTAAAGATTTGAGGTCAATTTGATTCAGTGTTCTGGCCTGGAATGACATGGTTTTGTTCGAAATACAGACCCCTAATCTATCTGGGAGTACCATTCTACCAAAGAACTACCTCAACCACTACTTGAAAACAATTTTTTTTTAAATTTTCCAATTTTAGCATCCATCTATTCGTAATCAAAGTTCTATCCGAACACAATAGCAAACAAATATGGCGTCATGGGTTGAATAAGGAACTCCAGTCCATTTTTTTGTATTTTTTTATTAATGTTGACATACTAACTTAATTTTCTGTTTTAAATTTTTTTTTAAAGTTCGTTTTCATGGTTAAAATAATTTTTAAAGTTTCAATTTTTTAAAGCCCACCAAAACGCACGAAATCTATGACTTGTTGGGTGTGACGTCACACGAGCCAGTTGGATTAGCGGTTCAATAGGCAATAATCGATATTGTATGGATTTCATACAAAACTTCGAGAACTTTATACTTAAATTTAAATGATTTTAATTGAAGGAAACATTGTAGAATATCAGCGTCTCGTTACTATTGTAGGTGCATTGTACCAAAGTGCAAAAATACATTCAAATCCGCAACTGATTAACAATTTATCAGCGTTCAAAAAAAGTCCATATCCAACTTTTTTAAAACCTAAACTGGACGACTAGTGCACATGTTGGTAACAGAAATGCGTATTATGATACCGCAGCATATCTGATATATCGATACCGGGTCCACAGATACTAGCGTTCTGACCGTTCCGAGATATTAAACGATATTTTGGTATTCATATCTATTGAATATTGATTTGGTACGTGACAAAAATAATAATAATATTTTGAAGATTTTTATAGCGCCATGTTGGCGAAAATCACTTAAAGGACGCTGTTCAAATGTTTTTTTCCCAATGTTATTTTTTTCATTATTGAAATTAAGTACAATTTAATTCATTGCAATATTATACCTCTCTTTTAAGCAATGCTTGTGTAGAGAAGCGGAGTGTACATATTGCTTTCAGATTTTTATATATTTATACAGTAATGTTTCCCAAAGTGTCACAAAAAGATTCTTAAAATAATAATAATAAAAATAAAATGGTTTACATGATTATATTAGAGTTGGTGGTTTAATTAGAAAAAATGGACTGCGTGGCGACAACATTTGTTTTAGAAGTTAAAATCATAATATAATACACGTAATGTACAATGTGACGTAGGATATTTAACACATAGCATAACGGTACTAGTGGTATAGTATGTTGTCTATCTTATCACTAACTATGGACAGTCTATCATATCGAGAATGAGTACTGACGTTACTGGCCATGCTCGATTCATTCGATATTCATCGTTATCTAATATTAATAAATCTTTGGTATCGCCGAAATTTCAATAATAAATATTCCTTCGATGTCAACAATGAAAAAAACTATAAAAATAGCTAGAAATGACAAAATATTACAAAATTTTAAACCGTTATGTCCCAAACACTATTAGGTCTATAGAGACCATTTTAATTTTGAATTGTATGCAAATTTTGTCTACTTCAAAAAGTATTGAATGATTTATCCGGAAAAATTAGTCATTCGGGATTCAAAATCGACAAAAACTGAAGAAAGGTTGAAATTTTTATTATTTTTTATCTCGACTATAAATTCGGAGGTTGTGGGTTTAAATCCCAGTGTGCGCATGTAAATTTGATTTAATTAATCTGCGTCGTTTTGCAATTAATTCGTTAAAAATAATATATACACTATATTTATGGTGCGTTCCAAGTGAAAGATGCTTGAAATGCCGTGCTTAGTGCTTAGATCTGAATACCACGGTACCTCCCCACCTTCCTCTACCCCATCGCATTCCTCTCCCCATACCTTTTACCCTTACAACATACCCCAATAAGGGTGTCCCACTGGCTTCGGATAGTTGGGACTCTTGTGCGGTATTCACATAAAAAAAATAGGATTGTCGGGAGAATTCATAATGCGAAAGTAAATGCCAGAAGAATTAATCAATCAATGCAAAAATGATGTGAAAAAAGGACCCACCATGAATAACATAATACCGACAGACTAATATATCAATATTAGGTAATATCACAAAAAAGGGGAATGATACAGAACTATTGCTATTGAACTTTGTTACGATGGTAACCAGATGTGGTTAGAATTTTTGGATGCGATTTTAACCTTTTGGTGCTTTGAATTATGCATGAAAAGGAAATTATAATCGCTTGCGTTAATAAGCCTCTAGTCGTTTTCCACGAACGCGCCTGTCACGGAGTTGACAAAAAATGATAGTAGGTAGTTTTGGCAGAGAAATATACAATTTTTTATAGGTTGTGGTACCTTTAATGGCTTGAAATAAAACTAAATATGTTACGCATCATAAGAAATAACAGGTAGAATAGAAATCCTCCGCTTCCAGAATAACTGAAGAAATAATCACCAAAGTGCCAATGACATGTTGTGCAAGGATCAGATCATTACGTAGACAAATTCGGTAAAATTGGTATGAATTTTCAAGAAAAACTCTCAAGTAGTCGCGATAAACAAACATAATGATTTTACGGGCCAAATGAACACTGTAAACAGCGAAATTATATGCAGTAAGGAATATTAGGAGCGGAAATAAAATTATCTAGTTAAGTCGGTCTCAAAAATGGCAGATGCAGTGGTACCAACAGAATAATAATAATAATAATTGGATGATTTGTATAGCGCCGTTTTTGTGAAAAATCACCTCAAGGGCGCTGTACAAATATTTCTTAATTAATTATGTACAAACAGATACAGAAAAACATACTTACCTGGCAGGTCGCTTCAGATGAACACAGTTTTATTAGAAAATTTATTTATAGAGATGATAGTTTTACATGGTTATTTGTTGCTCCTTTTCTATTGATGTTACATTCATTAGAAGATTGGTGGCACAAGAAGATTGGTATTTATTGAGATACTTATAATTTTTAGGACTGGAAAGTATTCATAAAATGAATTTTAGGACTCAAGAATATCTATAAAATTACCTTAAAAGCGTAAGAAGTTTTTAATAAATATTAACTTTTTATTTTTTATTTTACACTTTGGTTATTTACAGTGTTGCGGGCTGTGGACGCATTTGCGCACCGATGTGTGAATTTTTTAATTTAATTTTATTTAATGACTTTAGGTAACTACTAACCGGCTAGCCTAGCTAAGCAATGTACAGGCGAATCTCTTCAATTTATGGATACGATTGTCTGAAAAGATGTGTTTTAAGTTTAGTTCTGAATTCTGTTGAGTCTTTGATAATTCTTAAGTCATGCGGCAGTTCATTCCTGGCTTTAGGTCCTGACACTCCAAAAGCACGATCCCCGAACTTAGTATTAGGTGCGCGCTTTGGTTCCTTTAACCTGCCGATAGCTGATGACGATGCTGACCTAAGGGTGGACTGCCGTGAGTTGGTATTTTCTGGAATACACAGTTCTGATAAGTAAGCCGGAGCCATTCCGTTAAGTGACTTAAATAGTATCCAGCAGAGCTTGAACTGGATTCTTTCAGGACATTTGAGCCAGTGGAGATTTTTGAGATGCTCTGAAATGTGAGAATATTTAAATACGCCGGTGATAAGTCTTGCTGCAGCGTTGAATACTGATTGCAATTTGTTAATTTGGTATTTGGGGAGACTCGCATATATTCCGTTGCAGTAATCTAGAAGTGACACAACGTACGAGTTGACAAGCAGTTTAGTTGCCTCTGTTGGCAGGTTTCTCCGTACTGCCTTTATTTGCCTCAATTGAAAGAACCCTGTACTTACAGTTCTGTTTACTTGACTTTTAAGGGAAAGGTCTGCATCCAGATTGACACCGAGTAATTTAACACACGTCTTCGGAGTAATGTCACTTCCTGAAATATTTATTGGGGAGTTATCAATGATATGCTGACGTCTGCTTGTGGCGGTCCAGAGAAACTCAGTTTTTGACGGATTCAGCTTCAGTCTATTTGAGGTCATCCAGCGAGATATTGCTTCTAGACACTCAGCTATGCGAGTTTTTAGTATGTCTATTTCTTCTGGTAAGCAGTAGAAATAAACTTGCTGGTCGTCAGCAAAACAGTGGGATTGAAGACCAAACGATTCTATTATTTTAGCTACATCATTTGTGAAAATGATGAACAGCAGAGGGCCCAGAACGGACCCCTGGGGTACTCCAGATGAAAGGGTTGCATATTTTGATTGGTTTTGCCCCATTTTCACTGCTTGTAAACGATTGGTTAAATACGATGTCAGTCAATTCTTAACGCCACAGTTTAAACCGAAGGATTCTTCTAAACGTGTGATAAGAAAATCGTGATCAATCGTATCAAAAGCGGCACTCATGTCTAAGACTGAAAGAAGTGCCAGCTTACCGGACTCTATGGCCAGAGTTATATCCGACAAAACGCGTAGTAATCCAGTTTCCGTTGAGTGGAACCTTCTGTATGCAGACTGATATTTAGTTAGCAATTTATTTAATTTGAATTTAAGTGACTTATTATCTGTAAAGCCGTAATTTTCTCTAAGATTTTAGATATAAAAGGAAGATTTGAAACGGGTCGGTAATTTGAAAGATCTTCAGCGTCCAATTGCGGTTTTATTAATAATGGAGTTACAACACCTGCTTTTAGTGATTTTGGAAAATCACCAATGTTAAATGACTTATTAAAGAGTTGAACTATTAAGGGAGCTAATTCGTTGCAACACTTCTTTAGTAACTTCTTCACTTCCTCGAGGTTTGTAGATTTGAAGGCAGATAAGGTTCCGCCATTATTTTTTGTAAAAGATGGCGGTGGGGCGGTGATTGTTAGCGCGCGTATGGACTCAATTTTTTCAAGAAAAAACTTGGAAAAGATATCCAGAGCGATGTCAATTGTATTTTGTGCACGAACATCGGCAACAACTGTCTTAACCGAGTTCCAAAGACGACGCGGATTTGTACGTTCTGAGTGAATCCTATTTGTCCAATATTCAGACCTTTTTTTTTCACTTTTAGTTCACTTTTATATAACGATTTATAAAATCTACGTATAATTATATATAATAAAAGTTATGTATTCAGAATCGGCATTTGCTGATCTATACGAATACATATTTTTAAAGCCATTATATTTTTCACTGGAGTTCCTTATTATCACCTGGTTGCTCATTTTTCAATGATTAATAGTGTAATAAGTTATATACTTTGACCTCTTGACATGTGCACCAATCCATTGTTACGCGGATGACTGTACAATCCATTATAGCTTTTTATTTGACAAGCCCCAAAGGGCACACAAACTCTAACGGCTTGGAAGGCTTTGAAGCAGAGAATGGACGGTTATCTCGAGAGGGTTTCCTCTTGGGGTAAGAATAACCTCATCAAATTTAATGTTTCAAAGACCCAATCATGTCTGATTATGTCTAAAGGGGATCGAAATGACAATCTAGTCTCCTTTAATGGCCCAAAAAGCCCTCCATTGATAAACTTGGTGTAACCCTAAGTGACCAGCTCAGGTATGTGGACTCCATCGAAGCCAGAGTAAAGTTAGCCTCTCAGAAGCTGGGCGTACTGTTCAGAGCCCGCAGATACTTTAATAGTACACTACTGCTGACCCTGTACAAATCACAAGTGCGCCCCACTGTAGAATTTGCAAGCCACATCTGGTCGAGAGCCCCAAAATATCTGAAAAAAAACTTTGGCTCTGTGCAGAAACGGGCGGTCCGTTTGATAGATTCGCCTCTTTGGAGCACTGACGTCAGGTGGGAATGCTGTGCTTGTTCTATTGGTATTTTAATGGAAGATGCTCTGAGGAACTAGGGTCATTGATCCTTTTGGCACCGGTGAACAGTCGGGAAACACGCCAAACGCGCGTCCAACATTTGTACCCGGTTGACATTTGTCACGACTCGTTCTTGTGTTCAACAGCTCGGCTGTGCAGCTCGGCTGTGCAAGGATCTGCCGGCCTCCGTGTTTCCTCCCTCCTACAACATGGGTCTCTTTAAGACCCTGGTTGACTCCTTCATGTCCTGAAAAATATATTTTTTTTAAACATTTCGGTATTATTTTATTTACGCTGGAAGGTGCAGAAGTCTCCAAAAGTGTGCATGTGCAATGTGCATCCTTTTGAGAACTTTACTCAGTTTTCATTTAAAAAAATATCCATTTTCAGAGACGTCAAGAGTACCTTCAAGTCTGGGTAATAATAACTATCATTTTGACCATCGTAATCATAATTGTGGTGACTGCATGTATCATAGTGATGTTAATGGGTGAATCCACTCTGGTGTCAGCATTGTTTACTGTCTTGACTGTTTCTGCTATAGGTAAATCAATTATATTATGTATTTGTTTTTCTTAATATTGTATCAAAATTCAATGTAACATAATTATTAGTTTTCAGGTTTTCACGGCCAAAAGCATTTTCTTGAATAGTTTTTGGGATATTATGCCGTGTTTCGCTACTTGGAGCAAGTCGAAGAGTTTGTACATTTGGGAAGTATGTTTACGAGAGACAGAAAGACTGATAGGGATATTGAAAAAAGGGTGAATGCAGGAAACTCCATTAAGGGGGAGAGGGATGTCGGAGAGGAATTATATATTATTTCGAAATATTGATAGTATTATTACGCATTATTATTATTATAAACACAATGTTTTTAAATAGAAAAATATTTTTTAAATATTATATAAATTTATATAGGCTTATCATTTAAAAAAATCTAATCAGAAATATTACTTTATCTGACCGTCCTATTTGTATGTTTTACAAAATATTTAAAATATGAATATGATTTTTAAAGTGGAGAAAAGTATTTTTAATCCTTTCTCGTTACGTTTTTGTAAATAAACTTAACCAAAAATTTGTAATCGCATTAAAAAAAAAAAAAAAAAACAAACAAACAAACAAAACAAAAAAAAACATTAAAGTTACATGAAAAAATGAAACTATACACTGTTCTTTTTTTAATTTATCTTATCGGCATGTTAAAGAAAACCCTTCACAGCATCTTTTAAGGATATTCAACTTTTTAAATGTTTTTGTAAAACATGCGTAGAACGATCAGAAATGTGTAGTATTTCTGATTTTATTTTGATAAATGCTAAGCCCATGCAAATAAAAAAAAACCTAATCAATATTTTTCTCTTTAAAAACACCATGTTTATCGTATGGCAAAATAATATTATCATTATTTTGAATTAATAAATAATAACTCTCCGACGTCCCTCTCCCCGTTAACGAAGGGAGGACTGAACGCGATTGGCTCTATCAAAAATGTATCTAAAGAAGCGAAACTAGTAGTCCACAATGGAGCGTGGGCAAGTACCAACCCTGGTGTATGGCAGTGAGGCATGGAACTGGCAGAGGAAGGATGAAAGTGGACTGAATGGCGTAGAAATGGATCTCGAATGTATGGTATAACCAGGAATAATTCTAATATGACTAGGAATAAGAGAGGAACATGAAATATTTTATTTTTTAAGTGTTAAAGTGAGGTATCGACACTGGGATATTCTTTAATTAATGTTGTGTCATTCTTTCTTTCAGCTCTGGGCATGTATTTCATCGTGGTGGTATCGAGCCTCCGAAAAGAAATGGTCGCATCACAGAATATTAAAGTGTAAAATCAACAGCGCAGTGAAAAATTTCCAAATTTATCCAATCACATTATAAAAATAATTTTATCTCACACAAAATTTCGATATATAGCGCTAAATTTAAAGAAATCACATAATTTCAAATTTGAGGTAATGTTTGACAATGAATGTAGATACGAAATTTCCTACAGAATGATTTTATTGTAGACGAGAATCTTTATGTGAACAAAATAAATTTGATATTAGTTTGATATTAGGAGTTATTCAAATATAAACACGTACAGTAGATATTCTTGCTTGTGTAGTGGTGTACTAAATCGTAAGACTTCTCGGGGAAGGGGAGGGGAGGGTTTGGGGGACTACCAGCGGATGTTCCAAACTATTTATAACGGATTTGAATCACTATCCATGTACACCACTACACGAGCAAGAATCTCTGTAACTCTAAAATGGAGGCTAGGATTCAAAATTATTTTGTCCAAATTCTAACTAATTTTTAACTGAAGAACCGACCGATCACGATAGCTTTCTTCAAGATATGCTTTCCTCGAGTTATTTCCTTAGCAATGCGTTTATCTTCATAGTAGCAGGCTGAGCCTTTTTCTCGTAGGTAAGGTGAATTTTTTTTCACTGATGAAATTTTACTTCTCATTGTATGGTGGGAACTATTGAGGGAAATTTACTGATCACCTCTCAGACTCGGTAAACGAGTGATTTATGCATATTTTTGATCAATTTAAGTAATAAATGTAAAATTTATAATAACTGTTATTATTCAATTTAAAAAAATTCTGCTAGGTAATTATTATTACGCGTGACAGCCAAATTGAATAATAATTGTTATTAGTATAAATATGTTTACTACGAGTTGTCGAAATATTTACTACCATAAACGACAAAGATTGATCAAAGATGGAGAAAAACGCCTAATTTAAAATAGGAGTAAAATATGCTTCTCGCTTGCATTAATGGACTAAGGAAGAACGCTTCTATTCTAGGGTAAAATGATTTGCCCATAATTTTTAAGTAACTGTAAATTGTTTTTATTTTTATTTTGGAATGTAGACAGCTGTTTACTTTGTGATTGGCACCGACTTAAAAAAAAATGTGTGCCAACTAGTTCAAACAAAACACTCGTCTCATCAGAGAAAATAACATGATAAAAATAAATGGCTTTAGCTGTGTCTAGTAGCCAGGTACCTCCCAACCCTCCATTCTCACCTTCTTCCCATCCTGTATCTCTTCAGCCATACATCATTCCCAAAATGGGAATGTCAATAGTCTCACTGGCCGCGGACAATTGGGACTCCCGTGTCACAAAAAAGCTTTTTAAAAAGCATCTTGGAGTGTAACAGTCCTATGTTTTATAGCTGCGTTTTTACATTTTTGTGTGGTAACTAAGTTCCTAAACATTATTTTGACATAACTACGTTATTTTGAAATAGGAATGTTTTTCCAAAACACATTGTTTTTAATAGAAATTCTGACGTTTAACTTGGTTTTTATACGAAAAAGATAAACGTAATACTTTTTATCACTGTTTGCAGCTCATTCATTATTTTGGATACCGGCTATAATGTGTCATAAATCATAATATGGAAATTCCAGTGGTGAAGGGGTGCTGCTGTTGCTGTTCCCTGGAAACTGGAGCATCTTCCATCGCCTGCTTGCAAATTGTAAAGTTTTTTTTTAATTGAAAAAATAAATCAATTTACGAATAACTTGACAACATTTGAATTCCACCTACACCATCATAAAACAAATGCAATTGCAAATTCACCAATTAACCGTGCTCTTCATTAAACCAATTAACTAACATTGATATTTTTCGCATTCACTGATCACATTTAAAAGGAGCATCTTGACGATTATGTAAACTGCTTAATGCGCAAATATATGGCATCACTTCTATATATATCACCACTTCTCACACCTACAAACACATTCACACATACACACACGCTTATACACTATACATGTCACCCTGTAAACACATGTAAAAATAGGATATTACAAGGGAAGATATCATAGGTACCCACTACGTAATTTTAATTTCTGGACATTTTTTCAATGTAACCTATATAACATAGATACTGTTGTTTCTATTATAAAATAAATAATCGGGAAATAGAGCTTGAGCAACGAGGGAGTGCTCAGCCACCAATACCTCATATGCAGAAAATCACTGACATTATATGATTATCACGTGTATCGCATATAACGCATGCTATAGTAAAAGTGAGAGTTAAACTGCTTGCTAGGTTAACTTTCTTCAAAATTTGTTTAATGTTTTACATCACTTTTAACTTTAGCTTTTCTTTCCGAAAACCGATAGTTACTCGGCGATTTTGACACATTTGACAGTTAGTTATGTTGACGGAATTGCGCGCTTCAACATTGCTTTCGATTAATAAATGATATTATTGAATAATATTATAAAAGATTATGATATTGACGTCGAATTCCTCATCTAATATGTGTCACAGCGACGAGCGACAACATTTCAACAACGCGTAAATAATAATACGTGCTTATTTGGGACGATTCTGAATTTTTGGCGCGACATCGCATGTCGAGAGATCTCGTTAAATAATATGATATTACAACTACTGGAAAGCAAATTGAATTTTTTTTTTCCGGTAATATCGTATATATATATGTATAGGTTATCATTTATTTTTAAATACTCACAGGAATATTTTTATAGGAACAAAGCTGTTAGCGCCATTGAGCATATAGAAATATTTTGTAGATACGAGTATTTTTTTTTTTGTTTAAATTTTATATAAATCAAATTTAATAATGTTATTATAAAGTTCTGCTAGTATTTTCAGTTTTTTTTATTATTGTGACAGCTGTTTCGGCGTTTGACAGTTTGAAAATGGCCTTAAACGCCGAAACAGCTCTCACAATAATAAAAAACTAAAAATACTTGCAGAACTTAATAATAACATTATTAAATTTGATTTACATTAAATTTTTAAAAAATTAAATGGAGTTCTACGAAATACACACAAAAACAATCAATAGATACGAGTATGACGCAAACCGAAAACCGTGGCATATTTTAACATTAGTTGTTGTTTACATTTCACCAGAGATCAAATTTAATGTCTATTCACATTTACCAGCACCACGCAGAGCAGAACAGTACAGTACAGACACAGTACAGACGCGAGTACTGGCGTCAACTCGTCAACTGTACTGTCAACTGAGAGTTAGTGTCCGCCACAAGATGTTTGAGATTTTATAATCCTATTCCCATATTTATTATTATTTTATATCCTAAATTCCCTGACAAATTCAAACAATTTATCGTTTTCCATCTTCTCGGTTATAGCAATATCTGCCTCTAATGACGCCAACTGACTAAGATGGCGGTGCTAACGGTATGTGTTCATACTAACTGCGCAAGCGCAGACGTCACAAACGGCCACCAGCACGTCAAAATATTCTAACCGACCATCTCGGGTGGTGCTGGCCCGTGCATGTGCGGATACGTTACGCTTATGTACGCTGTGATATGAATGTGTTGTGCGCGGTGCTAATAGGTGTGAATAGACCCTTAATCGTCACTGTGGCAGCACCAAAAAATGATATGGCTTGTTTTATAACATAATTTGGAGGAATATTCTGCTCTCTAGACTGGCCACACGAATAACTACTACTTTAGCAAAGGTATATTTGAAATAGCGCATCGTCATATTGAACATCTTTGTTACTTTAACTGACATTTAAATTGAAACAGACGGCCATATTTACATATTATTATTTTTTTATTTAATTTTACAAAAAAAAAATACAATGCAAAAAGTCCCGATAAACTACTTTTTTGTAGTTTGTCTAACGGGAGCTTGTTATTTAAAATGAAAAATTTACAGACAAGGTTACAAAATATGTAAAATAAAAATATAAACAATATATAAAATAAAAACACAAAAAACATATGTAAAAAAGTTAAAACATAAATATTCCTCAAGAATCTTACTCTAAAATATTTCTACAAAAATAAATTTAATAAAAACATAAACGAAAGCAATAAATCATAAATAAAATAATATTTCCTTATTTCTAATACAAAAAGCTTCTTTGAGCTAGCCAAGTTTGCAATGTGTTTATTAATGTTAACATGGGAAGATACAACCAATAAAGCTAACAAATGTATTGCTATTATCAAAGAGTGGCTAGATAGAAACCTTCTTACTTTAAATTATGATAAAACTCTTTTCATCCCTTTTTATAATACTCAAAAATCAGCTCCGAAAACTAACCTTAATTTGATGTTTCATAATGTTAAATGTAACACATGCTCAAGCTGTGAGGAGATGAAATCAGGAAAATTCATTAAGTACTTAGGTGTAAATATAGATTGTCAACTTAAATGGACCAACCATATAGAAAAAACAGTAAATAAACTAAGATTCTTAACTTATATATTTAAACGAATGAGTAACTTATTAAATGTGAAAACCATGAAACTATAGTTCCGCACTAGTTCACTCATCTCTTTCCTATGGAATAATTGGTTGGGGTGGAACTTACAATAATCACATAAAACCTCTGGAAATTGTACAAAAATCAATTATCAAGATTATGTACCAGAAAGTAAAAACCTATGCCTCCAAACAATTGTTCCTAGAAAGTGATATTTTGGACCTAAGGCTGCTCTCTGATGGTCCGGTGAGGAACGAACTTTTCACTCACTACTGGAGACACTGCGCAGAAAAGTACCACAATGGACTGTGTTGCAAACCGTTACCTCACTTTAGTAAACTTGACTTTCTGTGCAGTGTCTGCAGTAACGAGTGAAATGTTTGTTCCTCACCGGAACGTCAGAGAGCAGCTTAAGACAGACCTATAGTTATCAATGTCTAAAATTTATTTACATGCGTCCATCACGAAAAATTCAAATTGTTCTAGCCAAAGACATGGTAATTCTATATATGCAGTACCCCATTACAATACCAGGTTGGCCCAAAGGTATATTAATTTTATTGCACCAAAAATGTATAATTCACTTTTCATAACTTTGAAGAGACCGTTTTATGTCAAAACATTAACTCTTATGAAAAATATATTAAATCTTGGATAAAAAACACTGAAATAGATAAATTTTGCTTATAAGTCTTAAAAGTCATCTATAGTATTTTCCTTTATACAGAATTCTAGCTTGTTCTCTTTTGTTTAAATTTTAATGTCAGACTTTTAAAATTCAACTCAATTTTTCACCTGTTGCTGGTACCAACAATGTATTATACTGTTCAATGCCTTATTTTATGTTATCATTTTTTAATACACCAATGAAAAATTGATTCTTAAGAAAATCAGTTTCATTGTAAACTTTTGTATCACAACTAGTCAACATGGCTTTATCTCTGGCAGATCAACTTTGACTAACCTAACATTATATGAAAATTTCATTTCAAATGCACTTGCCAATAAACAACAAGTTGATTCCATATATACAGACTTTAGTAAGGCGTTTGATAAGTCTGTCATAAAATTCTCATTAATAAACTTTTGAATCTTGGCATTAATGGGAAACTATTATCCTGGTTTGAGAGTTACTTACTTAGGCGTCAGTTAACTGTCTGTATCAATGATCATTTATCATACACGTTCGAAGCTACCAGTGGCGTACCCCAGGGTTCGCATCTTGGTCCCATACTTTTTAATTTATTCATAAACGACGTAACAAACATATTCACCCGTGTTCTCATTTTAATGTTTGCTGATGACATGAAGATATATACAATTATTGATAATATCGAGGACTGTCTGTTGCTTCAATCTAATCTTAATAGCCTTTACGACTGGTGTCTTAAAAACAAATTAACTCTCAATGTAAAAAAATGCCAACTTATGAGATTCCACAGGAAAAAAAAAACCACTGCTGTTTACTTACTTTCTCAATAATCACACCTTATTATCTGTTGATGAAATCAGAGACCTTGGTATAACCTTTGACACTAAATTAACATTCATTAAACATATTAATAATATAACCAGTAAAGCAATGGAAATGTTAGGATTTGTCTTACGGATTTCAAAGGATTTCAAAAATTTAAACACTGTCAAATTACTGTACACTTCTCTTGTTAGAAGTCAACTAGAATTTAACTCCAACATTTGGAATCCTTACTACAGCGTACATGAAAATTCCCTTGAGCAAGTCCAACATAAATTTTTACGTTACATTAATTTTAAATTGGGAATACCCATCGAAAACATTAATTACCTCTCTCTGTTACAATTAATGGGACTCGATACATTAAAAGAAAGAAGAATTTGTTCAGACCTATTTTATTTATTTAAAATTGTTAACAACTTGTTGAACTTCCCTGAACTTCTCTCATTAATATGTTTCCATGTACCGGGTCGAACAGTACGCCACAAATTACCTTATCATTGTAACAATATAGGATCAAACGCTGAACTCAATTCCATAATGAATCGTCTGCATGTACTTGGTAATAAATATGTTTTAGACGATGTATAAATATTGAAAGGATATCAACGTACAAATATTACTGTATTAAAGCTGTTTGTCAGCGCTTCGATCATAATTAAACTTACTATTGATTGTATTCACTCCTCAACACACAGTTTGCGCCATTGCACATTGTTATTATTTCTATGTTCATAATTGTATTGCACTGTTTTAACTTGTTTTATGTAAAAGCCCTAAGGGCGTAAATAAATAAATAAATAAATAAAAATAATACATATACATTTTTATAAAACCTACTTTCAAAACATGAGTATCGTACTTGTGTGTGATTTTAAAACACCCACTAAAATCTTATTATACTTACGTACGTATACGAGTATGTGATAATGACAGTAAATTCTGTTTACTGTCATATCTTATGAAATGGTTTTTTTGTCTGTTTCTTATTATCACCTTATGTCATATTTTATCTTTCTTATTTTCACTATTTCGCATTTTTAAGAAAATTATTAACTTGTTTTGCCTTTGTGGGATTTTTTTGTTAACATATTTAATTTTTATCATATTTTATTCTGTTCTCAAACTGTTTCAAAATGTAATTATCTAACAAAAATTTTCAATTATTATTTTTTATTTAAAAAATGGTTTAGTTTTATTACAGTTTTTTTTATTTTATTTTTTATTTCAGCGGGTAACATATTTATATAACTAGGAATCATGTGATTTAAAGTTCTTTGTCCATATTTGTTTTTATGCTTAGGAACCATTAATTTTTCATTAAAATTTAGTCGAGTATTGTAAGTGTGCTTTAGTCTATTTGTATTATATATACGATTATTAATGGGCTGAAATATAATTTTATAATACAGAATTAATCTAACAGAATTAATCTAACAGAATTAATCTAACAGAAATAATTTTGAGACTGATAAAGTATGGAATATTATGCCTTTGTTCGTATAAACTTTTATGAGCTAATAATTTAACCAATGAATTTTGCACCGATTGAACATGAATGATGTTTGAAAATGGTTAATAACGCCTGGAACCTAGGATAGAGAGGGAGTGGATTCATGGAGATGTTTCCAGTTAGGTAACTGGAAGATTTTGCTTCCAGATGGCGGGATTGTTCAGCATCCTCGGAGGAGTCCTGACTATCGTTGCTGATGATGATGACGACTCTCCGAAGAACTCCAGGAACGTTAGAATCTTGATGGCTATAACCGATTTTGCAACAGGAATCTACGATATTGTGTTAGGGTTTATGCTGCTGGTGGGAATATATAAGGTGAGGATTAGAGTAGGAAGTAGAGACATCATCATTATCACGACGCTACACCCCAAATGCAGTTCACTGGCTCCGGTCCTCAGGCTTTCCATCCTGCTGCAATCCCTTTTGCACCACTTCCTCGGTCTGCCTTTGGATCGCTTACAATATAGCATCCACCAAATGAAAACGTTTTATAAAAAGTTATTCCATTTGTAATTTTTTGTAGTCGTCTTATGAGGACTACAAGTTAACAAATCTAATGGGCCAGAAGGGATACCTGCCCTAGTATTGAAGAGGTGCGCTGCAGAAATAGCTTTAATTTTTACTAAGCTCATCAAAATGTCCCTGAAGTGTGGATATGTGCACTTTTGATGGAAAAAAATCAGTCATCAATCCTATTACCAAGAAAGGTGACCGCTCCAACCCAGCCAACTACCGCCCGATAATGATCAAATCAGTTTTACTCGAGGTGGTGGAACGTTTGATTAATGACAAACTGCTCACATAGGTGTACCTCAAGGAGAACAATTTTTTTAACGACCGGTTAATAAAGGTTCCGGCGGCTCTTCTAGCGAATGTGATGCATGTTTAGGAGCAGTGCCCGAAATGTTTCAATGAGACCCAAACGGTTGCACTGAACATTTCCAGGACCTTTTGAGAGGTTATTTTGGACGGTTTCACATCCTCCTGCCTTTGCGTTTCTTCCGTTCTACAACATGGGACTCTTTAAGATGCTGGTTCACTCCTCAAAAAATTTCTCAACACATCATTTCAAAAGATGACATAATGACCCTGAGAAAAATTAATTTCCACGGGGCCTCCTGTGTTCGATTAATGTCTAAAGCATGTTAATAATTAATTAATATCCCAAGGAAACGTAAAGCGTTATTTTTTTTTTAATATAAATTCGCGATTGAAGATGGCGTTTTAATATTTTATAAAAAAACACTTTTAGCATTGAAAAAACACTTACGCTTTTAAATATTAAGATAAATTTTTTGTCGGTGGGTGTACATACGGTATATGAAATGGAATAATTTGTTATTGTAGGTTTACAACTCATTTAAAAATAACAATGTTTTATTATAACACTAACACAAACATTATGCATGTGTTAGTGTTATTGTTTTTGTATTAAGTTTCACCTTAATAAGTTCTTTTTATTGAAAAAAATTAAAACATTATGCAGGTCCCTAATCATTTAAGGGGAAATAGAAAGAAGCAGTATCCAAAAACAGGCGTCTGCGGCCTGTTTGGAACTTTGTTCTTTTAACGTTAAAAAATCCTTTTCAGAAACGTCAAGAGTGCCTTCAAGTCTGGATAATAATAAGTATTATTTGTACCATCAGCGGCATAATTATATACACTTTAACTGGAATATTGATTATGCTGGCGGGAAGTCTTCTGGTGGGAGCATTGTTTATTGTCATCTTTAGCGCCTTAACTGGTAAAGCAATTTATAATATATTTTTTAAAATTTACTATCGAAATTCAACATCAAGTTTTTTCAATGTTATTTATTATACTGTATACGCCCTATTTGGGATTTTACATATTTTGTTTTAATGTTCAAATTACAATAGTGACAAGGGTGCAAAACACATCACAGTAGGTACATAGATAGCTTCCATGAAATACAACAAATAAATATTAACGTCTTACAAACAAATTCAGCAATACCATCGTGTAATCATTTGCGACAAAGGCGAATATAGAAAATACACAGCACGTTCTCTATTACTTATATTATTTTACTTTTTATGGTAAACTTGATGACCAACTCACTACAATATCTACAGTATAATCTGACTCTAACATCCGATTTAATTCACCAGATCCACTGAACAGTAAATACCTAGGAATGCGATCTATACAGATTTGAAATTTATTTGACGTTTCACTTTTTTTTTCCACTCAAGAGTCTCAGAACGGCCGATGAATTGTTTAAAACCGTTTTAGTGCTGTACTGATTTTGCAAGTAGGTGCGTAAACAGCTATTGATAATTTGTGTTATTAGTAAATAAACTTGGACATCAACCAAACTTAATGATTCTTTTTGATATTAAACATAAAAAGAATTGTATCCCATGCATCTAATACAAAAATATGCATTAATGCATTAGTAGAGACCTGAGAATTACGCGTTTGCTATACAACGAATTTTTAAGCGAAATTTCTTGTTTTTCACGCGATGTTCTGGTATTTTAAAATAAAAATGTTATGTTCTAAATATTTCCTCTTCTATGATTTTGACAAGCCTTAATAGCCATAAGGTGGAACGCAGCTAACGTCACGTCATTCTTTTTTAGGTTTTCCATGAAAATAATTAACGTATTTTGCTAACCAAAATTTAAATTAAATAAGACACAGTATTATTTATTTACAGTTTTTATCATAATTATTATTATTAAATTTAAAAATCAGTTTATTTGCAAAAAGTTCTGCTAGATAATTATTATTACGCGTGACAGCTGTTTCGCCTTCCGAAGACATTATCAGACTGTGAAGACGAAATAGCTGTCACGCCTAATAATAATTGCCTAGCAGAACTTTTTTTTATATATAGACCGATTTTAAAAATGAATAATAATAGTTTTATCAATTTAAATTTTTTGTTCTACAAATTCAACTTGAACACAATAAACAACATTATTTATTTTGTTAAATACAACCGTTTAATCCTGTCAAGCCCTGGTTTCATAAATACACTCGCTTGCCAAAAAAATATATTTCCTCCATAGCTCGAATGAGACTAGGTCACACTTCTTGTCTTAGTCATCTCGCCAGATTCCATATAGTCAGCTCGCCTTACTGTGATTGTGGGTCAGAGGACACTCTGGACCATAATTTCTTTGAGTGTCCTATCAATGACCAATTTCCAAATTTTATGCATGAATTGGTAAAACTTAAAATTGATCTCCCTACCAGTATTCCCTGCCTTCTATAAGTCTCAACTCCCCCCAAATTAACAATCTATTAGGAAAATAACATTTATAAAAATGGCATTAAAATTTAAGTCATTGGGGATTAAAAACACATAAATTTACACTGTTTAACTTATTTAACTTATCTGCTTCAATTTTATTTGCCAAATATTATAATAATAATAGTTGGATGACTTGTATAGTGCCATTTTTGTGAAAAATCACCTCAAGGGCGCTGTACAAATATTTCTTAACTAATTATGTACAGACAGATACAGAAAAACATACTTACCTGGCAGGTCGCTTCAGATGAACACAGTTTTAGAAAAATTTTATATCTTGTTTAAAAGTAACTAATTTTAAGAACAATCTGTACAATTCAAATCTAACTGATTATACATGGCCAAGATCGCCCATAACGGGTGAGAGCCAATAAAAAAAATAATAATAATAAAAATTAACTTAAATATAAGACAACATTACTTATTTTTTAAACTAATGGACTACTTCTGTTTCAAAATACCAGAAAGGCAACATAACACCACTTTTGTCGCAAAATATCTCCGCTTTTGATGGAAATTAACCATTTTTTTCCAAAAATAACGCGATTTTCGTCTATAATGACGCAAATTTCACCGAAAGATAACACCACTTTTGTCGCAAAATATCTCCGCTTTTGATGGAAATTAACCATTTTTTTCAAAAAATAACGCGATTTTCGTCTATAATGACGCAAATTTCACCGAAAGATAACACCCCTTTTGTCGCAAAATATCTCCGCTTTTGATGGAAATTAACCATTTTTTTCCAAAAATAACGCGATTTTCGTCTATAATGACGCAAATTTCACCGAAAGATAACACCACTTTTGTCGCAAAATATCTCCGCTTTTGATGGAAATTAACCATTTTTTTCAAAAATAACGCGATTTTCGTCTATAATGACGCAAATTTCACCGAAAGATAACACCACTTTTGTCGCAAAATATCTCCGCTTTTGATGGAAATTAACCATTTTTTTCCAAAAATAACGCGATTTTCGTCTATAATGACGCAAATTTCACCGAAAGATAACACCACTTTTGTCGCAAAATATCTCCGCTTTTGATGGAAATTAACCATTTTTTTCCAAAAATAACGCGATTTTCGTCTATAATGACGCAAATTTCACCGAAAGATAACACCACTTTTGTCGCAAAATATCTCCGCTTTTGATGGAAATTAACCATTTTTTTCCAAAAATAACGCGATTTTCGTCTATAATGACGCAAATTTCACCGAAAGATAACACCACTTTTGTCGCAAAATATCTCCGCTTTTGATGGAAATTAACCATTTTTTTCCAAAAATAACGCGATTTTCGTCTATAATGACGCAAATTTCACCGAAAGATAACACCACTTTTGTCGCAAAATATCTCCGCTTTTGATGGAAATTAACCATTTTTTTCCAAAAATAACGCGATTTTCGTCTATAATGACGCAAATTTCACCGAAAGATAACACCACTTTTGTCGCAAAATATCTCCGCTTTTGATGGAAATTAACTAATTTTTCCAAAAATAACGCGGATTTCGCCAATAATAACGCAAATTTCACTGAAAGCTAACATCACTTTTGTCGCAAAATATCTCCGCTTTTGATGGAAACTAACCAATTTTTCCAAAAATAACGCTAATTTCGCCAATAATAACGCAAATTTCGCCGAAAGATAACACCACTTATTTCAAAAAAATAACTCGATATGTTCAGGTCCCTGTGCATTGGTTGTTGTTCTACTTTTAAATGTTAGACTCGTAACTGGGATTTTCTTTATTTCATTTTGTGTCATTCTTTCAGCCCTGCTCGTTTATTTCATCGTGGTGGTGTCGAGCTTCCGAAAAGAAATGATCGCACACTCGGATGTTAAAGCGTAAAATCTACAGCGCAGCTTCACGTCATCTCATCGATATATCTTCACCTGTTGGCAATAAAAATAAACACTTAAACATATTTTAAATTTTGACTTAATGTATGCTTATGAAGCCCTCTCCGAAATAAAAGGCCGCATCATGGGATGTTAAGGTCAAACTAAAGGTGATACACGCTCACAGATGGCGCTAATTAAAATATTTTAGAAAAACAACTTTTATCACTTGGAATAAATTGTTATTGTGAGTTTGAAGCCCCAGTCCTTCAACAAACTTATGAAAATACTGTTTTTGCTAGTTTTACAATAATATATTGTGTATTTATAAGTTTCTTGAAGGACTTGAGCTTTAAATCCACATTAACCATTTAATCTGTTTCATATTCCATTTGTATACCTGTCAACAAACAATTCATTTCAATATTTAAAAGCGTTACATGCTAAGTGTTTTTTTTTCTAAAATATTTAAATTAGGATTTTCTTTGAGCGCTTATTACGTTTCGTTTATCCTTAAACATAACTTCAAAGTAATGTTTGCTAAGGAAGACACCGTAAATAAGAAGTTTCCTTATAAAATGATTTTTGACATTGATTTTGTTGCTGATGAGAAAATGTAAAGAAAATAAATTTGGCATTTTTACATGCGAAGAATTTTTCAAATTGATTTTATATTATTACGTTTTCAAGAGAATTGTTTTGTAGTAATTTCTCATTTAGAAAAAGAGGATATTTTGTGTGCCAACTGGTTTCAGCAAAGCACGTGTCTTCAATCACGGCAAATAATAAAATGATAGTCAATATACAGTCTGACATTAAATAGTAGACAAAAATTGAGGAGCTGCGATCGTTTAAACGGTTTTAAATAACTACACCAGGATGGCTCATAGGAAATTAAAGTAAGTTTAAAAAGCACAATGGTCCAAGAGCATATTTTTGACAAATAATATTGGTACTTTCCGAAAGGCTGCATCATATTCTAAGACAATTTGTATTTTTTAACATTTTTATTATTTAACGCTTTGCAAGGAATATCATTTACATGGAAAGGGAATTTTTCGTAATTCTGAATCGTATGTATGAAAAAAACCCATTCATTAGATCAAATTAGATTAAATGTAAATAGTTGAAAATCTTATTTTTAGATCAGAATTATAAATTTAAGAAAAGTAAAATAATTTAAATAAGTTATTGTAAGGGTAGGTGTAAGGGTAGGGGTACAGGTTAATATCTTTGCATGTAACTAGTTTTTTATAGTAAAATAGAAACTTCTATTTAATTCGTAAGGATGAGCACCCAAATAAGGCACTAAACTTCACTTTGCAGGTTGCTAACGCAAGC
This sequence comes from Halesus radiatus, assembly GCA_022606495.2. NCBI lineage: Eukaryota > Metazoa > Arthropoda > Insecta > Trichoptera > Limnephilidae > Halesus > Halesus radiatus. The sequence goes on along the minus strand of JAHDVE020005448.1, from coordinate 133,033 downwards.
AATACAACAAATGATTTATGTGTACATTCTATACAGGTAGGTAGGTATATGTCTAAAGTTTTCAGTGACGAAAATTCTCAAACTGTCTTTTAAATTCTATGAAATATATACCAAAAATATTTGAAAACATGTGTGAAGCCCGGTGAAGGCATTCTCAAGCGTTTTATCTAAAATTCTAGTACATATTTCAAATAAAATTTAAAAACTTAGTCATTGGAAATCGTATATATTTTCCTAATGTATATATATATATATATATATGTATATATATATATATATATATATATGTTGCTTGCGTTAGCAGACTATATAGTTTGTATTTTTTACACCTAGTTTACTAAAATTCACAACTTAACTTTTAACTAATTAACTAACCATCGCGCCGTTTCTCCTCAGAGCAGTGGTGAGCTGGTGGGCAGAGAAGATAGACCGCCAAACAATACTGTCTCGGAACACACTCCTTGTATCATTTACGTTATTATGATCACCCCATAAATACTCCACTGATATTCTGACTCTTGACAGGACCCGACTCAAGTATTTAATTCACTCGATTGTGCCGTGTCTTCCTCAGGCGTAAATGATATAAAACCATGTTCAAACTTCATTTAATAGTAATAGACTCATTAGCAATCAAATCATTTTAAATAAAAGCCTGATACTAAAAATGTTCCCAATTGACTCCCTTCCCAGTCCTATACCTGCCCCCTCCCCTGGGTCTCCCCACTCTTTTGTTTCAATCTCACATGTATAGTATAGTTTAGTATTATACTGCCTTTAAGAAGCTACGGTTGTAACGGAGCCCGGTCGGCAATAAGTGTAAAAATAAAATTGATGTAAACAAATTTCAAACGAAGCATCTTTCAAGATGCTGTTTGAGGTTTTTGAATTGGTATCAAAAATCGATTTATGTTGATATCCATCAAGGATATTAATGCAATAACATTTAGTAATAATATAAATCGATTTTTTATGCCAGATCAGAGACTTCGAACCTCAATATCTCAAGCAAATGTTTTTTTCAGTTTCGTGACTTTGGTATTACTATCGAATGCTTTTCTAAGGGTGTATAAAAATTCCCATACATTTTTTATTAAAATCTAGGGCGGTGTAAGTAGTTTGTTATATTTGAGTGCTGGTGTTTTTTTTAAACCAAAATATTTATAATTTTCAATTATTTATTTAATTATTAATGCCCTAATGGGCTTTTGCATATTGTTAACATTATATATGATTTTGTGCAAAATACAGAAATAATAAAAGGTTTTAAGGTAACAAAAAAAAGAACACGATATAGTAGGAATATATGTGTAACATATGATATATACATAAAATAATGTATATTAGTTCATGACACGGAAAATAAAAAAGCAAAAAGTTTCAAGTTGTAAAAAATTGTAATCTGATGCAATGTAATGTTGTTCTAAGCAGGAACAAATCTGTTTTTTTAACAATTTTTACATATATTAATTTTTGATACATTTGATAAAAGAGATATTGAACGGTAGTTTTGTGGGGCGCCCTTGAGGTGATTTTCTCACGAATAATAATAATAATAATAATCGGATGACTTGTATAGCGCCATTTTTGTGAAAAATCACCCCAAGGGCGCTGTACAAATATTACTTCCTATTCTTTATCTAATTATGTACAAACAGATACAGAAAAACATACTTACCTGGCAGGTCGCTTCAGATGAACACAGTTTAATTAGAAAATTTAAGTACAGAGATGATATTTTTACAGTTGCTATTTTACCTTCCTTTTCTATTTTTCTATTGAAGTTACATTTATTAGAAGATTCAGGCACAAGAAGAGCTGGTATTTATTTTAAATACTTATAATTTTTAGGACTGGAAAATATTTATAAAATGACCTTAAAAAGCGTAAGAAGTTTTTAATGGATAATAATATTTTTTATTTATTTTTTACACTTTTAGTTATTTATAGTATTGCGGGCTGTGGACGCATTTGCGCATCGATGTGTGAACTTTTTCTATAAGTGACTTTATTCTTAAGTCATGCGGCAGTTCATTCCAGGCTTTAGAATACACAGTTCTGATAAGTAAGCCGGAGCCATTCCGTTAAGTGACTTGAACTGGATTCTTTCAGGACATTTGCGCCAGTGGGGATTATTGAGATGCTCTGAAATGTGAGAATATTTAGATACGCCGGTGATAAGTCTTGCTGCAGCATTGAAAACTGATTGCAATTTGTTAATTTGGTATTTGGAGAGACTTGCATATATTCCATTGCAGTAATCTAGACGTGACACAACGTACGAATTGACAAGCAGTTTAGTTGCCTCTGTTGGCAGGTTTCTCCGTACTGCTTTGATTTGCCTCAATTGAAAGAACCCTGTGCTTACAGTTCTATTTACTTTACTTTTAAGGGAAAAGTCTGCATCCAGATTGACACCGAGTAATTTGACACATGTCTTCGGAGTAATGTCACCTCCTGAAATATTTATTGGGGAATTATCAATGATACGCTGCCGTCTGCTTGTGGTGGTCCAGAGAAACTCACTCTTTGACATTTGTATAAATTTTTACAAGCGCATTTTACATTTTTACAAGCGTGAAAAACGTTACTCATAATCGCAACACATGCGTATACCGGCTGAATACGGCAGTAAAAATAGCTGTCAGATTATACCGACTGCCCCCCTAGTATAAGATCGGAATAGTGGTATATCCAATCCAGAATACATCAGAGATGGCGGACTTTCTTAATAATATGAACATTTTTACGTGTGGTTTGGCAAACTTCACATCACTCTCGGAAAACGTATAAAAAAGCGATACAATCCATTTGCGACACTATCAGAGGTAAACTTTAAATTGCAATATCATTTTACAAAAGAAAACATGTGTCGATTTGGTACGGCAGGATTTAGAAGTCAATAATAACCAACGGGGTGGAAAAATATCCACGGATCTCCAAGTCCTTTGTGCCATACGATACTGGGGCGAAACGAGGTAAGATCGTGTTCATATTCTCATAACTGCGAAACAGTTCGCAAAATCTATAACCAAACCAGCTTATATTTAGTAAATACCTATTTTTTCGCAGATACAAGATGATTGAGCTGACATTCGTGGATTTAGTCAGCAAACGATGTCCCGAGTCTGTAAAAGAGTTGCAACTGTATTTGGTCGCCTGGCTCCACAACACATTAAAATGCCACACACCGTAGGAGAGCAACAGGCAACTGTTGCAGAGTTCTACGGAATAAGACGTTTTGCTGGAGTATAGCATAGTATAATAGGTACAATTGACTGCTCTCATATTAGAATTAGGAAAGTTGGAGGTGATGCCGGACAATATTACAACATTGAAATAAAAGTCTTTGGCCGTTTTAATAATTTGTATATTCTTTCAACAATAATCAACAAGTGATGCGTATAGCTTGAAGTACGGGAGAATAGAGATGCGCGGGAAAGGGGTAGGCAAGCCAGCTACCCTTCTCGGCTGGTCCAATGGGTCCAATGTGACCACCCGCAGGATATTTCCCGTCAATGCTCCAAATCGGGGAAGCGTGCCCGGGGTCGCTTGTGGAATATGTTTACACTCGACCATCCTGACTCTCCATTGTGACCTCACAAAATGAAAAAATATTAGTTACAAGCATCAAATAAATAATTGACCAATCTTCTGTCATACAGGAAAAAATCATATTTCACCCAACAGCGAGTACAATATCATCAAATGATATTTTAATTTACTACACACAGATAGTCTCTGCCAGACATATCCCATACACCTCTAGGATGTACCAACAAACGAATAGCTTCTACTGAGCAAATTCAATTTCACAGATAGTTTCTACTGAATGATCCCGGATAGCTTCTACTTAGCATACTTAATTATTCGGATAGTTTCTACTGAGCATACCCAATTATTCGGATCGTTTCTACTGAACGATCCCAGATAGCTTCTACTGAGCATACCCAATTATTCGGATCTTTTCTACTGATAGCTTCTACTGAGCATACCCAATTGCACAGATAGCTTCTGCCAACCATATCCAATATTTACATATGTGTAATAATAAATTTATATATTTTAACTGTTTCTACTGAACATGTCCAATTCACTACTAGGATGTACAAACACATAGATTGTTTCCGCCGAACAATTCCAATACACCACTAATGTGTAGACACAGATTGTTTCTACCGAACAAATCAAATACACCACTAGGATGTACAAACAACACATATGGTTCTCGGAGGCTGAACTAGCATGCAATCCTTCAAACTGTAATACTTCCAGCAGTCAAATGACTACCTTAGTGACACAGCCACTTATGCAGTCAACAAGGTTAATCATCATTAACAATGCAACGTGCCAATACGGTGAGACTTGGTTCTCCAGTAAATCCAATGGATCATCACGACCTACCTCATGTGTCCGTGTCCGACTCATCAGTCTCCAGGTGCTCCCTTGTAGGGCCTCAGTGCATCAACAGCAACAGTGGCGGAGAACTTCTTATATGCAGAGTGTGCATCGATCTGTCGGGCTTCGGTATAGCGTTAAGCTTACCCTTCCTTTTCTCATACTGGCCCTTAGCGAATGCACAATTTATGTATGCAGCCACATATTTCCTGATGAAACGAGTCATCTTGGGGAACCAAACTTTACTCTTGATAAGTTTTTCATACCGATCAAACCCTGGATGACCAATGTCATGATGATATTTCCTTACTAACATCCATTTAGCATTATTGGGAACCATCACTCGCTCACCTGCCAACGTTTTGCGGTACAACCTATCGTTTCTGATGCAGAAATCATTTGTCAAGTTCTTATTAGCCTTGCCACTCTTAAGCTGCTCTACGATAGATGCAATCTTTTGATCCTGAAGCTGCAAGGAAAGTAACCATCTGTTTCTACCATTGAAACATTCACCTAAGGAGGTGAAGGATTGCGACTCAGAGCATCTACATACTTCATACGGTCACCGAGACGATATACTACATTCATATCATATTCCTGTATGGTGAGCCACCGCCTAGCTATTCCAGGAATCATGTCCTTCTTAACCAATGTTGCTCTGACAGTGGTGCAATCTGTCACAACAGTGAAATGTATGTAAAACAAATACTACAGCCAATGTCTCCAACTCATAGCTGTGATAGAATTCTTCTTCTTTTGTTTGAAAAGTTTTATTCACTATGTACTTTTGTTACTTGAATTTATTATTTCGCTACCGGTTTCAACACATCCGTGTCATTCACTGGCGTTCTTAAAACTAACTTAAATTAAACAAGTACAGAAACAATTAGCCACGCGCATAGTGAATAAAACTTTTCAAACAAAATGTCTAGAAATTGTTACATAGTTAATGCTCCAGAAATACAAAAAGAATTCTTCTTCCTTTGAAGTCACAACTGAAATAAACTACTGGTTTTATCTCACTGTCGCTCTGCTTTTGTATAAGAATTCCATCTAAACCAAGCTACCATGACACCCTTCTTTGTCAACTCAGTCAACGGGCGATCTATGGTTGCAAAACCCTTAATGAATTTTGTAAACTAGCTCGCCAATCCAATTAATTGCCTAATTTCATGAACATTACTAGGTTGCCTAAAGTTCTGAACTGCACCGATTTTGATATTGCCAGGTGCAATCAATGCCTTTATCAGACACCTCATGTCCCAAATAAGTAATCTTAGTTTGCAGAAAATAACATTTACGCAGGTTGACCCGAAGATGAGCTTCTGCTAATAAACTCAAAACAGTTTTAAGTCTGGCTATCCCTTCAGAAACTATTCTAGATGATATCAGTATGTCATCCATGAACACCAGAATTTCATCACCTGGTATCCTCACTAGATCTTTCTTAATAACCCGCATAAACGCAGAGGGTGCATTACCCAACCCATAACTCATCCGCACATACTCAAACTGTCCATCGGGTGTCACAAAAGTAGTTTTCATAATGGAATCCTCAGCCATCGGTACTTGATGATAGCCTTAAGCTAAATCTAAGCTGGTAAAATAAGTTTTTCCTGCCAACTTACATACTTGGTCATCAATATGGGGCAATGGAAATCTCTTTAATAGTTATTGCATTAAGAGCTCGATAGTCAACACACATACTAAAATCACCCTCCTTTTTCCGAACAAGAATCACAGGACTAGCATAATCTGAATCCGACTCCCGAATTATACCACTAGCCAACAGATCATCAATCTTTTCTTGTACTACCTTACGTGGCTTATATAATGGACCGGTTTATTTTCCAATAAACAAACAAGATTTTCACTTACTTCTCCTCTGTTGTAGATCTAACTTAATAAGCTGGGGTACTCCATACAGCCCGAGTGATCAGCTCACCCTCCTTCCACCTCAAGGCTTCCCGCCCAAGGTTGTAAACTGTCATCACAGCCTCTCCAGTTTCTTTGTGCAGTTGGCTGCATAATGGCCATGCTTGCCGCAACGAAAACAGCCTTGGCCGTCTCCTTTGGCACCGTCTGTCTGGTCACGTCTGCGACCCAGTTTCCCCCAGCGATTGGACCGCAATGCTGATGGGGCACGTACAGTAAGCCTATCAGGTCTGGAATTACCCGCAGGGGATTGGTAATACTCCTGGGACGCCAGGAATCCCACATACAGCTCCTCAAAGGTGGTGCACCGGAAGCTCTTGGCATGGGGCTGAAGCTCCAGGGGTAGGCCACGTATAACGAAGGAAATGGCAGCCTCATCATCCAATTGGCACCTCTTGTTGAGCATCCTCTTCTCGTGGTAGTAATGCGTCATCGTCTCACTACTAATTTTCTTTCGACGCATTAATAAGGAAGTCCAGTGAAAAATATAATGACATTAAAAATATATACATATTCATATAGATCAGCAAACGCCGATTATGAATATATAACTTTCATCATACGTAATTATATCTAGAATTTATAAATCATTATTTAAAAGTGTATAAAAAATCAGCTCATCAAAACAGCGTGTTATGTTGGTGCCATTGCATTTGGAACATTTGACGTCACATAAGCATGCTGTTTTTGGATTAGTATGAAAAATTTTATTTTTCTATTTTGTTTTGTATTTTAAATATGTATCTTTTTAGTTTTGACAATATTTTAACTTAATTTGGGTGACTTTAAGCTCTATGATTGTTGTTCAATAAAAACAATATTATTCATGAAAGAAATTAGAGTATTCATGATCAAACCAATTATCAATACGGATATTGGATAATAGGTGGTGCTAGTGGTGGCGGTGGTTGCGGTGGTGTCTGCAGCATCTGCACTGTCCTGAAAAATACACAAAAATATTATTTGTATTAACATTGTGAGCTGTCAAAAATAATTGACTACATAAGCATCTTTTGGGACATTAAAGCATCTCAGTCCGTAACTTCTTAATTAAATGAATTACAGGGGTCGGTTAACATACAGGCTGCATGTTGCTGTTATCTCCTGTTATAAAATAAAGATTCAAATCTAACTGAAATTAAATATTGCAAATAATTTCCAGCCACAACAAGTAGGTTTACTACCTCAAAAGATAATTTCCTAGTCAGTATGGAGTATGGCAATTGCTTCGGACTATGTTGTGTATTTTCCATCTGTAATAATAGGACAACACCATTACCAATATAACTCGCACACTTAAAGCAAGCTTTTATTTAATCCTAATTTATAAGTGCACAAGTTAAACTACAGAACTGTCATTAATAATATTGTAATCATCGTACTATTTAGAAAAAAAAATGCTAGGATAATTATTTACCTTTGTTTTATGAATTGTATCACTGTGAAGGGGGTTCTCATCAACTGCAAATTCATTGGGCAACATGTCCAGGAGAGAGTAGTCTTCCCGTGTTGGACTTTGTGGTCTGGTCCCTCCACCAGTTGCCAGGACCTCGCTCCTGTAACGGTTCATGTTGCTTTTGTAAGCCAACTTCATTGTCTTCCACTGTGATTGAGGCTGGCACAAATCCCTTTGATGACTGTTTATGGTGATAAATCTGAAAACAATGCATAATTAATCAAGTGGCATACGGACCTACTTCATTATATACATTTAGGTATACCTACTTCATTAAAATTGCTTTCCACGCTTTTCTCTTGGCATATAAAGTGTTAGTGTCCGAACTCTTGTGTTCCAAAGTTTGCACGCTCTCTCAGACACATTCTATCAATAAGGCGTTTAACGAAAACAATCATTATCAATTAAATACACTAATTTCAATCAAACGAAGACAAAATTACAGTAAATATCCAAAAGACTGCCTCGTTCCACGCATAAATTATTTAAAAAAAAAAAAATTCATATCACTTTAATTACAATGAATAACAACTATTTCAGTCACCGGAGAAAAAAAATAATGCATTTTGATTTATTTAAGGCTTGGTAAAATTTAAAGTTTTGAATGGTTTTTAGGTTACTTTGTATTTTTCGTCTGGCAGTCCTCTGGATATTTCCTAAAATTACAGCCAAGGTAAAGGGCAAACAAACCTTTTCAACGTCACCCCAATTCCTGTTTCGTTTGCTCTTTGTTTTCGTCTTTTCGTTAATTTTAAAAGTGTTCTCCATTGCTAAAATTCTTACAACCGCCAAAACAATATTATAACGTTTGAATAAACGTGAAGTCTGCAACACGACTGCGAAATCGACCGAGTTTTTTTTTTTCAGATTTGGAACAAAGTGATGCCAGTCTAAAAAAATCTTAAGGGGAACGGCTGGGCCAAATTTGAGGCCAAAATTCTCACCCAAACCGAATGATTTTTTTTAATCAAAGGGTACAGCAAATATCTAGTACGGGTTAGAAGTATTTTATTTATTTATGTTTTAAATTATGAAATATAGGCCATTAAAGAAATACATTTTTCACGATTTTTGGGACAATTTAATGGTAATAAAAAAATTACCCCTTCTAATATGAAAATATAATGAAATATAAAATTTAAAATAAAAAGTGTTAAAATCAGCATTATGATGGACTTAAATGCCAGAGAGCACTAGTGTAACATGTTGCCATTTCAATGTATGGAAAATATCTAGAGCTGCGCGTATTAGTAATTTGCTCTCACTTTTTCACTATGCAATGTGTAAATTGTAGTACATCCGTGTCTGGTGTCCACTTGTATATCTATGTTCCACTCGATGTGACAATAACGCGGTTATAACGGTATTTTCATGTAATTTGTGTAATTTGCCAAACTTTTGGGAACTAAGTTCCTATCAAACATTGTTTTAGCATACCTCTCATTTTGAAATTAGAATTTTTCTGAAATTGTTCTGTTTGGAATTTCTGACTTTTTTTATATAAAAGAGTTACGTTAAAAAAGATCACTGTTTGAATCCCATTCATTATTTTTTTAATAATTTATCGACTATCATGGGTCGCGTAACCCTTCCGGTGGTGAAAGAGTGCTTTTGTTGCTGTTCCCTGAAAGATGGAGCATTGGGCATCGCTTGTTTGCAAATCGTAAGTTTTCTGTGTAAATTTGAAAAAACAAATCATATTACCAATGACATTAGAAACTATTAAGTAATTTATTTGACGCGTGACAATTTAATACTCTATAATTATCATACAATGAAACATGAAACCGAAAAGACACAGATAATAAAAAAGATAACATCAGGAGCTGGGACTCGAACACAGGACCTCATGGTCTGCGCTCTAATCCACTGGCCTACGGCTACCCCAGTCCGTCCCATCATTTTTATCGGTGTCATACCTCGATTTCTTACGAACTGTTAACATCATCTTTATTATTTTCCTCAGGGCCACCTGTATGGAGTAACTGCAAAAAGGTTTTTTGCATCTCCACTTATTAACAACTAAACCTTAACTTACGCATGCTGTAAACAATTTTATCTGGAGAGTTAATACTTCTGTATGCCCCAATGTTATTTTTTCTGCCATAATTATTAATACTCTGTAAATATTTCATATAATAGATAGATTAAAGTAACAGAAAGATTTTGTTTCCAGGTGATGGGATCTTTCAGTGGGTTTCCTTCCGTGGGCCTCTCTGCCATTGACAACCATACCCTGAAAAATAACAATGGCAACTTGAAGGCCGGCCATTGTAGATTTTGAATCTTCAGGAATCTTCGCCATTGCGTTGGGGGTCTTGCTGCTGGTAGGAATACACAAGGTGAGGACTCGGGGAGTAGAGTAGGAAGTAGATACATCATCACCATCACGACGCTACACCCCAAATGCAGTTCACTGACTCCGGTCCTGCGGCCTTCCCGTTCTGCTCCAATCCTCGGTCTGCCTCTAGCTTGCTTCCAAGTGGCATCCACTACTTAGGAATTAATGATTTTGTGAAATTTATTCCATGCGTATTTTTTTCTTTGTTATATCTTCCTTGGAAAATTTCATTAGTCTCTCGTCATGAATAAAGCATGCAAGCAGACTGATCTAATGTTGATTGTTAGTAAATCCAAAGTCCTCTTATTTGACAGAGACCAGTTAATCCTAAATTTTGAGCATTATTGGGAGGCTGGAAGAAGGGAGAGGAAGGAAATGGAGTGGTATATACTTACTCTCTTGTTTCTATATATCGAACTCTTGGAATAACAAAGTTCCATCTGATATAGCAAGAATTTGAGTAACTTTAAGACTCACTATCGCATTGAATTTCCGTGTCAGATTGAACCTTGTTATTCGGAGGGGTCGATATAGTAGTTAAGTAGTTAAATGAAGTAGAGTGCCTTATAACTTAATTTTATAGGAAGGGAAGATTCTAAAGATTTCATGATCTTGAAAACTTTTTTTTCTTCATTTTTCCAATTTTTACATCTATCTTTATAACGAGTTCTAAGTTCTATCCGAACACAATTACAAACAAAGATGCCATCATGGGTTGATTTATCATGTTTTTACATAATTTTTCAAAAACTAATAGTTCTCTCCAGTGGCATGCAGTCCATAAAGGCTGAAATGCTGTTCCTACCCTAAGAAAAAAGAATCAAATAAAGAAATTAAACGATTATAGAATAATATCTTCGACAATTTGCTAATCTAAATATGTATATGTTTTTTCCATGAATTTTATAAGAAACTTGTGCGCTCATTTATTCGGTTGGCCACGACAATCAGCGGAATATGATAATAAAATAGTTTTTTCAAATATTCAATTAAAAAATAAATACACAGAGCCTACCTTTGGCTCTAGAGCAATGCACGCCGCTGGTAGCTTCATTATACTCATAACGATGGAATTCCATCATGTATTAACAGTTGCAAAAGTAGAAATTAAAAAAGCAATTGGTTACTTTTATTAAAAAAATAGTTGCATTATGTACCTAATCATTAACGTAGGAAGTAGAAAGACGCTTCTGCTTCCATAAATAAACATGTATTGTGCATTTTCTTTGAAATTTTTATCAAATAACATTTACTTGCGCACGCCGGGATTTGAACCCGCGACTTCCGGATTCGTAGCCGAGGATCGTAACCACTCACCTACGAAGGCCGTCAATGAATAGTTGATTAGATAAATAAAATTGATTCTAGGAAAATTATTAAATTGCACTCGTACTGAATAGTGATACTCGTCGAGTGTTTACTTGAAACTATTTCTGGAATGCTTATTTCTATTTGAGTGTTTACTTTTCATAGGTACATAGCAGAATGAAATTCTGCAAAAATAGCTTTCTGTCGCATGCTATTATACAAAGTGGAACTCAAGTTGAAACGTTCTATATTCAAACCGGGAATTATATCAATATAAATACAAGTGTGGGGGATAATAATCGTGTTTGCCTTGAAGTATAATATTCCTCTAATGGTCGCGACAAAATATATTTTTCCCACATTTAGGGAAAAAATCGATCGCCTTGAAGTATATTCCCCCAATATGTATTTTCCCCACATGAGGGGAAAAATTGAAAAATCGAGTGTACTGGTTACTTCGTTCTCGTTCAATTTTACCTTGAATAAGGAACTCCAGTCCATTGTTTTGTCATTAATAACGTTCAAACTAAAATAACAGTAGATTTCGTTTTTTTTTTCTGAAGTTAGTTATCATAGTTAAAGTTCTCATATTCAATTTTTCTAAGCCCGCTTAAATGCACCAAATCTATAGCCGATCAGTTTTGAAGTTAAAATGTCAAATGCCAAAACAAGGATGAGCTTTACCGTAGATAATTTTATATTCTATTCATAGTAAACCATCATTAAACATAAGTGATAAAATTGTGTACCTTTTTAGAAACTCTAACTCAAAGAATAATAATAGTATTGATTATTAATATTTTCATAATATTCTTGTTGATAATTAGTTTTCTCATGAACACTCTAACTTATTTCACTAATAACAGTTTTTTTTGTATTGAACAACAATTATAGAGCTTAAAGTCACCCAAATTAAGTTAAAATTACGCCAAAACTAAAAAAAATACATATTTAAAACACAAAACAAAGTTGAAGTCAAATTTTCCAAATGCAATGGTACCAACATAACAATGTTTTTGTTTAATGAGATGATTTTTATTCACTTTTAAATAACGATTTATAAATCCCATGTATAATTTAATTATATATAATAAAATATATATACCCACAATCGGTATTTGCTGATCTGTATGAATACATATTTTTAAAGCCATTATATTTTTCACTGGAGTTCCTCATTAATAAAAAAGTACCTGCCTGCCAACTTTATATCTGCAGATCCCCTATTTCTGTTAAAGCTGTGTTTTTAAGAGGAACGGGTGCACGGCCTGTTTCATACAAAACTTAATTTTGTATTTGAGGACAAAATACTCACCTAAACCTAATGATATTTTTGTTCATTCAAAAGTATAGTAAATATCTATTATCTAGAAGTAATTTATTTATTTTTGTTTTACATTATGAAATATAGGTCATTAAAGGAATTGATTTGTCGCGATTTTAGAGGCACCTTTAACAATTATTTGGGGGCTAACAGTGATGTAAAAAAAAAGTTTTACCCCGACTGCTTTGAAAATATAATGAAATGTAAAATACGTTTTTTTTAATATTAAAATATGCATTATGGTGGACTTTAAATTAAATTTATAATGACCAATTTACTTTGGAACACAAATTTTCCGTACATAATTTAAAATATCGACCGGAAAAAAGTTTTTTTTAATGTTATCTTTTTATATTTTTATTTATGTAATAATATTTACATATCAAATATGAAAATAAAAAAAAAATACAATAAACCCTTAAATAATTTTCTAAGCTGCCTCTAAAATTATGAAAATTATTTTTATTTTCATACTTCATAATTGAAAACAAAAATAAATAAAATACTTCTCATCCGTACAGTTGGAATGGGTATTTTGGCCTCAAATCCAAAATTAAGTACGTATGTAACAGGCAGCGCAGCCATTCCTCTAAAACACATTCTGGGAAGAGCCCGATATTTAGAATTTAACGAATAGTCAGCATTAATAAAAACCATCATGATAAAAAAATCCAAATTCTGAATTTGCGTCCACATATTATCGAAAAGTAATTCCTAAATATGGTACATTTGCATGAAAAAATCATAGTATCTATAAGATTCAAACAAATTGTGCAAAAATTAAACATTTTATTTTAAATCTTGTTTACATTTACGCTGAACCTAAATGTGATTGGTAAAATTTTCTTTCAAATTTACCCACAAGGAAAAGACACCGATTGATGAATGATTAATGGTTATGAAAATGCATAAAATAATATTTACATATCATTTATGATACGATTGTCCAGTAACACACATTGTGTAGGTGGGTACCTAGAAAAATCTAAGGAAATTGTGGTAAAATTTTCAACATTTCCCAGAATTTTCCTTTTCCCACACTGGCAATACGTCGTTTTCCTGAGACAACTGACAGCTGACGTTTCAACGCAAAAGGTTGGGATAATATTACTGTTTTCATGCCTCTATTTGCAATTTTCTTGTAATGATTATATTGAATGACGTTGTAGTTACCTTAGGTGATTATTTAGAATAAAATAACATAAATATTCCCTGCCTTTAGAGCTTTTGAGGTTTATTCAGTGTAGACCTTGACATGATAGCAATAACACAAGGAAATGCATTTCATCGTTGACGATTTCACTTTACCTTCAAGTCATTTTAAAAAGTTATGCTTTTAATACTTTTATTACACTTTACACAGATATACGTTAAATTTTTATGCTATGTGTTCTACTTTTACTTTATTTTATTTTTTTATTAAAAAGCTATTTAAAGCACAATAATTTATACTACGTTACATCGTATAAATACACGACTAGATCTTTTTTCGACAAGGTTTTTTTAAGGTGTTCGATCAAAGGTGTAATTTGGGACACACGATTTTTTTCCAAATTAATCTTTGTGAAGAAAACAATTTCTGAAAAAAAAACAACAGATTTAAAACGAAGAACTAGTAAAAAAATGTGTTTTCTGGTGTTAAAAAAATATTTCTTTTTGCTCGAGAAATTGCGCTAATCGGAAAAAAAATCGATTTTGGAACATTGGAAGTAGACAATCGATCTACGTGATGTAAGTAATCATTACGTCTCAAAGGAGTTGACTTGCGGTCGGCTCCTTGATTCCAGATCCAGAGGTCGCCGGTTCTAGTTCCGGAATAGACAAAAAAACGTTATGGGTTTTGAACAAAAAGTGGTCTCAATATCGCTCTGGTTAAAAATTTCCATTCAGAATCAAAACGTAGGCGTTGCTTGAAATGTTAGCCTTGCTTAGTGGCCAGGTCTAAACAATCAGTTACTATCCACCCTATAACCTTCCCTCCCCCTCCTTCATCGCGGTAATAGTTTTACGTTATTTTAAATACAATAATAAATTACAAAGTAATTCAGGATGTTTTCATAGTCCTCCTCACTAGGGGTTCCTGTGCTGTAGGCGGACTATGTAAAATCCTGGATAACTCCTCTTCTTTGATTTCGTTCCGTCAACTTTTGATTTGGTTTTTGAAATCATTTCCATATTCCGTGTTTTTTTTATGCGTTACAAAATAATATTTTTTTATATGAATACCCCACAAAGGTCCCAACTGCTCCCAACCGTCTGAAGCCAGTGAGACTATGGCATCCCCAATTGGGGAATGTTGTGTGGCTGAAGGTATTGAGGAGGAGAAGGAGAAGGGGAAGAGGAAGGTGGCGAAACACCTGGCTATTCAAATCTGGCCACCTAACACGGCTAAAAGCCATTTCAAGCAACGTTTCATTTCTGAATGGTGGTTTTTTACCAGGGCGATATTGAGAGTATCTTCCACTCTGGAACGTGCGCAAATATACTACATATTATTTTTAATGAATTAATTGTAGAACAGCACAAATTAATTAAATAAAATTTACCTGGGCACGCCGAGATTTGAACCCGCGACCTTCAGATTCGTAGTCGAGAGCTTTGCCCCTCGACCATGGAGGCCGTCAAAATAAGATAATAATAGCATAAATGTAACAGGTATTTTTTTTTACTTCTTATCGTTATACACTTCATAAGTTAAGCTCCAGTAGCTCGTGGTTATGAGAGAAGCATTTAAATATGTAATAAAAAAAATGAAAATAAAACAATGCGTATTAGGTGATATGTAAACAATATTAAAAACTTATTAAATAACTACAAATTTAAATAATAAAAAAAAAACACTTTTAGAATAATAACAAAAAAATTACTGAATGATATTTTATATGCTAGATAATACGAGTATATAGTAAAGGTACAATATAGTCATTATCTGAGTTCTAATTTACTTTTTGAATTGTTAACATTTCAAAGTTTCGGTTACATTAATTTTGTTTTTGGATAATAATATATTGTACCATATTATACCTAAATACAAGTAGTGGTGGTGAGCCGTAGTCGTTCTTAGCATTGGGATGGCTATTAAACCATTTGTTTTGAATCTATTGCGTATCAGTGGTGGGCGAAGCGGCTCGGTTTAGTGATCTGGATCACTAAATCAGCTCTTTGTAGTGTACCGGTTCGGTGATCCGGCTCGTTTGAACGACGGTTCGCGTCCCCCCGCACCATGCCCTCTCCCTCGCTCCCTTGGCCCTCCCAAAGACGTCCTTAAGACGCTCTTACACGATATTTTTTTCGTTGAGTTTTCATGGGATTGTCTTTACAGAGAGCTGATTTAGTGATCTGGCTCACTAAACCGAGCCGCTTCGCTCACCACTATTGCGTATATTATCAGTGGGGTGAATTTTATTGGTAAAAAATTCTTTGTAAATTTGATATAAGGCGTTTTTTTAAAATATAATTCTGTAATAGATGGTAGCTGGTGGGAGTGAAATATGGGGCTTAGGGGAATAATAGTTATATAGCCCTGTGTCCAAAAGCAGTTTTAATTTTGGGTATATTCATAATGTCATTCTGGTTAGCTCTTGTATTGGGAAAATTTGATTTCTTTGGTTTTTTGTAATATTGAATGAAAATATTCTTAGCATATATATTTAGGATGTTAGGGACTGAAAAATACTTCTTTTGTTTATTTTCTTATGGGGCCTTTAAGAGGAACGGCTGCGCGGCCTGTTTCATACAAAACTTAATTTTGATTTGAGGATAAAATACTCACATAATCCTAATGGTCTTTTTTTTTCATAAAAAAGTATAGTAAATATCTAGTACGGATTAGAAGTAATTTATTTATTCTTCTTTTACATTCTAAAATATAGGCCATTAAAGGAATTGATTTTTCGCGATTTTAGAGGCACCTTTAACAATTATTTGGGGGTTAATGGTGATGTAAAAAAAAGTTTTACCTCGTCTGTTTTGAAAATATAATAAATATTAAAATAAGCATTATGGCGGACTTTAAATTGAATAAAAAACGACCAATTTACGTTGGAACACAAATTTTCCGTACATAATTTAAAATATCGACCCGAAAAAAGTGTTTTTTTTTTAAATGTTCTGTTATTTATATTTTTATTTATGTAATCATGTTTACGTAGCAAATATGATATTTAAAAATAAAAAAAAATAAACCCGCAAATAATTTTCAAAGTTGCCTCAAAAATTATGAAAATTATTTTTATTTTCATGGCCTCTTCATGATTTAAAACAAAAATAAATAAAAATACTTCTCATCCGTACTACATATTTACTAAACCTTTAATTAAAAAAATATATCAATCAGCTTTGGATGGGTATTTTGGCCTCAAATCCAAAATTAAGTATGCATGTAACAGGCAGCACAGCCGTTCCTCTTAAGGGTGGTATTTATAATTCCCTTTTGGGTTTTAGGCAATCGTTTCATATAAAAAAATATGTTAAATGTTTTTTTCTTATACATACGTTCAGGGATCTGATTATATGCATGTTTTGTTTCGGTCAGTGTAATATGTTTAAACGACTTTAAACTGTATTTTTCAGGAGCTGTCGCTCAAAGTAAAAAGCACGATGAGATTGCCAGAAACGAGGTCCTTCTGCTGTTGCTTATCGGTGCAGAGCGGGGCTAAAATCATCGCTTGGATTCAACTGGTATATTAACCCTCAGAATATATATTTCAAACCTACAAATGTTCCTGTTATAAACACAATAAACTAGTGTAGTGTTTCCCAAACTTTAAAAATCACGGCGCGCTTTCTGTCAATTTTTAAATCGTTCGATCCTTATATTTCATCACAGTAAGTGCCGAAAACCCAGCTTCGCGGCCTCCTTAGAGGAAGGCACTGCTCCGGCTTTGGGAACGACTGAGCATTAAATTTCATGACAAAACAGAACAGACTATTGAAGAATAGTGAAGAAAAATAATGAACAACAAACTTATCCTAATCGAACCTAACCTAACCTAGCCTAGCTTAGCGTAAACTAACCTAACCTAACCTATTTTAATCTGTTCTATCTTGATCTTTTTTGTCATTTTAGTTTATTTTATTATATTGGTTTTTTCGGTTGACTCTTTTCTAGTTTTACTTTTTGGGTATTTCGCCGTCTCCTGCAGAGGACAATATTTCGGAGAGCCTCGCAGTGGGTCGCAGTTAATAAACGTCGGCTCATCAGAGAGGAGGAAGATTTTTTGCTGCAAATTTCTTGATCTTTCTGGACTTATCTGAGAATTCCATATTTCATCCTCCGCCATGGGGTGATGATTTTGAGAGATTCATTAGGCTCGTGTAGATTTCCAAAGGTGTGCGACGCATGAGCTAGACAAGTACGAACGAGAATCAAATAATTGTTGAACATTAATAGACGGCCTTTTGACGGCTTCATTGTTTATTTGCTAGTTGTAATTGTGTATTGTGCGTCGTGTGGACTGTCTGGGTGAAGCTAATGAGACTTGGTGTTATTCGTTCAGATAGGTTCGGACATGAAACCTGATTGATTTATTTAATATCAACGGTATAAATATACCATATACAATAATTGCATGTCACAGTTAACTACAAGCATGGGAATGTAGCATAATAATTTTTTAAAACTAACGATTAAATGTGGCGTAAGGTCGTACAATGACATCAGAAAGTATATAAAGAATAAAAGTTCACGAAGGACATAAATGTAAAAGAAATAATTTTTTTAACGCCCCGATGGGTTTTTACGTATTTTAACAGTTAAATGATTTTGTATACAGAAAGAAAAAAAGTTAACTAAAAGAGAACATGACACATAGTAGGTATATAAGTGTAACATATTTGTACCAGGCGTGATGACACATAAACGACTGTAGATGGGCAGCTGATCCCGATCTGCGGAGAGGGTTTGAGGGGAGGGAAACATGACCTGTCGTTCCCTCTGAAACGAAAATGACTTTCGTTAAATTTTTGTTTCTGCACACTCCATTTTGTGCAAACTTCTGTAGTCGTACAAATCCCTTTGCACAAAACATATTTTTGTGCAAATTTTGGATGACGCTCTGCGGGCCTTGTCCATGGTGATGCGACGGTCTGAGTCCAGTGAGTGTTGGTAGTCCGGGAGGTGGTCCAAGGGTCAGCGGTGGTCAGAAAAAAAGAAGAAGGCAAGTCGGAAGAAGTAGAGCGAGGTAGAGCGGTTTGAGGGAGCAGAAGTATTGTCGGTTCGTGCTGCCGATGACTGCCGAATTCGCCTTTTCGGCCTCTGCCAAGCGCGAATTTGGCCTTTCGCGGCGCTATTGACACAGGGGGGGGGGTTCCCCTCTGCGTCGAGTAGCGCCGCGAAAGTTTATCCGACAACATCTGTCTCCCTCGAACCACGTTATCTCGCTCAGTTTACGAGTATTTCTCATTCTCGGAATAGCCGTGGCGGGCACATACCGCCACTTAAACAATATTTTTGAAGCCGAAAATGGTTTATATTATATAAAAAAATAAATATCAATTTCGGCTTCAACAACATCAATAACGTCGTATTTTTCAATCTTAGCACTCTAGCTCACTCAAAAGTCACGAGCCGCCACTGTGCGTATCTATTACTAACTTCATGTAATCTAGGTACATGCGAGTATTTGTAATGCTCAGTCCTAGTGTTGTTACATTCAAACGGGACTTTGGAACGAGTAGCTCCCGTAGGTATATGAAGTTGAATGAGGTTAATTAAATCAGGCCTATCTCTACTACCATTTAAAATTTTGAACATAAATATCAAGTCCGAAACAATTCTTCGATCTGAGAGTTTTAGTCAATTTAGTTCTTTAATCGAATAATTATAATTATTGCTTTCAATGAGAATACCGAGTTTATAATTAACGTGTCTTAGGAATTTATGTTGAATTTTTTCAATTGTATCTGAATGCATTTTAAAACGGGGGGACCAGATCGAAGAGTTATATTCAACTTGATATAGAACAAAAGATATGCAAAGTTTTCAAAGTTGAAATATTCCTAAATCCCCTGGAATTTCTAAGAATGGAGCCAAGCATTTTCATTACATTGTTTTTAATTGCGTTTATATGGGATATGAAGTTTAATGTAGAGTCTATTATGCCTAAGTCATTATTTTCATCGACAGGGTTAATGATTAAGTTATTAAGTTCATATGGACAAATAACTGGCTGACTTATTTTGCAAAAAATTATTGAATGACACTTATTTATGTTAAGAAAAAGTTTGTTAAGAGTACACCAATTAATTAAGCTATTTAAATTATTTTGGAGACAGTTACAATCGAACACGGTTTTAATTATTTTTAATATTTTTAAGTCAAAAAGTTATACATTTATGTCTTTATCAAATATATGAACAATATCATTTATAAATATCAAAAACAAAATTGGGCCTATATGAGACCCTTGTAGTACATCACTGGTAGCTATAAATTGGTTGGAAAGATACGAATTAATTTTTATTATTAGATCAATATCAGATACATAGCTAGCGAAGCAGTCTAATAGTTTTCCATCAATACCGAGCTTACGTAGTTTAACTAGGATTTATGGGATTTTATTTAAATAATCCTTATAGTTTCTTTTTTTTTAAATTAATACCTCCCTAATTGAGAAATTCTCGTGTTTAGAGAGGGAGTACTAATATTTATTGTAACACATTTAATAATTTCAACAGTACTACCATGAACTTGATGTTCTGGTGTCTATACACTAATTAAATAAATAAAAGGAAACTTTTAGAAATAAAATATATCTATATAATGTATGTACATAAACATATATACATTTTTTCCAAGTGAGCTTATAATATACACCCAAAATCGGTGTTTGCTCCATATCCTTGTAATTTATTAAAAAAAAATTGTGTTTAATTCGTAGAACTCCATTTAATATTTTTTTTTAAATTTAATGTAAATCAAATTTAATAATGTTCATTAGTTCGTTTGTTAATTTCTCCCGATCCTAATCTAACATTAATTAATAAAGTAAGGAAAATTATATACTCACCGCTTCTCAGTATGTTCACATTATCAAAACAATACAACACATTTAAATAAATCAATTAAGAAAACATTGTCAGTTAAATACGAGTAAAAACACATTATAAATGTGAAAACCTCACAGAATTCAGAATTTTTAATTGCTTTCTAACTAACTCGGTTTTACCGATAATAAATCATTACCCATCCATCCAAATTTTAAAGGAGTGGGGATAAATTAAATCATATGAATAAGTCGTCACAATGTGGATTAACCACAGTTTGAAAATGGCCTTAAGCGCCGAAACAGCTGTCACAATAATAACAACTAAAAATACTTGCATAACTTAATAATAACATTATTAAATTTGATTTAAATTAAATTTTTAAATCCTTGTAATTTGCTGAATTGCTATGTATATAGAGTAAATTTGTTAACGTTCACCCTAAGTGCGCTTTAAAATAAAAACTCAATAACCTAACTTGCATACATAATTAGAAAATAACAATTACAAAATAACACAAATAACAATAACAAAAACAACAATAAATAATAATTTCTACAAAGAAGCGACCCTGCCAATCCTCAATAAAATGCTGATACCTACCCTGATGTATGATAGTGAGGCATGGAACTTTCAGAGGAAGGATGAAAGTAGACTGATTGCTGTAGAAATGAGATCTCTGAGGCAAATGTGAGGTAAAACCATGTATGATCATGTAAAATATGCCGAGATTCGTAAATAATGCAAGGCTGATGTAAGCGTGATGAGTAAGACTAAGAAAGATACGCTTAGTTGGTTTGTGAATGAACGAAGAAAGGAGTGTAAGGAGAATATGACGCGAATACGAATGGAAGAAGAAACCGTGGACGCCAGAGGAAGACATGGCATAATCGAGTGAATCAAATACTTGAGTCGGGCCATGTCAGAAGTCGGAATAACAGAAGAGAATGTATGAGACGATTTATGAATGTGAATGAAGTAAGGAAGTGTGTATCAAGATCGAGTTGTTTGGCGGTCCGTCCTCTCTGCCTACCCCCACTAGGAAACGGGTTGATGGTTAGTTAGAAAATAAGAAGATAGATACTAAATACAACATAAATTCAACTGTTTGTTGTTAATGAGAGAGTATTTTAATAATCAAGAGAATATTAACCGGAAATGTTTTGTTTTCAGATTTTTGGACTGGGGCTGTTTATGTTTTATTTTATATACATAAATGAACTAGTTCGTAATTACAAGCACTACAAAGTGGGTGACATAGTGTCATTCACAATCGTTTCATTCCTTTCTCTCTATCCTGCAGTGCAGGGGACTTTACTTATGATTGGAGTTAACAAGGTACGTTTTTTAAAAAATATTATTAAAAATAGTATTTTTAATGACTTCTTACATCCACTGTGTCAAATTTAATTTTCCTAGCATCCATCCATCCCACCTAGGCACCGAAAAGAAAATACCTAGAAGTTTAATTTATAACGGTTGTAAAGAAAAATGTTCTATTAAATAACAAGTCACTTTGTTTTTAATCCACTTTTATTTTTTAATTTTTTTTATTTACTTGTTGACTAGTTTCGATTCTACCGAATTGTCTTCAGGACATATAACATACTAATTAAATAACAGGAGTGTGCTGTATATATAGGGTGAAAATGGGGAAAGAGTGAAACAATATTAAGAGGGAGACAACAATATAACAATAAAAATATACAATACCAAATACCTAATTATATGTACGATGGGAAAAACAATGAAAGTTAAAGAAGGTAACAGTACGTCAATTACGGTGGTGGCTTGTTTTAGGAGAGGGAGAGTTGGAGGGGAACGGAAATAGGTTTAAAATGGGACTATAAGTTATTTTTTTTGGTTTTTTAGTAGATGGCTATTATTATTTTTTACTGATTTTTTTATTTCATGCGCTTCTAAGTTGTTTAGCCGTAGGCCTATTCCATTTTTGTGTAGTATATTTATTCCCGTAGTTTAGTCAAAACAGTGATTAGAACTTATCAGCTGCAGCTACATTTAATTAGGTTGTATCTATACTTAACTTATTGTTAAATTATAAAGTCGTTAAGGACTGTGATCTTCGTAGAGCAAAAAAATACGTTTGATTAAAAAATGATATTTACAATAAAAAATATTATTTTCGGATCTCCGTGTCTAACGTCTCACTGCCCAACAACGAATTGTTTTATAATCACGATTTAAAAAAAATAAAAATATAACCTTGCTATCTTTTTGCGGTTATGAATGGAACAAATTAAAATTGTAAGAAGACAGAAAGACAAGATATAAATAGGCGGTACCAGATAAAAGTTGATGCAAACGAAGATGTCTTAAGTTGAAGGAAAAGTCGCTTATAAACAGAGAACGTTATGTCCGTTTTGGAAAACACGAATATGGAAGCAAGGGAACTAATAACTCAGTTGTCAATAAATCTATGGTTGGGAAGGAACATTAAAAAAATCCCCGAGACTTTTGCCTTAACCTTCCATTACTATTCTCAAAAAAACTTAAAACAAAAATACGGAAGACCATATCCAAAACTTGAAGCTGTGTATTTTTAAATAACAACAATAATAAAGATTTAATAAAACGTAAAATTATAAAGTAAACACAAAAATAATAAATATGTAATATGAAAAGGAAAACTTTTTTTTTTATCACCATCAGCATTTGTTTAAAATTGTAAAATGTTGATAGTCGATATCGAAACGTATTGTCGTCACATCACTAACTTTATCGGTGGCGGCCATTGTGTCCATCTTAACCGGCTCCGCCGGCGTACGTCGAAAAGAAACTTTTAAAAAATCATTAATAATAGATTTCGTAATCTAATTTAGTACTAACTGGTGAAATAATATTCCATTTGTTTTGAAATACACTCTGCCGGTCGTATTTTTACAAAGTTGAACTGAACAAGACGGCATTTTGAATAAAACCAGGACAAACAACACGCTTCGGCTACAGAATAGCAACTACGAGCGAGTTTTTTGCAAATTAATAATAACGCCTGATAAAACGTCGTCGGCCGTCAGTTGGCTTATGTCTTTATATTCCATGATCTGGGGGCGAACACCTAAAGGGAAAACGAAAAAACTGAGGAACAAGTCATGTAAAAGCAAACTTCTTTTATAATAATTCAATTTTGGTCTCTTCCCTTTGAGCAAAAACAATACATTTTAGGTCAAATCTAAAATAATATACAAAATTGATGAAATACCCGAAGTGTACGGGGTAATGGCGAACATGGACGTTTTCTGCAAACAGCACAACCTCACCAATAATAAATCCACACCACAAACATTGATTTTGTTTCACACTCGATATATTAATATAGCAGGTAAGTCATACTTACGTTTGTTAAATGTAACAGCACTTTACCAAAATAAAAACAGAAATATCGTCTTTAAGAACGTTGCAAAATATTTCATAATTTTGAATGACAATACATAACGGTTCTTATCTTCAACGACGTGCGAAATATTCCTCTACGAAATACAGCTCGGTGCTGACCAGCGAAGCGGCTTTCGCATGACCCCCTTGGTATGGGTGTGGACGTAGTTATCCACAGTTCGCCATTACCCCACCGCCCCGTAACATCATGGCTGCCATCAGAATTCCATTGTGGACTGCCAGCTTTATTTTCTATGACCTTTTTTTTGTTAACCCTTCTCTCAATTTTGTTCTTAAAAGCCGTGTTTCTCGAAAATGCTTTCCTACCTACCCACATAAACCCAACCACTTAGTATTAGCATTAACAATTCGCAATAATATTACATAGTATTAAATATCTCAAAATACAATGACAATAAGGAATTCCAGTCCATTTAAAAAAGATTTATCATTAATGACATTCTAACTTAAATACCGGCATATATATATTAAAGTTAGATTTTGTTATTTTAAAAAAATCTATGTTTTAATTTTAAGTCCGGCCGGTCAGTTTTGAGGTGAGAATGTCAAATGTCAAACAAGGATGATCTCTAACATACGTAATTTTATATTCTATTCATAGTAAACCTTACCTAAACATAAGTAAAAAAATTGTGTACCCTTTTAGAAACTTTAACTCAACGAATAATAATAATACACAATGATAGTTGATGTGCCCATTGCCCATGAATATTCTTAATTCTTTCATTGAGAAAGGTTTATTTTTATTTTTAACGGCAATCACAGAGCTTAAAGTCACCAAAATTATGTTTAAATTTCGTCAAAACTAAAAAAAAATACATATTTAAAATACAAAACACAATCGACAAATGAACATTTCCATACAAATATAAAACACAATCGACAAATGAACATTTCCATACAAATACAAAACACAATCGACAAATGAACATTTCCATACAAATACAAAACACAATTGACAAATGAACATTTCCATACAAATACAAAACCGGAATACGCGCGGACGAGATCCGTGACGTCAGTTTTTTCCGAATGCAATGGTACCAACATAACAGGGTGTTTTGTTGAAATTATTTTTTATTCGCTTTTAAATAACAGTTTTTAAATTATACGTATAAATTATAGACAAAGAAAGTTCTACATTCTGAACCAGCGATTGCTGATCTGTATAAATAGTTTATTTTATTTTAGTCGTAGTATTTTTCACTGGAGTTCCTTATTCTCATTACTATAAATAATCTAAGCTAAAACACGTGAACATAGCATCACTAGTATAAATTGTTCAATATTGTTATAATATCAATACTAGTTATTAGCAATACGGGATGTAATTTGATTTGCATACTTTCACTTTTAAAAATGGCCTGCAAAAGTAAACCCACGCACATTTCAATAATAAAGAATTTTTAAAATTGTCTTAATTGAAATTTTTTTAAAAATGTAAGTACCTAATTAATCGCTTGCCTGCATTCAAAAAGCAATACGGCAATAAAAGTTAACGCATGTACGAACGCACTCACGAATGAAATTATCTAGATTAATAATTTTCTTAGTAGCCTCTTTTAAAATCCGTAATGTTATTTAAAATCGCACGCAACCTAGTTGATAGCCCCGATCTTCTCAAACGCCTATTATTTCATATCCCAAATCGCAACACCAGACAGCCACTTACTTTTTATATCCCTCTTTGTAAAACCAATTCCAAACACAACTCTTTTATCTACAGATCTACACACTCGTTTAACTTAAATTATTACCATATTGACATTTTTAACTCAACTACACGTGATATTAAATTAAAATCCATAATGCGACCACTCTCAAACTAGTTAACTTAAACCATCTTTTTACCTTTATCCCACTCCTATGTTCCCATCCACCCTCCCCTCCCCCGACTGGCATTGTTTAACCTAATTGATGAAAAACTGTACATTGTCACACTTTACTCATAGTATTTATCATCAGCAGAGGAAAATTTATAATTGGCATAATTTATTGTTTATATTGTTATGTATATGAAAATTATGGATTTGCTGTTAATTTTCCCAACAACAACAAAAAAGTATATAAATAAAAACAAATTGAATATTTTTGTTTATGTATTCGATCAAAAGTAATCTGTATTTTCTATGTTTCATTTCAGAACAAGCCTCAGTGTCTTCTGGCATGGATGGTGATAGCCTTTGTGGCTGAGTTTGGTGTTACCAGCTGCGTGACATTTTATGTTGTCAGTATCATGACTTATGCGAAAATGTGGTATTGGATGACGGTGTTCATTTATTGCAACGCAATTCAAATAGGTAAATTTGAAAAAAATAGTAGTAGATTCCGTTTCACTATAACAGCTTCCAATACACTTTTTAAATAGTTTCTTCATTTTCTCTTCCATTCCCCACGCCACGCTTCTCTATCCAATGGGCGGGGCATGACCAGCACTGGCCGTAAACTAATTGGCGCCTGGAGCGGCTTGATGCGGCTTATGACGCCTTTCAAAATCTTAAAAAAAGTATTATACTCGGGTAATTGGTTTATACAAGGGGCGCTGGGGAACTTGCTACCACCGCCGCACATGCTAACAACGATTTAAAAAATATATTTATTTCATATAATATGTTATGTCGTTGTGAAATTACACCGACAGAAATAACCCATTAAAAAAAATACAAAATTAATAAATTATTCCTGGGAAAAAATACATGAGGAGAAACTTACAAATGAAGAAGTTCAATTCAAAACTACTTTTATTTGTAGTAACTTCAGCGTGATAATTGTTTTATCGAATTCCATTTTTTATATATTTATAAAAAAGCACATTTTTTACAAATACGAAATTGATCAAAAAAAATCCCGATTTGTTGAAATTGGAAAAACTCGTGAGCGTATGAAGTAAAAATATTTCTTGTCTTTTTTCAGGTATATCGTTTTATCTCATCGTGGTCGTCTCCACCTGCCGCAAAGAAATCATAAGAAAGAATTCGTCAAGTAGTGGTTTATATACCATTTGCCATACAGTATAATTTATTACTAATATTTAATGTTAACCTAAACGATTCAACACTCTCGTTACAGTTAAAATATATATATATATATATATATGCACAGTCTCTTGAACGAAATCGTACTTCTGACAGTTAGTTGATAGTGGTCACATGTGCCTTAAAAAAATTAATAAATATGAAAAAATCAAAAAAAATAATTTGTTTAACCCACTATTTTAATAAATAAATATCTACATGTTTCAAAACCAATGGTTTATTCGTCGGGATACAGTGTGTTCTGGAGAGAGAGAGAGAGAGAGAGAGAGAGAGAGAGAGAGAAAATAATTATGACATAAGCGTAGACAAAAATTACAACGTCTATTGAGCGAAGGTAAATAATTGGGTATCAATATAAATAAAATCATTACGTAAAATGAACAAACTGGATATTTTCACGAACTATATGTTTGAAAGATTTAAAGCTTGTATTTATGATTCTGATCAAATTAACAAAAAAAGGTATACTTAATATTTTCATTAAAAAATATTAATTTTAAAAACTATCTAAAACCGCACATTCACAAACGGTTCTAACTGGCTACAACGTCATTATGATGTAGATAACGCCACTGGCTGGTAATACGACTGTCATCGACGATGGTCGGCGTGACGTCAATAACGCCATATTCATGAACAAAAACGAACATGTCGTTTTGGCAGCAGATCAAAAACGGCACATTTTAAATCGTTATAGAAAATTTATTCGTAAATATAAAAATAAAATAAAATGCCCTCCTCGTCGTAATTTTTTGCCGATAAAAATAATGTGTAAAAATAATACGTAATTATTATAATATTTATAAACTAGAATTTAAAAATAGAAAAGATAAATCAAAAACCAACTGAGGCGTTAAAATAACAATAATTATTATGAATATCGATATGACTCTTAAGATAAATTAAAGAGATGGGTATTTAAAAAAATAAATTGTTTATCAATATTATTTTTGACTATTAACAGTTTCTCTAATTATTAATAAATTAATAAATATTAATTTTCCCCGTCTTTATTGCTAAGTTATAATGGAGCTCTACTGAACGTTCTCGGTATAACCAATGTGTATTATATATTAAATAAATATTTTTCGTTCAAGCGCACACTTTGAAATAAGACATATTTGCATCAATTAACACTCGTTACGTTTACTGTTGAGTGACGTTCGCATACGTTTTTTTTACAAATGTGCAATAAAAATAAATATCTAAATCAAATTTCCAACTATTTTATAGTTTCTCAGCGCCGTATCTGCCATACGTTCATACTGTGCAAAAAACATGGACGCGATCTCTGAAGAGGCGCTGTGGAAAAAAAACCTGTTTCAATTTACTTAAAGTATTCCCTATGCCATTTTAAAAAAAACACCCATAACATCGGAAATTATGTCTGCTGGTAACATTTTAACTCATCTCTAGGCTAGGGTCTGGGGCGCCGAAGTGTGCACCCAAAGATTATCGAAAAATGTACCAAAAAAGTTTTGTCACAGAAATTTTTTACCACTTGCATAATACTCAGTCGGGCGTAAAGTTTGTATTTCGATGAATAATTTTCGTGTGCCTTACGTTAAAATCGTCTTTGTCTGCAGACCGTACCCAACAACCAATCAGGATGCTCGGATGTTTTTTGTAAACAATTGATTTCACAGTTAGAGATGGTCAATATCTCTGTCTGGTTACGTTGTCCCGTGACTTGGTCACTAGATTTTGGATCTGGTTTGAAGAAATATTATTTTGCCTGTTGTTTTTTAACCGTGTAAAACTTCGATATAACAAATAAAATACAAATATCATTAATGAAATACTCAGAATCAGCTATCGAAGACTTTTCCAGAAGTAGCTTGAAAAGCAACGTGTTCCTTTTCAGTATTCCGTAACTGGAACTGCTCTTTCCGATATAAACCATCCATCTATATTTTAAAACATAGCACAGTTATGATTGGTAATAGCTCCTTGGAGTATTAATTCAATGCTCCTTTTCCAAGGGCCAATGGGTGGAAGAGCGTCTTGTAGACGAAATCGAACATATTGGACAAAAAGAAATCCTTACTTACGAAATCCCCTACTTAAACAATCGATTCTCCACATTTGCTTCTCGACATTTTCTTGTATTTATTTTGCTTATTGTATAATTAATAAATATAATGCACATAACTAAAATGCATTTAAAATGTTAATAATAATTCGAAATTAACGTTGAAAATTTTTTTTTATAATAAAATTATTTTAAATGATTTGTTTTTGTTTTAATTTATTGTTGAAATCGTTCGTTGTGGTATTAGATATTATTATAATGTAAGTGTAGAGTCTCGATGCATTAATTGCGAATATTCTTTTGTTTTTTTTGTTATTTGTACCTACTTTATATTTGATTATTTACACTAATAAATTGTAGTAAATTTATAAATTGTGTAAATTTATACCAAATTGTTATGTAATATCTAAAATATTCATGTAAGTGAATATTTTAAAAAATAATTTTAATTTGCGTACATCGTATATACACAAATCTGTTATTTTCTAATTATATTAGATAGGTTATTTTGTGTACATTTTCTTGCTCTTTTGTGACTTGTACCTACTTTACCTTTTGTATACCCCTAGTTTATTCTAAATTGTTATATAATATTCTAAAGTGTTAATGTAAGTTAGTCTGCTGCTCATGGATATTTTAAGTCACAATTTTAATTCGTATATATATATAGTAATACGTATATAGTATATCTGTTATTTTTCTAATTATATTAGGTTAGTTAGTGTAAAGCGCACTGAGGCACACTTTTTGATCATTCTCATAATGCTTTGAGAATTCTTTATAATGTTTTTTTTTATTATTTCCCATGTTGGTAGCCATCTGTGTATTTGTGCGGAAAGCAAAATTGAATCTAAATCGAAATTACTAGAAAAAACTGTACATAAATGCACACATATGGTGCTATGTTTTTATATGTTTTTTTGTCCCTGCTTATATGTGTCTGAGCCTTAATAACCAGTAACAATGTAGTACCACTACACAACCATCTAACTCCGAACTCGGTTCGTAGTTGGACGGTTGAACGATCGTGTAGTGGCTCCATTACTTTAGAGTCTAACTTTAGAAACAATGCTAGAAAATACGTCCCAAGATGTTACCAGAAACATGTTATAATATTGTCTGACAATTTTCTGCGATCATATTTTAAATTAGGCAAATTAACCCCACATTTCAATAAATGTTATAAGTTTCATTTCAAAAATAGTCTACGATTGAAGACAACAGCAAGTTACAGGCAAATCATTTTGAAAAGTGCAAGTCTGAATGTATTTAGGTGGTTCTAAATGATTCGAACTAATTTGGAACATCCGCCCGCAGTCCCATCTTACCTCGCAGTAGTCCTACTATACAGAACACCACTACACGAGAAAATAAATATCTGTAAATTGAATTGCATTTACACTAATTTTGA
Source organism: Halesus radiatus (assembly GCA_022606495.2). Taxonomy (NCBI): domain Eukaryota; kingdom Metazoa; phylum Arthropoda; class Insecta; order Trichoptera; family Limnephilidae; genus Halesus; species Halesus radiatus. Next base: position 102,393 of record JAHDVE020005448.1, on the reverse strand, counting down.
AAGTTATACATCTATAACCAAATGAAAATAGGTAAACTGTTTTGGGCAAATAATCTATATAAATCAATGTAAGTTTGTTTGTTTGTTCTCGATTTTCTCGAAAATTACTTGACTGGTTTCGCTGAAAATAGCACAGTTTTTTATTAGTGCCGGGAAAGTTTAGAAAGTAGTTTGAATGAAATCCAATATGTAAAACTGTAGCTATAACGTTTTAAAAATAATATGAAAAACATTGAACCCTCCATGTTTTATTTAGGTTAGCCCATAGATGTGACACCCTGGTTAGCCACAGATTGCATATTCAAAATAAGAAGGTTTTGTTAGGTAGAATATTTTCAAAATGGAAAACACGAGTAAATACCTACTTAAGAACTATATGATTTAGATATATTTTGAAAAAATAAATGTTTGGAATAAAATAAAATATTCGAATGAATGTTTCTTTATTTGGAGATTTCTTCGCTGTCAAATCAATTATGGCACCCTAATGACAAGTGAAAAATTCCGAGCAAGGCCGGGTACACATCAGCTAGTAATTAATATAAAATGAGTTTTATAACTCATAGAATTGCTTTGTAGCAAAAACAATAAAACAAAAAATACGTTATTACCTAAAGGTGTTTTAAACCCGTACTAGGGTATTTTAATATAAAAGAGTTGTTCATTGAGTTAAATTCAATGCGAGTATATAATTATTTCCTCCACATAATTCATATTAGAAAAAAATATTGTGCTCCAATTGTAATTTTACATTTCCTGACAAAATAATTGGGGTACCAATAAAAATAGCTTATATTTTCTGTGATAAAAGGTCATCGCGACAATAACCTACCGATAAAGAATTTATTAATTTAGGTAACCAATTTTCGTATTTCGATCGGTAGAGATGGACTAGTCGGTTTTTATTATTTTTTTTTTTTTTAAGAAAGAAAAACATTCCTAGGTTACGAATTACCTGACAATATTTGAAAATCTCATACTGCCATCACAGTAAGTGGATAATGTTGCTTGTGTCGTAATGGAGGACTTATCCAGCCGAGGAATTGAACTCACGGTGACTCACAGCCACTGCCCGGTCATATATATGTCCGGAAATACGAGGGTCATCCGAAAAGTAGTACCCGTTTGGGAATATAAAAAAATCTAGTATATATAAACAAATATGAAGGTTTTATTTGTAAAGAACACACCTTAAACTACTCCTTTACATAGTCACCTAGCAAATGTAAGCATTTGTCGTAACGTGTGACGAGTTTTTGTATCCCAGTGTCATATTCCTCCGCCTCCAGTGTATTGAGATACGTAGTCACAGCTCTTAATCACTTTAAAAAAATTTTCGTCCCAAAAAGTCCTCGAGTTTTGTAAACATATGGTAATCTGAAGGAGCCAAGTCTGGACTATAGGGTGGATGGTTGAAAGTTTCCCATTTGAATTGGTCCATAAGCTGTTGTGTTATGCCCGCCGTATGAAGCCTGGCATATTCATGGAGAAGGATGACGCCAGTAAACAACAGACCTTCAAAGGCCGTAATTTCTTCAATATCGCACAATGTGCATTGGCATTGATCTTGAACATTGTCTACATGCACCTCCTTCAAATTGCCTATGAATATCGCAAGGTCACACATTTCTTGCGTTGAGAAATTTAATCACAGCTCTAACATCACAACTGGCGACGTTCTCTATTTTCTTGAACATTATAAACACTCACAGAAACAACAGAGTCAATACCAGCGAGATGTAACGTTGCACACAGACAGCTGAAATACAACTGAACGTTTTAGTACTTGTCCGGCGGCTACTCTATTCGCCCGCGCTCCGCACGGCGTAAACGGGTACTACTTTACGGATGACCCTCGTATATGTTCATTCAGAACAAAGGGATTGGTATTTTAACTAACCTGATCTAAGATAACCCCAGTTACCTAAACGAATGCCAGTTACAGTTCGGAGGCATTTGTCCTTTTTTCTCTCTAAATAAAATATGTAAACAAAGAAAAAGCGTTGGTTAAAAATGGTTGACACGATGTCAAATGATTAGAGGCGGATTTCTCGGTACAGAAAGGGGAAAAATTCTCCCATTTTAATAAAAACCAATAAAAACGCATGCCTGTTTCACAGTGCTTTCACGCAAAACAAAAGTCATGAAGTTGTTTCGTAAAGTTTTTTTTCGTTTTCTGTATATCCTGTCAAATTAGCTTGTCTGATACGACGAAACAAGAACAACCTTGTTATTACATCTAAAAACATGTTTTATTTGGGTTGATAGGTGTCAAAATATAAAAGAAGTACCTAATCATTTTTTATATTTTTGTGAACTGCTGACAATTTTCTATTAATTGGTCATATGCGCCAAAAGGCAATATATAAAACCTTCGCCGGTTTTAAGGCTATTTAATTTTATAACTTATTTATTTATGTATTTAATCCAACAGGACTGGGTGGATAGTGCAAACCCAATCTGTCACATCACACTAAATATAGGTGCTTATGTACAATTTATTACTCACAAAGAGAAAAATTAACATAATTAAAAAAAAAAACGGAGAAATGAGAATCTAAAAATTTTAAAATATGTAATATATATATATATGAAAAAAGCAGGAATGAAATAAAAAGCACAATGGCTAATAATAACATTAAGTAAATTACATTAAATTAGGGGAACGTGAGTGGAGAGCTGAGCTACTCGGATGCAGCCACGACAATGGCGTTGGTTGACTTCAGTGTCCTGCCTCAGAAGCTGGTTAATCGGTGGCGAAGTAAAGCAGAGAATGAGTGAACCCTTGGGTAAACTTCGTAGAGGCACTGGAGAACCTTTGTAGTTGCAGAACTTGCCTATGTGCATTGTTCTAGAACACCCTCAGCTTGTCCCATTGTCCACAGCTCAGATGTGTATGTCTTAAAAAGCAATTTCCTGACATCGTCAAATTGAGGGCATCCAGCGTGTATTTTAATGACTCTTCTTTGTCGTTTCATAACTTCCACATCTTTAATGTTTTCTGTCAGGATATGTCCCAGGTATAAAACCTGTGAGGGCCACAAGCGTTATATTTCCTTATAGCCAAATTGGTGGATTTTTTGGTGGCTCCTTGTTGTGTTTGAAATAAACTATTACTATTTTTTTGGATTTGTACAAGTTATGTGTGTTTGCGTACTCTTCGTATATTTGCACAAATCTAATTGCATTAATCGATGGTGCGAACAGCACAATGTCATCCGCGTAGTTGATGTTATTACTCCTTTGTCCGCAAATATGGCACCCATTCTGTGACAGACCATATAGGCTTAACCATGACACACGAATGGCAGTCCATATAGGCAGACAATCTCCAAACGCAATGGTGCATTACTAGTGTAGTTTCGTAAATCCGAGGAATATTTTACCAAAGTTGTTATTAAAGGTAGGTGACACAATAACTGAGATGCTTGGTTTAAGATCTGCCATCATTATTCATTCATTTTAACCACAGTTTTTGGAAATATTCTCAATCACCTTCCTTCATATAAATCATTATTTGAAATACACCAGCCGTCCGCATATTAAGCAAACTGATTTACGAAAGTTTGCGTTATTGGCAATCCAATCACACTAAAAAATACGAATTATTTCAATAATGAAAACTTGAAACGTTGAAGCACTAAATAACAGTTTTTAATGATTATGTATATAAGGTGCTAAAGTGTTTTTCAAATAAACCATTCAACATGAAATGAGATTTTACTAACTTTAATAATTTTTACGTTTGCTATTTTTTCATAATTCATAATAATCAAGTTCATATTTTTTGGCTATTCGGAAGACCTTGTTGTTGATGCGAGTAGGGCCCACCGAATTGATAGATCTGCCCCTGCTTCCCTGTTATATTAGATATTAATAAATAAAATATATGTATGTAGTTGTTAGTCCGGCAACGTATTTTCCTGTCAATAGGCCACTTGCATATATTTTATAATTATTTGAAAAAAATCGTGTGGATAAATGTTTCTACAAAGAATAGGAAAATTTTACTAAAAAAAGTTAGAAAATTATAGTTATATAATAAAATATTTAAAAAAAATCCGCTTTTTTAGCTCTTGGCGTTACTATTTAACGATGTTTGGCTCATGATTTTCTTTATTTATTTTCATAAAATTCCACGCTGATTTTTTTTTTCAAAATACCAACATTGAGACACCGTTGACTTTTGACGTGTTTACTTTGAATGACATCTGACATTAGTTCACTCGTAACCTGCAAACGATATTTTAAGAAATTGTAAACTTTTTTGATTTAAAAAATGATCGAAATTGATATTGTTTAGAGTCTGTCTGTGTACCGTTTTATTGGACAGATGAATAGTCTACTACTCATCTTAGAGTAACAAATGTTACTCTGATAGCCGAAGACCATTTTTTCTGATAGCGTCAAATTTCGGTACGACGAAAAATATTTTTCCTGTAGTTGTAGCAAAAGTATTTTTGCAGAATGTAACTATACAATATTTTTAATTCTTTTTACAATTTCGAACATTACGGTAGATAAATCCATGTTTAAACAATAAAACTCAACACAATCTCTGAAACCCGCTCAGAATTTTGACAGACGTGAAGATTGTACAATCGTGCTTCCGGTTTAGATATACAACGGTGAGGGTGAAAACTTTCACAAAATCAAACTATATTATAAGAGTATAATTTACGTCTGAAAGTTGAATAGTATCAAACAAATGGTACAAGATTTATGTATGTTTAAGAGCAAACAATGTTCGGCTGTTTTATTTGACGTTGAACATTGGATCAAGGAAAAAAATAATTTGATGAGATGTAATATGTACGCCTCGTTAATCTCCTCTGCTATTTATGCAGAGTTCGTCTTTTTTTTAAACTGATTTTTGACTAACAATTTTTTTTCGCACCCATAATTATAAAAATACGACAATTTAAAAAAAAATCAAAATGTCCTAAAATTTTTACCTGTGTAGATTTTTTTTTAAATGTGATGCAAATGGCCTATTCCCGACTAAAATTGTACTGTACTGACGGTCGACCTATAACCTCACCACAGCTGACTCGGAATATAACAACCGTGTTACTATCAAATCGTTACTATATTATAAATTAATTTCCTTATTATTAATATTATTTGTGTGCACGAACATCGTATCTTTGTTAATATTCGCGTAAAATAGTTGACATAACTTTTTTTCCGTGTTTCAATGATAAATCGTTGTGTATTCGTCGATAATTCAGTGAACGTGTTTCATGTTGGTCTCCTCTTTGCCATTACTAGTACGTTAAATTATTCACCTCGTAGAATTTTTATTCAAAGTGAATTCATGTGAATATCCACAGCAAGGTTTTTAAAATAAACGAAAATTTATAGATCGGAAATCGTCGATCAAATCACCGGAAATAAAGGGGCCACCTATTCCGGAGCTTGATGCTACGTTAATCCGGCATATTTTACAAATTACTTGTTCTTGTAGTACTAGAAAACGGGGTAAGTTTTTACATTTTGGTTTTGAATAATAATGAAGGGTCTTAACTTAGTAGACATTCATTTCCTCAAAATTTCGCGAAAAAATTCCAAAAACATCAGTAAAACTTCTTGGTGTTAATTTGGATTCGTACCTTTCGCTGAAAACTTAAGTAAATAGGACTGTAAGCACTGAGTTTTCAACTGACAACTCAAGTCAGTCCGTAAAAACCTTCCTTCAGAGGCAACAAAACTATTGATCAACTCATACCGTATGTAGTCTCACGTCTCGATTACTCTAACGGCATTTATACCAGCCTTCCTAAATATCAAACTTCAATGCATTTTAATGCTGCAGCAAGGCTCATCACAGGGGTCTCCGCATATGTGCACATTTCAGAATACCTTCGTAACTTTCACTTACTCAAGTGCCCGAAAGAATCCAGTACAAACTGTGCTGGATGGTGTTTAAATCCATCATGAAATGGCCCCACCTTACATCTCAGAACTATGCTTTCCGGAAAACATCGGTCTAATGCAGTCAACTGTTCATCATCGGCTATCGGTAGGCTGATAGAACCTTAACGCAAGCCAAATACTCAGTTTGGAGATCCCGCTTTCGGAGTATCAGGGCCTAAGGCTTGGAATAAACTCTCCCGGAACTAAGATACATAAAAGGTCCAACAGAATTTCGGTCGAAATTAAAAATTTCCTTTTCAGATTTTCATATCCTCATGTAATGCCTATATATCCTAATTATATATATCATATTTTATTAACATTATTCGAAGCCTCGCACTTCAATTCATTTCTTATCGAGGGACGAATCACATTTAGGAAGATAAATTATAACCAAATCTCTATACTGTACCACCCATAATAATATATGCTTTTTCATTCCTAAAATCGAGCAAGAACAGAAATGATTTACAAACGAAATACCAGGATTAAATATTATCTCCAATAACATGTGTTTTGAAATATTATGTCCCCTGCGTGCAGAACCGTATATAAATTTCGCTAATAAACAGTGTTTATATCAAGTGACCTTCCAGGTAAGTATGGTCATCAAATCATCCAAAAATTATTATTATTATTAAATGACACTACGAGCTACTCCAAAACCTGGGATGGTTTAATTTACTAAACAAAAACTGGCATTTTCATAAAGCGCGTTAGTTAGAAAATCCGAGCAGATCAATACTTCAATTCCATTCCCACCTGTGAAATTACAAATACTATCTTACATGTATTTCAACACCCGGCACACTCAATTACAATCATGAAGTACTCCAAAACAACACAAAAAACCACATCAAACTACATATTTTAACAATTAAAATGATTATGTGTACAGAGAGAAGAAAAAAAATTAAAAAGTTTACAAAAAATGATACATAGTTGGTAAATAAGTGTAACATATATATATTTTTTTTATTTTTTTTTTATTGTATAATATTAATTATATACAGTGGGAACTTATTCCCGCTAAGCCACTGCAAGTAGCTTGTCAGCAGGAGTTTATTTCAACAATATAATATAATATAATACAACAATAAATTACAATCATCATACAAATGTAGGGCAAAAATTATTATATTTAGGCGCATGCATCATGTGCTGTACATAAGTCGAAAAAAAAATTAAAGAGAAAAAATAATGGTAAAAGCATTACAGATTTGTTATTGAGATACTAGAGTCCAATTTTATAACACCGATTTAAATAATATTATAAAAATGTAAATAACATAAGAAATATCAAAAATATAAAAGTACCAATATTATAAAAGTATCAATATTATATATATATATGTATTATTTTATTTTGTTTATTATTCAACGCTCATAGGGCTTTTATACATAATTTTAAAATAACATAAGAAAAATAAAAAATAGAAAACTTGCACAAAAGTTAAGTTACACATGAAAAGCAATTAAGTTACATTTGAAAAACTAAAAATGCACAGTAATAGAAAAATAACTTGTCAAATATCCACTAAGTCAATACTGACATTAATAACAAATAAGTAAATAATGAAAAAAGTTGTAGTTAACAATAATTTATAAACTAGGCAGAAACAATTCATTCATCCTTCTTTTGAAATTTGCCAAGTTTAGATTATTGTCAAATACATCCATATCATTTAAGTATTTGTTACCAAGACTGTGTAAGCGTTGAATTGGTGAATTTAAGCTATAGTTAGAACGGGATAAAGATATGTAGAAAGTTAATGTCTGTCTTGTAGTTCGATTGGGTATGTACAAGTTTATTAAATGCAGGAGTTCAGAACAATTTAATTTACAGTTTAACAATTTTAGTAAAAAGGTTAGGTCGTTAATTTTCCGTCTGTTTACTAATGTTGGAATATTTAAAATATTCATTAAAGATGGGTAATTTATGTGCTCTAAAGGTGTGTTTACTTTAAAATTTATGAAAAGCAAAAATTATCTTTGAATTCTTTCTACATTATGGATATGTATTTTGTAATATAATAATTATAATGTACTAGTGATATGTCTTTATTACAAATGCAAATTATGTGTTGTAAATGTTGTTAATGTACTGTGCATGTTAATTATGTGTCTTAAATATTAAGTATGTTTGTTTCTAAAAACTGTACTGTAGGTCCTGCATGTGATACCACAATGAGTTTCTCTTGGGAATACAGTGCATAATGTATTGTATACTTTTTAACAAATAATTAATAAAAGCCAAAGAGAACAAGTGTGACTGGGCTATTGTGGTCTTTCCTTAAAGTACCTTCAACTCCTAGTAACTACCTACCACATAAATAACACGAATTAAAGATTATCGGCATTAACCCTTTGTGAAATAGCGCTAAAAAAGATTTTAGGTAAAATGTAAACTGACTTTATTATATCATGATAATGAATGTTTGAAACACGTACATTTTATTTCATAAATTTGTTACACATAAATTAGTGAAACTATACGTTACAGTATATATCGTATCAAATAAATATTCTTTTACTTTTACCACTAATTACGTTCAAACTTTAATTGAAGATGTCTTGATTTGTGAAATTTTTTCTGCATTTTTGTTCTCCAGTGTTTAATTTTATTACGGTTTTTAGGTGCTGAAACTTGTAAAATAAAAGATGCTAGGAATACCCGATGTGAGATCGTGTTGCGGATGTTGGACTGTGGAATTAGGAGCTAAAATCATCGCTTGGATTCAACTGGTAATATCTTCCGTCGTTAGGAATACATTCATTAACAAATTCTATTTCTTTTTATTTGTTACATTTTTTTTAAATTAACGGACCATTGTTTGATTACACGAAATGAGATACACTAGAATTAACCACGGAAAAAAGAATAGCACATACATAATACATGAATGAAGGATTAACAAAAATATGCATTTGAGAGAACATTCAAGTCCGAACAAGGTTTTGGTAGCATTTTAAGCGAACACAATCAGTCGAAACGCATGGGAAAGGACCCAATATATGTGTTAGGAACTGGGAGAGGCATTCATTGTGGAATGGACGCAAGTGGTTGATGATGATGACTCCTACTCAATGAGGAAGAGAGTGAATTAGCCGCCTACCATTTTTAGTTTCATGCATTTAATTTTAAGCCACATTTAGGCGGGAGTGAAAGGGGGAATTAAGGATGGAATCAGGCTGCCGATCTACGAGTATATACAGATTTTAGGTTTGAAGCCAAACTGTTATTATCATCAAGTATTTCAAGATGTAGATTCTTAAAAAACAATTACTTGAAAGTTTGATATCGTATTTGAAATGAAACAAAGACTTTACAGGAACTTCTAATGTATTTAAATATTTATTCTACATCGGTTTTCCTTATCCCCAAGCTTTATAAGGACAGTAAAAGTAAAAGGTAAGTAAAAGTATAAGGGCTATGGGAAAAAATAGCCCCTATTACCTATAAAAATAATCACATGTAAGTTTAAACCCATTTATCGGAGCATTTTAGGATGAATTTTATATATTAGAAGTGAGAATAAAATTTGAACAATTGTTTACATATATTTTTGGACCTACTATGGTTAAAAGGAGAAACAACTCGGACAGGTACAATTCTGAGCACAGCGTCTACGGTGACAGTGAAGCTGCTTAGTGTCGCCACGACACAGCGACAGTATAATGGGCCGGTTCATCAGTCCAAGCTAAAGGTTTTAGACGAGCTTACCAAAAATCCGTGTATAGGTCGTAAACGTAGACAAAATAGAAACCACCAATATTACACATTTTGTCTACGATTTTAATGGATTTTCTCATGGACTCTTTTCTTTGCAAAATCAAAAATGTCATCGCGATGACAACGTCAACTGCCGATGTTCATTTTTACTCTGGCTTTATTTACGTGTTAATTTTTGATAATGTCCTCTGCACAGACGTGCATGGTTCCATATGCGAGGAGCCTAAATGTAAATAGTATTTGGTTCGCTAAAACCTGTGCATTATTCATGAAATTAAGACTAACTAACCGATGAAAATTAACTATGTTTTAACGTTAGATCTTTAAATTTGTGTTTAGCCCTCTACAGATAGAAAATCATCATTAATAGATAAATAATTAATACCGTCGACATTCCTCATGGCTCGATGAATTATTGAAGTCTACACTGATAAAAAATTGGCAATTTACTTAGATGTTAGCGAGATTAACGTGCGCAATTATTTTAACATGTCAACGCGATGTTTATTTTCACGCGGGTTTTATTTAAGAGTTGATTTTTGATAAAATCCCACACACCAACCAACATGGTTCCATATGCGAAGAATCTTATTGTAAATAGTATTTTTTTGTGCATTATTCATGAAATTATGTCGAAATAAGCGTTGAAAACAACAACCTATGTTCTCATATAGAAACTTTGAAAACCATCCTTGACCAATTAATATCATCGAGTACTGGTCAAAGTAAGCAATTTACGATTTTAGGTAAATTTTAGATGCAATTATTTACGTAAATGTCAAATTTGAGAGATGAGATTTGTCACTAGTAGCTGGTAGTGATCACAGGGGCGAAACTAGTTCCAATTATCGGGTTAAACCAGGGGTCGGCAACCTGCGGCAGATGCGGCTCTTTGGATGTGAAGCTGCGGCTCTTTAGTTCCATTGGCAATAAAAAAAATTGTGGCTCTTTAAAAACTTTGAAATTTTGTAAATTGTAATTTTGGGCTCTTCTGACTCAAAAGGTTGTCGACCCCTGGGTTAAACGGTCAAATAAAGAAGCTTAAGTTTTAGCAATGATTTACGTAGTTATCCAGTAGTGATAAGCACTATACAAATCTTCGAGTAATACTAAGATAGAGCTGTACGGGAGCTTATACAAACACAGCGATACTGACGCAGCGTCATCTTGGCCCCATTGCTGCGCGAGCGGTAGCGACAGAGCCGCGCTTGCACTTCTTCTGTCGCTACAGCCGCTAATTATTTGAATAAAAATGGAGGCTTTTGAAGTTTTTCCGGGGAAGATCTTCTTAAAACTTTGGTGTCAAGGCATCCATTATTGTTTGTTTTAAAGAGACAGAAGAATACAAAAAAAATCCATATTTTATTAATTTTTAATTTAATAGTATATTGCCAGGCAACTTGACCAATTTATGAGTTGTTTTATTTGATCTCTGATCAGTATGCCATCATAATACATAAATGCAAATACCCTTGTAACGGTAGTGATAGTGTCGCAAACCTCGCGCCCCAGTGAAGCTGCGACAGTATCGCGGGCACTAACGCATCATCACCATCGCGCGTCGCCATAGACGCAGTGCTCAGATTCTTTTAGGGAGTAAATACATATTTATGTCATCCAAAATTGACCGGAACTCGTGTGTATTCTCTGTAATCCGTTGGTATTTTTAATGTATCGATTGTATAGATTTAACGCAATAGACATCGACCACCAAACATTAATAGTGATTGTTACTTTCAGATAACCGGGATACTACTTTTTGCTCTTAATATTGAAATGCTCATAGAAATTATACGTCTGTCGGAGCATATTAATAGTGACGTAGTTTCTATGCATTTGACGACTAGATTGACAATCTGTTGCTATCCAATAGTACAGGGAACATTGCTTATGATTGGGATTAAAAAGGTACCGATTTTTTTATTCAATTGAATCAATAACAATATGTAGCCATGGCAATAGTATTATTCTTGTAAAATACGATCGTGATTCAAGGAACTGATTTAATTATATAATTTCGTCGCCCTCACAGGAAAACCTTACAACTTGGTTATTTTGTTGAAATCAAGTTGACGATAACGGCAATCTTCTATTTTCAAACTCTATCTTTGGAAAATCTAAAAAAATCCGTTTAACTAAAACGTAAAGATAAAACGGATAGAACTGAAAATGTTGACACTCACCAACTACCAAAAGTCATCATTTGAGGAGGAAAAATTCATCTATTCCTGGCAACTATTAGTTGTTTCATTTGATTGTTGTTTTGAATTTTCATCAAGGCCAAAGTGTCTTACAATTTCTGAAATCCAAAGTTGTCTCAATTTGAATACAATATGAAAATTCGTAAACAAAGAGTTAAACAATAAACCAAAAAAGCCGTCCCCTTCTACGGGCCAATCATTTTACGGAGCGCCCGTTTGAATGTATAAATTATTTTTTAATCATTGAAGAAGATAATATTAACACATCCCAAATGAACCACGAAACCGAAAAAACAACAGAAATTAAAAAGATTTCAGTCTCATCTGGGACTCGAACCCAGGACCTCTACCTATCCGGGGTAACCGCTTAACCAAGATAGCTAATGAGACCAGTTCAATTTACGCCATTTACACCGATATTATACTTCATGTTCAAGATTTGTTAATATTATCCTCCATTTTTATAAATCCCATATTATTGGATAGAGTCTCGGATATTCCTACCGATTTTTATTTATATGAGACATCTATTGACTTATTTTACAAGTCTGGAAAGAAATATTCAGATTACAATTGAGTTCTGGATGAAACTTTGCAATCATCATAAGGATAGCAGCCAATAATATGGGATTTATAAAAATGGAGGATAATATTAACAAATCTTGAACATGAAGTATGATATCGGTGCAAATGGCATAAATTGAACTGGTATCATTAGCTAAGTTGGTTACGCGGTTACCCCGGATAGGTAGAGGTCCTGGGTTCGAGTCCCAGATGCGAAAGAAATCTTTTTAATTTCTGTTGTTTTTTCGGTTTCGTGGTTCATTTCGGATGTGTTAATATTATCTTCTTCAATGATTAAAATATTACAATGAGGTTTACAAACTTCAATAAGTTATAAAAAATAAATTGGATATAAATTATTAATGCAATAGTTTATATTGGTCCGCCCAAAGACCCCTCCCCAGGACACCATGCAGTACACCATGCACAAGCAAGAATCTCTTTAAATTCGTTTGTTAATTATCGCAAATTGATTTTTTTTTCAAATAATTAAATCGCCCTTAACTAAAAAAATAAGTTTTCTTAGTTGGTGAATTTTTTCTTGTGCAATACGAGTATGTACTCGTATGTGTTTCTTATGTTATTGAAGTGTATTTTGTTATCTTATTTGTTTTTTTTTTCAGAAAAAGTGCGGCATCCTTTTAGCTTGGTTAATACTCGCCTTTATATTTGAGATGTTTTTAACCACTTCTGTGACAGCTTTCTTAAGCCTTTGGTATACGATATCCTCTGGAAATATTCATGCTTTAGTCTTCTTCTACATAACTGGAATACAAATAGGTAAACTTCTCTCACTTACATGCAGTGGTCATAAGATTTATAGTGTTATAGGTACATTCATGATTTTCTTACAATGTTGCCATCATAATGGTGCTTATCCAAAAGCAACAAAAAAACACTCATAAAACTTGAAAATATTTTTTATTCTTACCACTCTATAAAAAACAATTACGAGCCGCCACTATTTTCAAGAGAGGGTGAGGTGTGAACATGACAGTTAGGATTTTGTGATACTGATTTTGAAACTGTTCGAATAACCTTAAAATAGCTTTCCGGTCAAAATATCAATATTCACACAATAGCAACTACGAAAACAGTGTGCAATGTAGTTGTGAATGACGAATACTTGGAGCAGGTCGATGAGTTTGATAGGGATATTGAAAGAAGGGTGAATGCAGGAAACTCCATTAACGGAGGACTGAACGCGGTTGGCGCTAACAAAAAGTTGTCCAAAGAAGCGAAGCTAGCAGTCCACAATGGAGTGCTGATACCAACCCCGGTGCATGCCAGTGAGGCATGGAATTGGCAGAGGAAGGATGAAAGTAAACTGAATGCCGTAGAAATGAGATCTCTGAGATGAATGTGCGGCAAAACATGTATGATCGTGTGAAAAATATTGAGATTCGTAAAGAATGCAAGGCTGATGTAAGCGTAATGAGTAAGATTAAAAAAGGGACGCTTAGATGGTTCGGGCATGTAGAGCGAATAAACTAAGAAAGGAGTGTAAGAAGAATGTATGACGCGAATGTGAATGGAAGGAGAAGCCGGGGACGCCCGAGGAAGACATGGCACGATCAAGAGAATCAAATACTTGAGTCGGGCCATGTCAGAAGTTGGAATAACAGAAGATAATGTATGAGGCGTTGTATGAATGTGAATGAAGCAAGAAGTGTATGCCAAGATCGAGTTGTTTGGCGGTTCGTCCTCTCTGCCTACCCCTGCATGGAAACGGCGTGATGGTTAGTTAGTTAGTTTAGCAACTCTTTTTATACGATTAAATAAAATACATTTTTAAACTTTATTCCACTTTTATTTTGACCGTGACCGGTTTCACATGTATTTTTCATCTTCAGACAGGTACAATTGATATTTAAACTATGGTTTACATACAATATTGGGTGTTAGGGGTAACAAAACATGATTTTACTCTTATATTTTTCACTATTGTTATGGGATGATTTTACTCTTATATGGCATGATTTTACTCTTATATGGCATGATTTTACTCTTATATTTTTCACTATTGTTATGGCATGATTTTACTCTTATATTTTTCACTGTTGTTATGGCATGATTTTACTCTTATATTTTTCACTATTGTTATGGCATGATTTTACTCTTATATTTTTCACTATTGTTATGGCATGATTTTACTCTTATATTTTTCACTATTGTTATGGCATGATTTTACTCTTATATTTTTCACTATTGTTTATATGGTATTTTTGAATTTATTAACAACATTACTTTATATATCAATCTGGTTTCAAAAATCATTTTTAAGATGGGTTACAATTTTTATTGTATGGATGTTTTTATATTATTTATATAATAAAAGGTTGGTGAATACTGATCGATAATGAGTTTATTCTGCGATTTTCTCATATTAATTGTAATATGAAGGTTAACAACAGAATTTTCAGTAATTGGGTTACTACCTGCTTTATGATACATTTACAATGGTTTAATAATAATTATATTTAGTATGCACTTCTGGAAAATAGTTATGTACTTTTATTTTTAATCTAAATTTAATTTTTGTGGTATCGTGGAATTTTTAAGTGCTTTGCTTTTATTTTACATTAGGTAAATACATATTTACATTGCAACAGGTGATAAAATTATATATGCATTCACGAAAGTTTTTTTTTTTTACAGGAATATCATTTTTCTTTATAATAATCGTTTCAACCTGCCGTAAAAACATGCTCCGCAAGAATGCGCTTTATGACTTTGGGGTGCTTTATACCCCACAGCCAGAGGTAGTGGAAATCTTAACCCCTAAACGACGTACTGGACTCATTCCCACGAACCCACAATTTGACTATGCTGCCTTGGACACCCCAGAAGATAAACAAGAAGATCTGGTTGTAACATGAAGTAAAAAAATGTTTTAAGAAATAAACTTCCCAATTTCAAATGAATCATTGACAAAATACGTACAAACAAACAAAAAACAAATGAAATTCCTCACGCAATCTGACGGTGCTTTTTTATGTGTAGAATATTATGAATGGATTTTTTCCTTCTAGGTAATTATTTAATATTATTCAAATGAGCGCACTTAAAAATAATTTGGAAGATTTAAATAGAGTCTAGTCTAAGAAGATATTAAATATTGAGGCGGTGATGCAAATCTTGACAAGGCTAGAGAACAAAGAGGATATTGGTTTATAGAGGGACAATTAAAAATATGGGATTCTCTTAGTGAGTACCTACAACCCGAGAAGTTAAGCACATGTCTTTAAAAGGTTAAAGAGTGGAGGAAAATGTTTCAAATTTTCATTTGACGAATTAAGGAAATTTCCCTTTTTGATAGATCTGGGAAATTAAGTAACCACATTGATGGAATGGTTTCGAGGCGTAGGGGGCTCCTCGTAGATTTAGATGCTCCTTTTTGCTAATGAATCCGCAATATCGTTTTCTAAGATACCAAAATGTTCAACCCAAATAGTTATTGCAGATAAAAGGTTTTATTTGTGCTCTTTGGGAAAAGATCTTAACAGGATTGAAAACCCTAAACAAGGAAAGGAAAAAGGACAAACATTTGGTTATAAATTATTGACTAATGTTAATTTCTGTGCTTACTGAATAAAATAAATTTAATATGTTATTAACTATTTGCTGCATCCTCTTCGGGCTGCATCCCTGAATTTCTTTGTCTACTTATAAAGCTGAGTGATACGTAACTCAATCTTATCAATATTACTCTCAATAATATTATCTTTTTTTTAGTACTCAATGTTAAACGCATTTTTTCCGCATAGTACTAACCAGTATCTATCAAACACACATACATAATCTCTTTGTACTTAATAAATATATTTTTTCTAGAAATATTATATTACAATACTGTGTCAATACTAGCCTTTTTCCCCTTCTATTTTTGTATAATGGCACTTAATAAGAACTAAACTTGTCAATTTGACTGTCCTAAAAAGGGATTTGCTCCTAGTTGGGCAGTCAAAGCTTTCTTAAATGTTGATATTAAATAATGTATGTTAAAAATAAATAATAATAATAATTATTATTATTAGATTTATAGAGGCCATCAGGAGTCAAATAAAGCGTACAACGTGATCTTCGGTTATCGAACCTGAGATTGGATTAGAACCGGTTATTAGGTAAATCGTTTAAAAGTTTTTAGGATACTACGCCGTGTTGCGCTTCCTCCTCATGTGATATGATGATGGACACAGCAACATTGTCCGAAACATTGGCTACATAAGTATGAAGCATAACACGGCATAATATCCCAAAAACTATAAAAAAAGATTGGCGGTGAAAACCAGAAAGCATATCCGGTTATTAGGTGTATATTATGGTTACTACGGATTCTGTCACTATAACGCGTTTTGCATTGTACATTTGCGTGACCTTGAACAGTTTTTTGTTGATTATCTCGGAGCTCTGGGTAAGTTAGACAAAGAAGACCTTTTCAAAATAATTAAACTATTCAATTTTGAAACACGGTTTTACTTGTTCTTCTCCAAAATTTTTAGGAAGTCCATGTTTTTCGTACAGGTGAGCTATATAAGGCCCACGAGTTGTTAAATCCGTCCCTGCATATTTAATCAGATTCTAATAAAAATAATAATAAGTCTGGCAACATCTTTCCCGGCGATTCCTGGCTAAAACTATACAGCACTGACAGTCGACCGCTGACGTCACCACAGCTGACTCAGAATATAACATCAGTTTACTGTGAACTGTGCTGCTATCAAATCATTTTAAATGTCACTGTGTGGAATATCGTTGCTTACGGCGAACAAAGTGTTGTTGTTGTGTTGGTTTTGATTTAGTATTCCCAGAAATGAGTTGATAACCACTTTTATTCTATGTTTTAATGATAAATAATTGTGCATTTGTTCGTAAGTCACTGTGCTTGGTTAGTGTTTCTCTCCAATCGATAAATATTCATGAAACGTTTCCTCTAGTGGAGTTTTCGTTACAAGTGAATACATGTGTAAAATACGTCGGTTTAAAATGAACTAAACCATAACGATAAACGATAATAGAAGGTAATGGATTATTATTCTTCAAATCATTTCAAACCACAATACGGGGAGCAGGGTGTTAAGACTGATAAGACAGATAAGACATCGAATGTGTTTGTTGAATTTTTTGTCGTCAGTAACAATAGCTTATTATTGCCGGGTTCCCAGCCACCGGGTTTAAGAATGATCGGGTTTAGTTCGTTTACGTCGGGGGTGGGGAACCTCCGGCCTCCGAGGCTTTTTGGTCCGGTCCACGAGCACTTTGGTACTACGCGGCCCACTAAAATCAACAAAGGCAAAACAAAATGGGACTAAAAACACAATGAAATCCATAACGCCGTGTGTGTATGCATGCATGTGATAAGTATGTACGTTTCTTGTCGGCTACCCAGAAGCTTTATAACACAACGCAAAACTTGATAGCACTACGGAACACGAGAAAGGTTTTCATTCACGGTGCGTCGGCCCTTTAGTTCGCAACTTTAATTTTCTGATAATTGGAACACGATGTTAGCTTTCCTTCGAATATGTCTTCGAATGAAAAGCTTACAATTGAGACTTCCTCGTATTCCGAGTGTAATTATAAATTCGAATTGCAGACTCATTCAAAATTCGGAGGAAAACCATTCTCGTATTTTGAGCGGAGTAATAAAATTCTAGTCGTAGAATTCGAAAGAAATCACTCTTATGTTCTGAATCCACTTTTAAAATTCTAATAGCACATCATACTCGTATACTGCAAAACTCAAAAGAAAACCATTCTCTTGTTCTGGCTGTAGTGATAAAATTTCAGTTGCAAATCAAATGGTGCAAAATTCGCTAGAAAACCGTTCCTATGTTCTGAGTGCACTTAAAGATTAGTTACAGATCATGTGCTGTAAAATTCAGAGTAAAACCATTCTCGTGATTCAAGTGCATTTTAAAAATTCTAGACGAATACCATATGCTGTATAATTCGAAGGAAAGCTATTATTTTGTTCAGAGTGCTGTGAAATTCTACATGAAGTTTGATAATGCAATAAATACACTGTTCCATTTTGATAATCGAAGAATTCTTTTGAGTGTCTTTTTATTCTCTTTCAAACGGTACCTTTTAATTATCGTGAACATATTCCTAATTAGCGTTATTTATTTTACCCGGTGATGTGACTATTAAATGAATATGTATGTCTTTTGCTAAACTTGGTAACGAAGAGTATGAATCTTGAGAATATTTTACATAATACGCTTATAAAACATGGATAGAGCATATTTACGTATTAACAAAGCTGTTGCATCCAAAGAAAAATATAAATTATATCCAGACAGGTCTGCCGAGACCAGTGAGAGTAATACTGTAAATACATTTTTTTTAAAGAAATACAAACATTCCCGTGTTAAGCTGATAATAATAATAATAATACTTGGATGATTTGTATAGCGCCGTTTTTGTGAAAAATCACCTCAAGGGCGCTGTACAAATACTAGTTGCAAGGGTTTATCTTATTATGTACATATACAGAAAATATACTTACCTGGTAGGGCACCCCAGATTAAAACGTTAAATTACAATATTTGAAAATCATCTCCTACTATAATCACACTAAGCTGAAATGTTGTTTATGTCGTGAGCCAATAAGTCCGAAGTATTTTTTTTTTATTATTTTTTTTTCCGTTAATATATTTTATGTTTTTTTTTGTGCTATCATCTAGGACTATCATGCTCACTGGAACTGCTAATTTTTTTGAAGAAAGTCTAACTAACTAACTAACTAACCATCACGCCGTTTCCCCGCAGGGGTAGGCAGAGAGGACGGACCGCCAAACAACTCGATCTTGGCATACACTTCTTGCTTCATTCACATTCATACAACGCCTCATACATTCTCTTCTGTTATTCCGACTTCTGACATGGCCCGACTTGAGTATTTGATTCACTTGATCGTGCCATGTCTTCCTCGGGCATCCCCGGCTTCTTCTTCCATTCACATTCGCGTCATATATTCTCCTTACACTCCTTTCTTCGTTCATTCGCTCTACATGCCCAAACCATCTAAGCGTCCCTTTCTTAATCTTGCTCACTACGCTTACATCAGCCTTGCATTCTTTACGAATCTCAACATTTTTCACTCGATCATACATGGTTTTACCACACATTCGTCTCAGAGATCTCATTTCTACAGCATTCAGTCTACTTTCATCCTTCCTCTGCCAGTTCATGCCTCACTGCCATACATCAAGGTTGGTATCAGCACTCCATTGTGGACTGCTAGCTTCGCTTCTTTGGACAACTTTTGTTTGCGCCAACCGCGTTCAGTCCTCCGTTAATGGAGTTTCCTGCATTCACCCTTCTTTCAATATCCCTATCAGTCTTTCCATCTCTCGTAAACATACTTCCCAAATACACAAACTCGTCTACCTGCTCCAAGTATTCATCATTCACAACTATATTGCACACTGTGTTCGTACTCTCTTTCAAACACCATGACTTTAGACTTACTTACATTCATCATTAGCTCATTCTTCATACATACTTCGTTCATCCTAGATACGAGGGACTGTAGATCTTCTATACTATTAGCAATCAGCACCGCATCATCAGCATACAACAGGCAACAAACTTGCAGACTACTCATTTTTGCGCCCAAGCCTACCTCTTTCAATTCTTGCATACAATTATCCATGTATAGATTGAATAACCACGGTGACATTACGCAGCCTTGCTTAACACCTTTTGTGATGTCAAACCACCCCGTAAAATCACCGTTTGCCCTAACACATGCAACGCTTCCCTCGTACAGAGATGAGATTGCCTGTATAAGATTTGTATTCACTCCATACTTGGACAGCACCTTCCATAACTTTTTTCTGTCAACTCGGTCGTATGCTTTTTGTAGATCTACAAAAGCACAGAAAAGTTTCCGGTTTTTTGCCAGAAACTTCTCTGTGAGCATACGCAGCGAGAAAATCTGATCCATGCATCCCCTTCCGCTCATAAATGCACCTTGCACATCCCATATTTTATCCTTTGTTTTCATTTGTACCCTTTCAATCAATATCCTACCATACAGCTTTCCAACTGAACTTAGCAGGCTAATAGCCCTGTGATTTCCACATTCCATGCGTGACCCTTTACCTTTGTATAGAGGCATGATCACAGCCCTTCTCCAATCTAATGGGGTGTAACCCTCCTCTAAACACTGGTTAAAAAGTTTGCAAAACCATGTGAGAATTATACGGCTATCTCCTTTAAAGTATTCAGCAGCAATACTATCGAAACCAACAGCCTTACCATTCTTCATACATTTAATTGATCTCTTAATTTCATCCATGCTGATTTTGGGAACATTCACGCCATCGTCATTCATACCCGACTCGCCACTGGAATCACTATCACTCGGGTTGCTTTCGAAGACCTCTACAAAGTATTTCATCCATCTCTTTTTTATATCTTTCTCATTCGTCAGCATTTTTCCATCTTTCGATTTTATCACTTTCACACATCCGCTTTCTGGACCATTCCGGGACCTTTTGACTTCCTTCCAAAACAGTTTAATGTTTTCTTGGAAGTGGTTTGTCATTTTGATCCCCTCTTCCTCTTCCAGTCGTTTCTTTCGTTCTTTCACTCCAGCACGTACTCTTTTCTTGCATCCCTTATAAACTTCTTTTGCTCTATCCCTCTCTTCGCTAGAAGCACTGCCAGTCGCTATCAGACATAACCACGCTTTCTTCTTCTCTGAGACCAGTGCTTTAATCTCATCATCCCACCCTGCATCACCTTTCTTCCTACCTTGCGTACTTATCCCACATACCTCTCTAGCAGATTCACAAAGGCTCACTTTTATGTGATCCCATGTTTCGTCTATGCTCAGACCGTTCATATCCTTATTATTCAATCTCATCTCTACACAATTTTCATACTTACTTCTTACATTATCGTTCTGCAGTTTTTCTATTCTGACTCTAGTTGGAGTCGACACCACTTTCACTTTAGAGCGCCAGCCGCGGAAGAGATTTACTCTCGACACAACCAGAAAATGGTCGGTTTCTACCTCAGCCCCTCTGAAAACTCTTGTGTCTGCGGTGACGGCTCGCAACCTAGAGTCAATTACCACAAAATCGATCATTGACCTTTCATTTCCTCTTTCCCACGTATATTGGTGGATACCTTTATGATTGAAGAAGGTATTCGATACAAAAAGGTTCCACTCTAAACATACTTCAAGCATTCTGTTACCATTATCATTTGTTCTTTTATCCCCAAATATACCTAAGGTTGACTCAAATCCATCCCGTCTAACTCCCACCCATCCATTTAAATCTCCTGCCATTATAATCCTTTCATTCATATTTTTTAATCTCATCACATCGCTCACACCATTCCAAAAATCATCTTTCACTTCATCGCTTTCAGAGTTGACAGGAGCATAGCATATAACTAAAAACACTCGGACTTACACATTCATATTGCAACATGCATTCCACCATTCTAGGAGACAGTAACGCTGCAACACCTTGACAAGCCCTGTCTGTATCTGGTCTCCCAGACCAGATGACGAGCGTATCATTATGCTGCATCGTACCGCTTGCCTTTTTCATACTCTCTGTTATACAGAGTACATCCAGACCTTTCCTTTCCATCGTATCACATAATTCATTCACCTTTCTTTCCATCCCTCCTCTGACATTCCACGTGCCAATTCGACATTGTTCACGTTCCTTCCTCCTCTTCGCGCTACCGAAGGGTTGGCGGCGTGATGGATAGCGAGCCTCATCGACACCTGTGTCGGCCATTCCCTTCCACGGACTACTTACCTACCAATAACATATCATAACTAAACTTAACTTAATACAGCGTAATATAACATAGCTTTTCTAACTTGCAACTTACCATAACTTAATATAATGTTGCTTATATCTTAACATAACGTAATATAGCTTAAGAATAGCTTGAAGAAAGTATATATAGCTTGAAGAAAGTATAATATAGCTTGAAGAAAGTCCAACTTTTATAATCATCTTGTTATTCCATTAACTGGAGTAACATTTTGAAACTATTATTTTATTATGATCTGTCAGTTTACGAGGTTTATCAACATTAAAGAGGTTTAGATTCCCCGGTGAGAATACGCACGAGTACCTATATTGTTATCTTAAAAAATACTGTTAAAAAGGAGTTTGTCTCAATAAAATGTGTTTCCTTTCTTTATAATCTTAACCCTTTAGGTGCCACGTGTATTTTTTTTAAATGCTGGAGAAGTGTCGATAATCCATGAATATATATATTTTTTTATTTCTTTTATTTTTAAACACATGTTTTCAATAATGTGACGTAATTTTAGAACCGTGGGTAACGCGTGACAAATTTTATGGCTCGAGCTATATATCGTTCTGTGGCACTCAAGTACAATAATGTATCGGAACGATATATCGTTCGTTGGCACCTAAAGGGTTAAGTACCTATGTATTATCCCCGTATTAAGCCAAATAATCTTGCATTAAAAGTGGAAAATCCTCAATGGCCACTTTTTAGTCCCGTACCAAACGAATTTATTAAGTTTTGAATAACTAAAAGTGGCAAATCTTCAAATGCCAAATTTTTTTTGTGGTTTTACGTTTTATTTCGCTATTTTCAAAAAAAGTAATAGTCATTTCTCCTATTTTAATTCAAAATTTGCTTTTATTTTTAAATCCCATAAATTAAGCATAAGTTTGTAAAAAATATTAATATGTATACATAATTTCCAAGGTAGCAAAATGCACTTTATTTTTTATTTATTTTGTGATTTTTGGAGAAGCCACTCTCTTCCTAAGGACGGCAGTATAACAATCTTTGCCCCACAATTCAATATTCATTTTTTATCTTTTTTTATGCTTCGTGAATGCTATGCCCTATCCGAAGGCTGCCAGATTTACCCCAAATAGAAAATATATTAATTATATATAGTATAGTATATTGTTACTTTAGGTCTCTTTCCGCCAATGACACAGGGGCCGATTCCGGTTATTTTAAAGAATAAGACATTATCCCTATACTTAGGGTTAAAAACTTTTTGCTTAACTGCGGTTTCGGTTCTCTGGGACGATAGATGCTGTCATTCGGCGAATGGCATTCTTTAAAAATGTCGATATTTGCGTTGCTTTAACAAAAGAAAGACTCCTTATTTTCGTAAGTATTGACTTTAAACATTACTAGTGATTTATTTATCGCATAATAATGCTGTTAAATTAACAGATTTAATGAAATTGCGATGTTTATAAAGTATCTACGCCAAAAGCCCGAAATGTCAGATAATAAAGGTGATTTAAATTCTAAAAATTATAATAAACTACACGTGTAAAGTATGTGTGATGCATCTATAATTTACAATAATACTGTGATGCTTAAACCACAAAATCCTTTAAAAATGTAGTGTCATTGACATGGAATCGGAACCGCAGTTAAGCAAAACGTCTTTAACCCTGAGGATAAGGAAAATGTCTTAAATGTGTGACCCTTTAAAGAACCGGAATCGGACCCCAGGGCGTCAACGAAACTTCTTGTATATACTCGTAAACTGAACCAAATGTTAACAGTAGCAACATTTCTCAATGAGACGCGAGAAAAAACATTTTAAATTACTTTATTGTACGGTTTTTACGCATATTTTTTCAATTTATAATTCCAGAGAATTTTCTTTCTTCCGTTCATTACTTATTGGAGTGGAGAGTTACAAAAGGAATGGGGCTTGATGAGGAACCATATCCGTTTATCGAGAACATTTTAAAAGTTTAATCGGTTATATATATATAGATAACCGATATTGATTTATATATATAAATCAATGTAAGTTTGTAGCAATATGTAAAACTGTTGCTATAACGTTTTAAAATTAGTATGAAAAACATTGAACCCGCCATGTTTTATTTAGGTTAGCCCATAGATATAACACTCTGGTTAGCCACAGATTGAATATTCAAAAAAAGAAAGTTTTTTTGGGTAGAATATTTTAAAAATGGAAAACACGAGTAAATACCTACTTAAGAACTATATAATTTAGATATATTTTGGAAAAATAAATGTTTGGAATGAAATAAAACATTCAAATGAATGTTTCTTTATTTGGAGATGATTACTTTCACTGTCAAATCAATTATGGCACCCTAATGATAGGCAAGAATTCACAACTTCATAACTTTACACATCAGCTGGTTGATTAATAGAATGAATAAGAAATACTTTGTTTAAGCGTCCCTCATTAGGATACACAATATACTAAATAATAAATAAATAAAAATTGTATTGCTTGGGCATTAACTATGTAACAATGTCTAGGCATTTTGTAATGAAGAGTTTTATCCACTATGTACAGTTGTTACTTAATTTTATTACTTTGCATTATAATAAATAATATACTAATATTTCTTCAAAAGATGCAAAATCACCTCAATAATAATAATAATAATTGGATGATTTGCATAGCGCCATTTTTGTGAAAAATCATCTCAAGGGCGCTGAACAAATATTACTTCTAATTCTTGTATTAACAGATACAGAAAAATATAAATACCTACCTGGCAGGTTATATATTTTTATCCTGACGAGGGGAGCTTTGCTTATGAAACATGTAGATATTTACATATTACATACAGTGGTTTTAAACAAACTAATTGCTATTAATTTAACATACTCTGTGTCCTGATGAGTGAAGATTTGCTTCCGAAACTTGATATTTATATATTAAACAGTGATGTACATAACAAAGTAATTTTACATTTATTGAAGGTTATTAATAATGCTGTAAGTTAACAAGGCATTTCCGAAGACTGTTTTTTTAGTATTTAGTTGCTGAAACAATAAAAAATAATAAAAAAACAAGATGATGGCATTACCCGATGTGAGGTCCTGCTGTGGATGCTGTTCTGTGGAATTAGGAGCTAAAATCATCGCTTGGATTCAAGTGGTAGGTAATATTTCCGAGAATAACAAATCTATCCATAGCTACCAAAACCCATTTGAATAATTCGATTTTTATAACACTCGTATTTCATGAAAACTTTTAATATTCTTTATTTACCGATATTGGCATAGATTTTTTATTCGTAAGCAACCGAATACATTTGCAAAAAAGATAGCCTTTTCTTTAAATTATTCATTAGAATATTTCGCAGTAAGTCTAATGTTTTGTCTTCTTTAAATCTGAATGGAATGGAAATAGGAGCATCCATGGGGCCCCACCAACTTAAATTCTTTGACATCCAGCAACCAATAAATACCTACATAGGGAACAATTATCCTATGCGATTGACATGTGTTCACATATTATTTATTTTCGCCCATTACAAGCTTTAACATGGACATTTAGAAATAATATTGAGAATGTGATTAGGAAATTATGACTGGGATTCTTTGGAATCAGTTTGTGTTTAGGCACTCTGGTTCTTTGGAATCTAACTCCACATACAATAATCGACCTGTAACATAACTCCACATACAATAATCGACCTGTAATATAACCCCACATACAATAATCGACCTGTAATATAACTCCACATACAATAATCGACCTGTAATATAACTCCACATACAATAATCGACCTGTAATATAACTCCACATATAATAATCGACCTGTAATGTAACTCCACATACAATAATCGACCTGTAATATAAACTTATTATACTCTTCCTTGGTTCGAAGTCAAGTCGAATATAATTCTTCTATATGGTCCCCTCACTATAAAATCCACTCCGATTCCATTGGATAGGTTCAATATAAATTTCTAAGATACGTTAACTAAAAACTCGAATTACCTATTCAAACCATAAATTATACTTATTACTTAAGGGGAACGGCTGCGCGGCCTGTTTCATACAAAACTGAATTTTTGATTTGAGGCCAAAATTTTCACCTAAATCTAATGTTTTTTTTTAAATCAAAAGGTATAGCAAATATCTAGTACAGGTAAGAAGTATTTTATTTATTTATGTTTTAAATTATGAAATATAGACCATCAAAGAAATACATTTTTCACGTTTTCAGGGACAACTTTGGCAATTACTTGGGGATTAACGGTGATATAAAAAAAAATAAATTACGCCTTCTACTATGAAAATATAATCAATCAGATATAAAATCAAAATGTGCGTTAAAATTAGCATTACGATGGACTTAAATTTAAATTTAAAATGACTAATTTACGTTGGAACACAAATTTGCCGTACATAATTTAAAACATCGACCCGAAAAAATGTTTTTTTAAAGATGTAAAAAAAATAAAAAATTATGTAATCATGTTTACGTAGTAAATATGACAAATTAAACAAAACTACCGTTAACCCGCAAATAATTTCTGAAGCTGGCTCTAAAATCATGAAAAATTAATTTCTTTAATCGCCTATATTTCATAATTTAATACATAAAAAAATAAAAAAATAAAATACTTCTAATCCGTACTAGATATTTACTAAACCTTTAATTTAAAAAAAGAGCATTCAGTTTGAATGGGTATTTTGGCCTCAAATCCAAAATTAAGTGTTATATGAAATAGGCCGCGCAGCCGTTCCTCTTAATGAAATAATTAAAATTATTTAAACTCAAACTTGTTTCTGACTAAGCTATTATTTTTAAAATTGTTAATGATAGTATGGACATTCCCGTTTTACTTAACTTAATTAATTTTAATATTCCAACTAGAACTACTCGATCAAAAATTTACTCAAATGTAACAATAATTTAAAGACTGAGTCATTCAAAAACTCGCTTAAAAAACTAGACTTCTCGCAGAAGGTAGTACTTTTTCGGATATATTAGATATGTTCAACTGTACGGAATGCAAATACAAATAACGTACATCCTCAACAATTACTAACAAGATACGTGTCTAAAGCATAGGAATGAGAGAATGTGCTGTATGTTTTTTATATTCGCCTCTGTTGTAAATTATATTGAGTTATACATTTGACAATGTTATTGCTCAATTTGTTCGCGAGACATTTGAAATATTTTGTTATTGTATTTTGTGAATACGATCTATACTATCGATGTACCTACTATAATATGTTTTACACCTGCTATAATATATTATAAGTTAAATTTTATAATAAAATGTGTAAAATCCCCTAAAGGGCGTATACAAAATATTAAATAAGTTTATTGCTTTCAGCTAGCTGGAGTGGTGTTTCTCGCTTACAACATTGAAAATTTAGTTACTGTATTTCTACATAAGGATATGGATGGAACCTTTATTTATACACATATAACGTTATGTTTGGTAATCGGTTTCTATCCAATATTGCAGGGAACATTACTTTTCTTTGGTGTTAAAAAGGTACATATTTTCTATCCGTATTAATCTATAATATAATAGTTCCTTGATTGTTTGTATGGTGATACAGAGACGGCTGCTTGCTTCCCGTAATGCAGACTATAGATTGCTATAAGATAGACCCATTGTGCTATCTCACGCGTTTCACCTGGAGGCTTTTCTGGTTCTTTTTAAGGAAAATTCCTTAAGCTTGCTTAAATGCGGTTCTGGTTCTCTCGGACCGTCAGCTATCCATTCGGCGAATGACATTCGTTAAAAATATCAATATCAGCATAGTTTTAACAAGAGAAAAACTCAGTATTAAATAAGTCACCGATGTAACAAATAATGTTAATTGTAAATTAACGATGTTAATTATTACTTAACAATGTTATTTATAAGTTAACCAAGTAAATTATAATTTAATTATAATTTAACAATGTTAATTATAAGTTAAACAAGTTAATTATAAGTTAACAATGTTAATTATAAGTTAACAAGGTAAATCATAAGTTAACCAAGTAAATTATAAGTTAACAATGTAACAAGTAAAAACAATGCACAACGGCAAGCGGCGGCATAGTTAAATCACCATAGATATACCCGATAAATGTCACTTGGTAGTGACAGAGTAAAAAGGTCATTACTATCTAGTGAAGTCGGTACCTTTTTACTAAATGTAAATCATCTTACAAAGGCTATTTAAGCTATACAAAATAAAATTAAAATTGATTAAAATGCATTATAATACAATGTAATTGTTTGGTAAAATTTTTGTTTAAAACCTTGTGTCACTTGAAGATATTTCATCATTTTTTTTTTCAAATAATCTCTCAATAAACTGTTCAGGATTTTTTTACTATGTCTCTCCGGAATTCCGCAGTTAAGCAAGAAGCCTTTAAGCCTAATTAAAAGATAAGGAATTTACTGATTTCTTTTGAAGGTAGCCCATTAATCAAGTTTACTAGGGTTGTCATTGGGTATTTGGTACAGTCTTGTGGTTTCACAACGTGAAAGGACATAAATGCCTTAGATTATGACATTTCTTCAACCCTTTACAACACCTATTGGTGCTTTCTATCCATATTAAATGTTCCTGATACCCTCTGATAAATAACTATGTAACAATCGCCATCAAATTGCTGGTTCAATTCCCATTACATTGTTTATGTTTTCATTTCATTAATAAAATTGTACATTATGTGACGTTATTACAAAAACAGTTAATTTTAAACAGTTAGTTTACAATTAATTTTGATTGGCTTTCTGTTTCTGTTAATTGTTCAGTTTGATGATCCTGTAAATGAGTAGATATGAAGTAATCTCTAATTTAGATGCATTTTTCCCAGGTGTAACGTCAGGCAATAATATTATTCGAACTGTTCGACATTACGCAAATAAGTTATACTTGGAATTTCAATGGGAAAAATCGTAAAGTTCATCAGCTGATGAGATTATATTCAGTACGGTCATACGTATGTTTAAATATTTTTTTTTAATTAAAAATGTTGTTGTTTGTATTGGGTTGAGTTGACGTTGTTTCTATGTAATTAATTATGTGTTTGGTTTCAGAAAAAGGCTGGCCTTCTCTTAATTTGGCTAATACTCGCCTGTGTATGTGAGATGTTCGTTACCACTATTTACAGTCTTGTTTTGGCCTTGATATTTTGGAGTTTTAATGGTCACTTCATTGCAGCTACCGTAATTTACGCCAGTGGAATTCAAATAGGTAAACATCTCTATTTTTTTTTGTTCCCGTTCATATTCTCTACGGTTTTTCCAGTGTTAAATGTTATAAGAAAATATATATTTTTAAGCAGTTGATCATTTTTTTTAATTTCCTCAATGTAGGTACATCTTGGAAAAATATTCTAGACATTTAATCAATAGGAACTAAAAAAAATACAATGACAACACCGAGCGAGATCTTTGACGATTGATGATTGTTTATCAGAAATCCATCTAGAAGTATTTTACCCATCACTATCTATTAATTAATTTATTTATTTATTGTATCAATTGATTTCAAATTAATGAAAAAATACATAGTGGAACGCGGGAAGGGATTCACTGCGTATTCAGCATTGTTTGGCAAAATTTCGAGCGAGGAAGCTCGTGTCCAACTTAAAATTTGTTTACAAGCAAACTATTGAAATAACTGGTCGTATCTGTTAACAAATATTATTAAATTCAGACATATTTAAACAATATTTCTTGTAACAATTATAACCAGGTACATTCAGATCTTATGTTATCCCTCACATTCGATTTAGATAGTTTATTTTTGTAATCAAACAGTAAAGTCGAAAGGAAAACATATGTATTTTTTTAATTTTGATTTTGATTTGTACATTTGATTTATTTATTTTATTTTATTTTTTATTTATAACATCTAAGACCCCCAGATTCCTACCCACCCCTCATACCGTTTTCCTTCCCAGAACTTTCTCTCTTTTCTTTCCTTAAAACCATCCATACAGCATCCCCAAAGGTGACATACGCCCCGTGGGAAATTATTTTCCTCGGAGCCCCTACGTGGAGTTAATATAAAAAATGCTATAAATACCTTAAAAACTTAATTTAAAAATGGAGTTTCAAAAGAAACAAAATATCATTACGTATAACTGAAATATTTTTCAATCTCAGCATTCTAGCATAAGAACCCATAAAAATCTCAACTCGTATTTTTATTCGAATTAATACCAGATTTCTTTTCAGGTGTATCATTTTTCTTCATAGTGATCGTATCTACCTGCCGTAAAAACATCCTCCGCAGGAATGCGCAGTTTGACTACGGAGTGATTTACACCCCAGACGCAGTGGAAATTTTAACCCCTAAACGACGTACAGGGCTCATTCCCACGAATCCACAATTTGACTATGCTGCCTTGGACACACCAGAAGATAAACAAGAAGATGTTGTTGTAACATGACACAAAAATATATGTATATTTTTTTATGTTTACAAGAATAAATTTCATAAAACCAAGAAACCGTTGAAGGACCTTAATTCACAAATATTAATAAAAAATCATATCAATCAACGGTACGAAATAAAGATGGAATAATTTTCTCCTAAATCTGTATTATTTTTCGAGTCACTGTTGGCTCTTTTATATTGGCTAACGGCGTGCCAATAATTTTTCTTTGATAATTGCCCAAATTAGAGCGTTAAATTAATGAGAGTAGTGAAAACTTTGGAATTTGGTTTTTGGTTGTTTTGCAAAGGAATCCCCAATATCGTTTCCAAGAATCCTGATTAATATTACAGATTTTCCAGATCTTTGTTTGGAGGCTATCAGGACTCAACTAAAGTACCTATCCAAAGTGATCACCGGAATAAATAAGAGGGAAAGGTTTGAAGTTTTTGAAGGAGAGTCAGAGAGAAGAGAAGATTCATCGTAGTGCATTCGTTATAATGATAACGTATTTGTGAGATTCAATTACTACAAATCACCCGTCTAAAAATATTGAAAAAGAGTTGATAGTAGAAGTGAGTCGTTCGCGAACGACTCGGGATGGAGATCCGGATCTACAAAAGTTTTTTTTATTTTTTTTTGTTACTATAACTCCACAAAATAATTTCCCTCAAGACCTATATCATCTTTGGGGATGCTGTGTGGAGAGTCTTTTAGAGGATAGAAAGGAGTGAACCTGAGTCTTGGAGATACCCATATTGTAGGAGGGAGGAAATACAGAGACCGGCAGCTGTTGAACACAAGAACGAATCGTAGAAGTGACCCGTTCTCATCTGACAAATGACAACCGTGTGCAAATGTTGGGAGCGCGTTTGGCATGTATTGAAAGATCCGGGTCGCAAAGAACGACTTCACGGCTCCCCGATATTTGCGAACAAGTGATTTGGGACCTGATTCCGGTTATTTTTAAGGATAAGGCAAGGTCCTTATCCTTCGGGTTAGAAACATTTATTTTTTATTATTAGTTTATTATTACTAACTTTACACGTGTAGTTTATTATAATTTTTAGAATTTACATCACTTTCATCTGATATTTCGGGGGGGGGGGGGTCTTGGCATAAGTGCTTTACAAACAGCGCAATTTCGTTAATTCGATTCATTAAATAGCATTATTATGCGACAAATGACTCACTAATAATGTTTAAGTCAATACTTACGAGAATATTGAGTTTTTTTATTACTTTGTTAAAGCTACGCAAATATTCATATTTTTAAAGAATGTCATTCGCTGGATGACACCTGTAATCCGAGAGAACCGAAACCGCAGTTAATCAAAAAGTCTTTAAGCGTAAGGACGAGGACAATGCCTTATTCGGAATCAGGCTCCAGATTTTATCTCTCCCCAAGATATTTTTTGTCGTCCCCTTTCGTCTCCTCTCCTCAAATTTTATTCGTAATTTTTTCCTAGATATCAAATCACCGGAACGACTATTTCACGCTCTTAAGTAATACTCCTAGACCAGAATATTTAGTTACTACTAGTACCTGGTGAACTATGGGAAATAATTTTGGTGACTTATTTCATTGTGGATATGAATAATTATGACGATATATGTAAGTACGTACCGTTATATACACTCATTTTCCCCATAGTTACATCATTACTGCTCAATCGCGGATTTGAGACGTACCCGACCTACTTTAACGAGTGATATCTGAACTTATTTATTAACAGACAAAGTAAAAATTGTAAATGAAATTTTGGTCTAATTGGTAGTTGATAAAAAAAAATTGTGTGTTTATTGTGATTGTATTTAATTTATAAAACTCGATGCAGGTTCGAGTCCTGTCGGCGACATTTATCTTTGCTCGGAAAGGTCTTTTTCAATTTGGATGAGTGTTTCAGGCTAATAATTATTGTTTATAAAAATAATTGTTACCCTTTGGTATGCACAAAAATCTTGCCTTAAAAACTTTACTTTATCAATTAATGTAATAAATCAAATTAAATGACGTTATTATTACTAATTTATTTATTTAATGTCAACGGTATAAATATACCATAAACAATAATTGCATAAAACACGAATAATTTTAAAAGGTAACTATTAAATGTGGCATTAGGTCGTACAATGGCATCAGAGAGTATATGGAGAATAAAAGATCACGAACGATATAAAAGTAAAAGAAAACTTAGGTTAAATTAATATTGATTGAAAAGATATGATAGTATAGCCTTCTTGTATTTATCTTGTATTGTAATAGATCCGCTACATCTGTGTATCTATTACGAAGTTCATTATGGTATATATATATTTATATATATACATTTTTTTTGTGGTAATTTTTTTAAAATGTAATCTAGGTACAAGCGAGTATTTGTAATGCTCAGTCCTGGTGTTGTTACATTTAAACAGGATTTTGGAGCGAATAGCTCTCGTAGATTTATGCTATTGAATGAGGTTAATTAAATCAGGGCTGTCCATACTATCATTTTCAATTTTCAACATAAATATCAAGTTGGATTACGTTCCGCAAGTAAGTATTCTAATTTGTTATTATTGTGACAGCTGTTTCGTTGTTCCAAACCATTTCAAAACTGTAGTTAGGCCACATTCAGACTATTTATTTATGAAGGCTTATTCTTTTTTTTTTCAAAAATCTCAATAAAACAGTTACTTACCACTACATGAAATAAACAAAAGGCAAAAAAGAACATTGTATGCAAAGTCGTAGAGCAACATTAATTGGGGAAGTAAAACAACGTGTAATTTGTGCACAACAGCGATAAAATGCTTATTTTTGCGCTCTCACTCTTGAACATGAAGACTTCCCAGTAATCCGGATAAACGACTCCAACAATATACCACTCCAGTAAATATGATCTAGGACAAGGATGCTTAAGGAGAAAATTAATAATTTCCTTTGTGAAAATGGATTTCACTAACGAACATTCGGTCATAGATGCGCAGGCATGCGAAGACATAACAGAACTAAATGATTACTACATAATTGAGGGAAACACTGACTTTAATATGTTAAATCTAAACATTCGAAGTATCCGTCTATATTTTAACGAGTTATGTATTTTCCCCAATTCTCTAGGATTCCGACCACATCTGATTATACTTACTGAAACGCAAATGCGTGAATTAATTCTTTACTCCATCCCTGGTTATAAGACTGTCTCACTTCCATCTAAGCATACTTCGCACGACGGTCTAACGATTTTTTTATAGTGAGCACAAAATATTTCATGTTATAGTAAATATCCCTAATTTTAAGTATTCAAATGCCATCCTTCACGTTAAATAATAAAACATTCTATATTTGCCATATAAGAGGTGTGTTCAAAAGAAAAGGTGAATTTTGAATTTTCGCGGGCTGTGTAATTTCGATTATCGATTTTTTTGTTGTTATATTGGTACACATATGTTTATCATATGTTAGCATTATCAGCCATTTTGGATTAGTGGTTTGCTTTTGACAACTAGAAAGGTTAGTCACGTTTTTTAGTGTTCTTCGATTTTTTACTTTTGAAAAAAAATGGATCAAAGAATATGTATTAAATTGTGCGTTAAAAATGGGATAAAGTGCTCCAACGTACTTTAAATGTTGACTGTGGCATTCGGCGAGTCTACTTTGTCTCAAAAAAAGTGTTTATAAGTGGTAAAAGCGTTTTACAGAAGGCCGAGAAGATTGACGATGAGCGTCCTGGAGTTGCAACCACGTCAACAAACGAATAAAACATCGAAACAGTGAAGAAAATGGTTTTGGAAAATCGTCGAATCACTATTAGGGAAGTTGCAGAGGATGTTTTCATATCAATAGGCTCATGCCATGCAATTTTCTCGGATGTTTTGGGCATGAAACGTGTGGCAGCGAAGTTTGTTCCGAAATTGCTAAATTTTGAGCAAAAGCAACGTCGCATTAGTATCGCTCAGGAGTTTTTGAATGACCTCAACTACGATCCATATTTGATCAAAAGGGTCATAACTGGTGATGAAACGTGAGTATATGGTTATGACGTCGAAACCAAGGCCCAATCATCCCAATGGAACCGGCCAGAAGAGCCAAGACCGAAAAAAGCAAGCCAAGTTCGATCAAATGTGTTCGATCAAATGTGTTTTCTTCGATTACAATGGTGTGGTTCATCATGAATTCTTGCCAACAGGTCGTACGGTTAATAAGGAATACTACAAGGAAGTTATGTAACGTTTGCGTGAAGCAATACGGCTCAAACGATCGGATTTTGGAAAAACAAATCATGGATTTGGCATCACGATAATGCACACATCAATGCTTGTTCATGATTATTCGGCCAAAAACAACACCGTAATCACCAGATTTGGCTCCCTGAGACTTTTTCCTATTCCCGAAACTGAAGAGACCAATGAAAGGAAAGCGTTTTGCCACAATTGATGAGATAAATTCAGAATCGAAGAACGAGCTGATGGCCATACCGAAAAGCGCATACCAGAAGTGCTTCGAGGATTGGAAGAAGCGCTGGCATAAGTGCATTATATCTGAGGAGGATTACTTTGAAGCGGAGAAAATGGACATTGATGAATAAATAAATACTTTTCGAAAAAATTCGAAATTCGCCTTTTCTTTTGAACACACATATCTCCCCTTCCTTAGACTCTAAATCGTTTATCATGAAACTTGAATGTTTTATAATCGAAAATAATTGTCAACAATCAGACTCCTCGTTTATTGTTGGTGATATAAACATTAACATAGAACATTGCCAATTGCCAATAAGTATATAAATGTTATATATAGCGATGGATATCTATCTTATATAAAGAACCCCACTAGATATGGTCACCATATTGACTCTTGCCTAGATCACATACTGCTCAAATATACTACCAATTTTTTTTTTATATCCAGATCCGCTGTCTTAAAAATAGATATAACTGATCATTTCCCAACTTTCTATGGTCACAGTACCTTAAAAGATCATCAGAAAGCTAAAGGCCAACAAGTGGGGAGAAATAAAATCAACTACCAAATAGTAAATAATTCTTAAAAAAAAGAAACTTGGAACTCAGTTACTTCAAATGACGACCCGAATCAATCATTAAGTACATTCTATACGATATTAAATAATAATATCAAGAATAGTCTAGAACTAACACCGATACCAAAAAGAAAACATTTATAAAAATAAGCCATTTACGACAGCAATATATTATTTACAAAAGTTTCAGAAAATATTCTTATAAATAAATGTAAGCAAGAATACTATACTAAACAATTACAATTAGCTGATAATAATTCTAAAAAACCGTGGCGTTATAAACGAAATCTCAAATAGAAAGCATAAAGTACAAACTGTCCCTGAAAAATTGTAACCGTAGATAAAGTAGTTTTAACGGATATGGGAAAAACTACAAATAAATTTAGTGATTTTTTTTACAAATGTATTTAGAAACAATACATCCAGACCTATTCAAATGGAAATTGACACTGAAAATACTCCTGTTTTATCTAAATTTAAACGCGTAACTGAATCAGAAATTTTTAAACACATGATAATCTCAACACAAATATAGACAATGGTCCAGACGAATTGAGCTGCACTACAATCAAATCAATTAAACAACATATATTTAATATCTGCCTTGAAAAACACACTTTCCCAAACGCGTTTAAACTCTCAAATATTGTACCAACTCATAAATCTGGGTCTACTGCACTTTTGTCCACAAATCAATATGGTTTTAGATCAGGTCT
This sequence comes from Halesus radiatus, assembly GCA_022606495.2. Classification (NCBI taxonomy): domain Eukaryota; kingdom Metazoa; phylum Arthropoda; class Insecta; order Trichoptera; family Limnephilidae; genus Halesus; species Halesus radiatus. The sequence goes on along the minus strand of JAHDVE020005448.1, from coordinate 66,057 downwards.
TAGTACAGATGATGCCTTATTTAATCTAACAAGAAATACATACAGGAAATCTGACGGTCTGACGGCCTCCATGGTCGAGGGGTAAGGCTCTCGACTACGAATCCGAAGGTCGCGGGTTCTCATCCCGGCGTGCGCAAGTAAATTTTATTTAATTAATTTGTGTATATTTGTGCACGTTCCACAGTGGAAGATACTCTCAGTATCGCCCTGGTGAAAGACCACCATTCAGAATAGAAACGTTCCTTGAAATGGCATTTCGCCGAGTTTGGTGACCAGATCTGAATAGCCAGTTATTTCCCCACCTCCCTCTTCCCCTTCTCCTTCCCCTCCCCAATACCTTCAGCCTCACAACATTCCCCAATTGGGAATGCCATAGTCTCACTGGCTCCAGACGGTTGGGAGCAGTTGGGACTCTTGTGCGGTATTCATATAAAAAAAGGAAATGTATACTATTCTTGACTCAAATATGAAAATTCTAACAATTTTCTTAGATTTAAAAAAGACGTTCGATACCGTTAATCATAACATATTGATTAGAAAACTCGGTAATATAGGAATTCAGAAAAATTTACTGTCATTATTAAAAATATATATCTACTTGATATATATATAATGTACAAAAATTGGTTCTAATATTAGTAAACAAGAATCTGTGAAGCGTGGGGTTCCCCAAGGAACAGTTATCAGATCGTTATTGTTTCTCGTTTACGTTAATGATCTATGTAACATGAAAATACCAGGAAAACTTTTCTCTTCTACTGATGATTTGCTGGTAAATCCTGGAACGAAGTCACTGCCAAATCCAATAAATGCACCTCAATTATCAAAGATTGGCTCAACCAAAATCTGAATTGCGAAAAATCTCTTTACATTCCTTTCTATAATACCAAAAGGACAGCACCTCTAATCAACCTAAATATAACGTTCCACAGCAATGTTTGCAACTTTTTTATATGCCATAATTGTACAGAAATGAGTTCAGGGAATACAGTTAAATATTTAGGAATTATAATAGATAGCTAACTCAAATGGACATATCATGTAGAAAAGCTTGTATGTAAATTAAGGTATTTAACTTACATGTTTAAACGTTTGAATAATATAGTTGATATAAAAATAATGAAAATGGTATACCATGCACTGGTGAAATCATCAGTATTTTATGGAATAATCGGATGGGGGGAATTTATAATACTTACCCAAAAATTAATACTAAAAAAAATGTTCATAAAGAAAGAACCTTCCCCTCCATACAATTACATAGATAATACATAGAGTGGAAGATACTCTCAGTATCGCCCTGGTGAAAGACCACCATTCAGAATTGAAACGTTGCTTGAAATGGCTTTTATCCGTGTTTGGTGACCAGATCTGAATAGCCAGGTATTTCCCCACCTTCCTCTCCCCTTCTCCTTCTCCTTCCACTCCCCAATACCTTCAGCCTCACAACATTCCCCAATTGGGGATACCATAGTCTCACTGGCTTCAGACGGTTGGGAGCAGTTGGGACTCTTGTGCGGTATTCATATAAAAAATTTAAAAAAAAATTATTCCATGAAGCTGAACTGTTAGATATAAGAAAAAATTATTGTCTACAGTGCCTAAAATATATATTTCAAGAAAAAAAAACTATTCCCAAAAAATGAAAATCACTTTAGTAACAGAATAAATAATAAAAAAAATTCCAAAAATTTATAATTTACAGAATGTAAGTGTCCAAACATATCGTCGATATTAACCTTTTCCTGCTATAGTTGTATATTTTGATAATTTTCTTTTCTTTTTTTTCGTTTTGTTTTTCTTATTTAACTTATATTTTTATTTATTTAACTTACCTTCAACATCTATGTATTAATACAAATATGCTAATATACTGTCACTAACTGATACCAGGTATACCCACGCACTGGCCTTACCTATGTGGGATTTTTCGCATTATATACATGACACGTAGGTTTATGTAAATATGTTCAGATATATTTATAATTAAAAAAAAAACTGTTTATAACCATTGTACCTTGTTTGTGTGAATGTATGTATCAAAAAATTAATTAATAAATACAAAAAAAAAAATGCACTTTTGTCACTGGAATAATTTCTGTAAACGTACATTTAAAATAAAATAAATAAATTTGCTCATCATCATCACGACGCTACACCACAGGATAGGATTTGACCTTCTCCACTGGATGTGATCCCTCACCATTCGCCACCAGTCCTCAGGTCTTCCGTCCTGCTTCAATCCTCTTCCACGCACTCAGTTCATCTTTTCTTCGATCTGACGACTCTATTCCACTGGGGAACCCACATTATCATAATTGCTACTGAAAGTATAAGTTCACTAGATGATCTCACTGAGTTGATTACACATTTTGTTACTTAACTGCCTTGAATTGCGTTGATGCTCAAGTGTTGTTTGTTTGATTTCAGAAAAGGGGTACCATTCTCTTAATTTGGTTAATCTCGCTTTTATATTAGAGATGTGTTTAACCCCTCTTCTGCTACTTGTTACTTTTCTTTGCCCCAATCTTCGCGATTTTCGACGGGACCTTTATGCAGCTGGCTAATCTGCATATGCGGAATTCAAATAGGTAAACTTCTCTCACTTCCTAACAGTGATTTTCTATAGTAAAACGTGCCCTAACATAACGGCCTCACAAAAGGTATTGTCGAATTATATAATAATAAAATGGTACTTACAATACAATTAAAATAATTTCGGATCTTAGATCTCTAGTATGAACAATAACGAAGCAACATTGTTTAAGACAGTGACGGGAGAACATATCCATATCTATAATGAACATTGGGGTTTTGTAGTTAGTGCTTGATTGTGGTTTTTGTCATCATCTTTTATTAGTACTGAGGATTAGGATAGCGGAATAAATGTCTAAATAATACAATGTATTGTCTTGAGTAACAAGATATGAAAATGGTGCATATGGCAAGATGGCAACCGTTGACAGTATTTATAGTTTCTTATCGCTCTCTCGTTCCGTCTCTTTTATATCAAGGTCAGTCGCACACTCGATACAATTTCGAAACCGTTCGATAATTTCCTTAACCACTAAAAAATACCGGAAAAAACTCAATGTATATGCATTAATATTAGAAACTTTTTTTCTGGAGTATCAATTTTCTTCATAATGATCATTTCAACCTGCCGTAAAAACATGTTCTGAATGCGCTTTATGACTTTGGGGTGCTTTATACCCCAGAGCCAGAGGTAGGGGAAATATTAACCCCTAAACGACGCACAAGACTCATTCCCACGAATCCACAATTTGACTATGGATACACCAGAAGATGTGGTTGTTAAATGACAAGAAAATGATTTCGAAAATTTTATTAAAGTAGTTAGTTTTTTTTTTTATATATTTACATAATTATTTTTACAGAACCTGATGAACTCGAAGATGACATTTATATATTGAGACATTAATTATTACTTTTTTACATTTATTAAGTCAATGTGGTATGAAATAAAGCAAACATAAATTTAATTCGGTGTTTTATTTTATTGTGTCTTATATACAGAAGGGTGCTAATTATGAACTATTAGGGGGAAGGGTTGGTACCCGATCTTCAAAGGTATTACAATCATGTTCTCTTATATGAAAATTTGGTGGATCAGAATTATTCTAGTGATGATACTGCGAGTAGCACACATCGTGGGAATGTCCAGCATCTTATTAGCGTAGAAAAAAACATGTATCGGAGCTGTAAAAATGCTTCAACGTCCCCGATAAAAAAACACGCTTTTTTGCACAATTCTAGATAAGTGTTCAGCGTCATGCGGAAACTTTAACATTGTCACCACCTGTCCAAAGAAAACGTGATATTCCGAATTTTGAAGTCCAGATAAAAAGTAATAAGATTCAAAAGAAAAAAAAGGTGTTATATTATGCAAAAGACACCAAAGACTAACTAACCACTATTAGTGGATCTGAAAAATAATAATAAAATCAGTTGGAGTTAGGTTATTCAGAAGAAATAATGTATTATTAACAGTATAGTGCGAGAGATTGGAAATTCCTATCCCTCCAAAGTTTGTTGGGTGTAGGTTTAGAGGTACACGACCAATTTAACAACTGAAATACCGGATCTAGGGCCTTCGAAATGTTAAATATTATTTGGGAAAAATAATAATAAAAGCAGTTGGAGTTAGGTTATTCAGAAGAAATAATGTATTATTAACAGTATAGTGCGAGAGATTGGAAATTCCTATCCCTCCAAAGATTGTTGGGTGTAGGTTTAGAGGTACACGACCAATTTAGCAACTGAAATACCGGATCTAGGACCTTCGAAATGTTAAATATTATTTGGGAAAAATAATAATAAAAGCAGTTGGAGTTAGGTTATTCAGAAGAAATAATGTATTATTAACAGTATAGTGCGAGAGATTGGAAATTCCTATCCCTCCAAAGATTGTTGGGTGTAGGTTTAGAGGTACACGACCAATTTAGCAACTGAAATACCGGCCCTAGGGCCTTCGAAATGTTAAATATTATGTCGGAAAAATAATAATAAAAGCTGCTGTCAGTTTGGCAACACCTTTCCTGGCAATTCCCGACTAAGATTAAACTGCACTGACAGACGACCTCTGACGTCACTACAGCTAAATCGGAACATAACAACTGTGCTATTATCAAATCATTTCATTATTATTATTCACTGATGTCTTTTCTCCGTGACTATTATCCCTGTTTTGGAATTTCGTTGCTTGCGGCGAACAAAGTTGTGTTGTCGTGTTTTAGTTAATATTCGTAGAAATTAGCTAATTTGTATTCTATGTTTTAATGATAAATAATTGTGCATTCTTCAGTGATCAACTGTACGTGCGTCGTGTTTCTCTCCAATTGGTCAATATCTACATTAAAACTATTCTAATTGTGGAGGAACATTTCGGATGTCGTACAAAATACATGGCGAGGATTTGAGAGAAAAACAAATCATAAGAATAACGACTAATTGAAGGTAAAGTAATGATATATTTCTCGAAGTATATTATTATCAACCATGTTACACCATACAAGACCGGCAATTGAGTTTGACCTAACATAGTTTTGTATATGTATATGACTGAGACTACTTCTGTTTCTTGAAAAAAAAAATTAAACCATGTTTGCCACATTGAACTGCTGTGTTTGCTGGTTTGCTGTTCGTGTTTGTTGTTTATTGTTAAACTCTGTGCCTCTCACCCCCTCTCACCCCCTTTCGCGCCTGAATGGAACAACTATTTCTAAATTTAAAATATTAAATACTACTCCTGAACCAGAATATTTTGTTATTACTAGTACTTGGTGTAGATACTACGTAAAAATTGTGGTGAGTTATTTTCTTCATAGTTTCATCACGACTGCTAAACCCGGATTTGTATAATTTCATTATACAGGGTGTTAAAAAACGTCATTGTTTTACTTTAATCAGTGATTTCTGGCCTTATTTGGAGTAAAAAATGTTAATAAAATTTTGAAAGTCAGGTACGCCTCTTAACGCCATGAATTATTATAAGTATTTGACAGTGGCATGCATTAGTCGGCTGTGTAGATTCTTGACGGATTTTTCTAATAGTAGATCAAAATATTAAATTTATGATTGGGACCCTACGTAGTAATGTAGTAATGGTAATTCGAGATAACAGGTCATAATTTTCTTTAGGCAAAGATTTGCTAATTCATTTTTCCTCCTGCAAAAAGAATTTTTCATGTTAGCCTTTACTAGCGGTAGTGTTGGAAACTAAAACGTGACAATATTTAAATAGGGTAAAACAGTTAGTGGCAGGGTAACATTTATGTCCCTAATTTCAAAACGAACATTTCATAATTGTGTAAAAATTAGTAGCAGTGCGTTCTTCCCGTTTCATAGTTTTTAGTGAACCAGTATGGGGATAATTAGGGATGGGATAGGCTAAGGATTTGTTAGATAGAGAAAGTCAAATGTGGTGCCATAAATAAGGATGCAACTAAAAGTATAAATTTTTCAATGTAGAATAAATTTCTGGAAAAAATGGATTTTGACCAGAGATTTGTCACATTTTTTTCTTTCTTCTTTTTATGATTTTTTAGGGTAGGTACAGCTTTTCAGCCTTTAAGGACTGCAAACCACTGGTATTTTTGTAAGAAATTACACTCTCATGAACATGAAGTCAAGAAAATCAGTTTAACTAGTCATTGTGGAATTTTCCCATGGCGATTCAGAAAGGTATATTCAACTCCTCATATACAGGTTGTTAAGAAACGTACCTGACTTACTTTAAACAGTGATTCCTGACCAAATTTGGACTAATAATGTTAACGAAATGTTGGTCTCCGTTGACATTACTTGTAGTTTTTTTTTCAAATACAAAAATTAAAAAAATTACTTGTCGTCACTGATCACCCCCCACCTCGACCCCACCTGTAAAATACCTACCAATTTTTAAAATGTTTTTAGCTAAATTAAATATATTTTTTTATTAATATGTCACCGGAGACTAAAATTTAATTTACATTTTTTACCCCAAATAAGGTCAGGAATAAGTAAGTCAGGTACGTCACTTAACACCCTGTATAAATAACACGAATCAAAGGTTATCAGTGTTAAATGTACACACATAAATTGAGATAATGAGAAAAATTACAAATTTGTTGACTGTTTTTTTTTCATCTTTATTGTTACCTATTTTTTTTATTTTTTTTATGTTTGTTAAATAGATTCATTAAAATATATTTGGTTTTTAGCGTGCGCTTCCTATACAAAGATAAGAATATACATACAGTGAACATTTTTTTAATTAATCAAACATAAATTCTATACGGGCAATGTCATTGTTGATTGATAAACAAAAAAATGACTGACTACTGTTATTGTTATTGTATTTATTTCGCAGAACTCCATATTTTTTTTATTAAGTTCTGCGAGTATTTTAGTTTGTTATTATTGTGTTTATAGGTGTTTCGGCGTTTTGTGTTTTATCATTTTACGTTATACGATAATAGACTCCGGAGAAAGCTGTTTTAGAGCTCATTATCTCATGGAACAACTTTATAATCCCAAGCTGCTGGTATGGAACATTTTCTACTGGTCTCGCATTGTACGAAATGTTGTCATATCAAATTGATGGCGGAATGGAATATTATTAAATTGGATTTAAACATTTTGATATGATAAATCCATTCTTTCAGGGGATAAGAATTGTTAATCCGATTTTTTTTTATAACGGGGTGGGGGCACATTCAGGTCTTACTACACAAGGCACGATATCGTGGAACCAGTCTCGGTAACACCTCACCCAAATGCATTTTTTTTAGAACAATTGAATTAAATTAACTCGTTTAAATTAAAATAAATGCTGTGTTTATTTAAACACAGCATTTAAACAGTCGAACATTTCGAAAGTACCCTTCCTTCGTCAGGTCAAAAGGGAAAGCAACAACGAGCCCTCAAGTTGGTTAGGGGAAGAGATAGGTTAAGAATTGGAAATAAACGTCAAATAAATGTAATTAATGAGTAGTACAATTATTTAAGAATTTCCTGATTTCCAAAGATTGGAATTTATTAGTGATCTCTAAAGTGTTTTCTGTTTTCATCATTTAGTTGCTGACACTTCTAAAACACAAGATGATGGGATTACCCGATGTGAGGTCCTGCTGTGGGTGCTTTTCTGTAGAAACGGGAGCTAAAATAATTGCGTGGATCCAACTGGTAATTTCTTCCACCATTAGACCATCCATGTAAATCTATGTAAATTTTGAATACTTGCTGATATTTTGATATTTTTATAACATTATTTAAATCGATATTATTCAATTGGACTCTGGTATCTCTATAACAAAACTATTATGCTGTTTTCGTATTTAAAAAAATATCTTTTCCAATTAGTGTACATTGATCACAACATGCATGCACCTATATTGTTCTAATTCTTCTCCACATTTTTATGATGATTGTTATTTATTGTTGTCTTATATAATATTGTTGAACTAGTGGTGGGCGAAGCGGCTCGATGATCCGGATCACTCACTACAGGTTCGCTGATCCAGCTCGATTGAACGACGGTTCGCGTCTCCCCGCACCATGCCCTCTCCCTCGCTGCCTTGGCCCTCCTAATGACGTCCTTAAGACGCTCTTACACGAATACCTTTTTCGTCCAGTTTTCATGTGGATTGTCTTTACAGAGAGCTGATTTAGTGATCCGGCTCACTAAACTGAGCCGCTTCGCCCACCGCTATGTTGAACGAAACTCCTGCTGACAAGCTACTTGCAGTGGCTTAGCGGGTACAAGTTCCCGTTGTATGTAATTAATATTATGCAATAAAAATACACAAATAAAAATCGGATAGGTATTTACATCCGAGACACTATCTAGATTGCAAATGCTTTTTATTTTATTTTTATTTTAAGATATTTATTATATTTAAATAACAACATTGTTTACATGGTAATACTAGTAGGTATGCAAGTAGTAAAAATGTTTTATTTATTAATTTATATAATCCTTTCAGTTTTTTTTTAAATTAACACCTCCCTAATTGCGAAATGCTCATGTTTAGAGAGGGATATTCCGGTAGAACTTTGCAATCATACAAAAATGTAGCAGTCAATAATATGATATGGGGTTTAATTTAGGATAATATTTGTAAGTCTTAAATTCGTCTATCTCTCAGTATCGTCTTGGTGAAAAACCACCATTTAGAATGTAAACGTTTTTAGAAATGGCTTTAGCCGTGTTTGGTGACCAGATCTAAATGACCCAGTATTTAACCCACCTTCCTCTCCCTCATCTCCTTCCCCTCCCCATACCCTTCAGCCTCATAATTTACCCCAATTAGAGATTCCATAGTCACTGGCTCCGGTTAGCACGAAGCAGATGGGACCGTTGTGCAGTATTCACATAAAAAAAATAGATTGATGATGTTTTTTGTGAACTGCAAGAAAGAAGGTGATTTAAATGGATTCAATAGAATTTTCTGGAATCCGTTTGTATTTTCTGGGGTTCTTCGGGAACTCTACTGACAATCGACTAATCGTGAATTTATTGTTTTCAGATAACTGGGGTGCTGTTTTTTGCTTACAACATTGAATATCTATTTAATTGCCTATTTATATCGGAGTTTGTTCCGACATCCAATATTGAACACTTAATTACTATATTTGCAATATGTTTCTATCAAATACTGCAGGGAACAATACTTTTGCTTGGAATTAAAAAGGTACCTATTTTCTATTAAAATTTTATCAATTACACAAGTCAAATTAGTTCTATGTATGTGATGATATTATGGTGTCTGTATATCGATCGAACCCTTGGAATAACTAGGTTCCATCTGACACAGCGATGTCATGCAATAATGTGCTCTAAAGAGAGTAACTTTAAGGCTCATTATCACATAACCAAATGAAACTGTTATTCCAATTATATAGTGATACTGATTGGAGAGGAGTGTTTAATAATCAATTCTGACATTTATTCATCACGGCGCACATGCTCTCCACTGACTTCGGTCCTTCACCATTCGCTACCAGTCCTCAGTCCTTCCGGTCTGCTGTAATCCTCTTCCACGCACTCAATTCACCTTTTCTTTAATTTGACTCCAAATCGATTCCACTGGTGCACCCACACAGTCATAATAAATTGCTACTGGAAGTATAAGTTCACTAGATGATGAATTATATTCAGCGCTTGCGATTTCTCACTGAGTTGATCATAAATTTTGTTATTTAACTGTCTTGAATTGCATTAATATTTAAGTGTTTTATGTTTTATTTCAGAAAAGGGCTGCCATTCTCTTAATTTGGTTAAATCTCGCCTTTATAGTTGAGATGTTCTTGACCACTCTTCCGCTACTTTACTTCGCCATATTATACGCTATTTTCATAGGGCGCGTTTATGCAGCTGCCATAATCTACGCAGGCGGAATTAAAATAGGTAAACTTCCCTCACTTATTGTCGAATTTTATAAAAATCGGGTAGTACAATGCAATTAATGTAATTATCAATCTTGGAATTCTAACACAAATAATAACGAAGTATAATCATTTTAGACAGGGGTATGAGAACGTATCAATATCTAAACATTTGATTTTTGTCATGATCTTATACCTCTAGGCATCGAAGTAGCGTAAACGCCCCAAAACAACAAAACCGGTAGAGTCGCGTAGTGGCATTTACGCCACCAACTGACACGGTCTTATAAAAGAAGTTCTATCTCCTCTTGTATTACGGTGAGATATATGATTTAAGGAGTGTTAGAAAGAGAAAAAACCCACTTTCTCTTTGATTTCAAAAAATTACAATAGACTCCGGATATTTCTAATACATTTCCAAATGTCGCCATCGCTTGTTTTTACGTGCGCGGTACATCGAGCTATCTGACAACTATTGAATTTTGTTCTTCAATTTAGTCAAAATATCCTATTAACTATGTTATTAAAGAAAAACAGTATATAGACTACTCATTTATGATATTTTTTCTTCGTCTGTGCTAATTTTTTTTGGAAAACTTTCATACTACATACAATCTTCACGCTATTGGAACTGTATTGTTAATTTCGAATGATGTCTTCAACCAAAAAATTAAGCAATTTGAAAGTGATGTAGTGAAAATTCTTACACTCACATATTCTAATGTAATATTCTGTGAAAAAATGTAACGATTCCATTAAAAAAATAGATGATTTGTTAACGTTTTATGTGAAGCGCACACATTTTTCTACGCGTGGGTTATATATCATATAAAATTTGTCAAACGCAATTGAGGTTAGGTATCTGCTGAAAAACCAAAAATAACATTGTTTTGTTCGTAAATTGATCTATAAATGTAGTTCTGATATACAAAATCACAATCAAGTAATGTAATTTTACCAGCCATTTTTTACTTTGATTGCGTTATATATCAAAATACGAGTTTGAAATATGCGAGAGGATTGCAAAATATCTAATGAAGTGAAGTTTTTGTCAAAGTTTGTAAATTTTTTATTAATTGTTTTTATATTAAAAATGTAAGAAAGCGAAGTAAGTGACTGTAACCTTTATAATACGTCTGTTTTTTTTAAGTTCATTTAAAGTGATATTATGACGTTTTACAAAAAAAAATGACCGATAAGCGAGTAAAAAATATTCTTCTTTTTTTTTAAATCAAAATTAAAAAAATTTAAATCCCATTTTCCGTTTGTAATATTAAAATCTGAATAAATCTTTCACCTGTTTCCAAAAACAGTTTGATTCATTTTGGAATATGTTAAAAAAGTGTTAGAAATTGAACGACCAACGAAAATGTTTGGCAATAAATCATCAATCTAACAGGTAACCAATATGACAACTTTCATAGACCCGAGGGGTATTATACTGAGGATTAGGATTGCAGAAAAATAGTCAAATGAATACAATACATTGTATCAGATGGTACTTACAATACAATTAAAATAAGTTCCGATCTTAGATCTCTAGCATGAACAATAACGAATCAACATTGTTTAAGACAGTGACGGGAGAACATATCCATATCTATAATGAACATTGGGGTTTTGTAGTTAATGCTTGATGATGGTTTTTGTCATGATCTTATATTAGTATTGTACTGAGGATTAGGATAGCGGAATAATTGTCTAAATAGTACAATGTATTACAGTACAATTTTAATAAAACCTTCTTATGTAATTCATCACTACTATACACTAAATAAATAAAAAAATGCATATCATACTTTAATCGTGTATACTTTAAACTTTTATACTCTATACTTTAAGCTTTTACATCTCATATGTAATTCGTTATTACTACACACTAAATTTATTCTAAAAAAAGCATATCATACTTAATCTTTTATTTTTCAAACTATTATACTTTATATTTTATACTTGTACATCTCAATTGTAATTCATTATTACTCTACACAAATTTAAAAATGCATATCATACTTTAGTATCTTATACTTTAAACATTTACTCTCACTATACACTTTTACATCTCATATGTAATTTATTATTTCTCTACAGTAAACTAAAAAATGCATATCATACCTTTAACTTATATTCTTTAAACTTTCATATTTTATATTTTAAACTTTTACATCTCATTTGTAATTCATTATTATTCTACACTAATTTAAAAAATGCAACATACTTAAAAAAAAAACACAATTTTTTTTTTCTTAAATTTACTTTATGGATTGTTTTATATTCTTTTATGTTATGTATATTAATATGAACTAATCTTATCAATTTGACTGTCCTATAACGGGATTTGCTCCTAGTTGGACAGTCAAAGCCTTCTTAAATATTTCTTTAAAATAATGTGTGTTTCAAATAAATATTATTATTATTATTATTATTATCTTGAGTAACATGATGGTGATGAAAACGATGAATATGGTAAGATGGCAACCGTTGACAGTATTTATTTATTATCGCTTTCTCGTTCCGTCTTTCTTATTTTCGATAATCCTTAAATTTCGTTCACCGCTAAAGAAATCCTGCAAAATCTAAAGTTTTTTACGTGTATTTTAATATTAGAACCTTTTTTTCAGGAGTATCGTTTTTCCTCATAGTGATCGTCTCAACCTGCCGTAAAAATATCCTCCGCAGGAATGCCCTGTTTGACTACGGGGTGGTTTACACCCCAGAAGCAGTAGAAATCTCAACCCCTAGACGAAGTACAGGACTCATTCCCACAGATTCACAATTTGACTATGCTGCCTTGGATACACCAAAAGATATGGTTGTTACATGACAAAAAAATGCTTTAAATAATTAATTTAATTAGTTAAAAAACATATATTAACTTTTTATTTATTTTAATGATTTTTAGGATATTATACGGTGTTGCGATTCCTCCTCCTTTTTCGCTAACGTAATAACAGATACCGTAACGCTTTCCGAAACGTTGGCTAAAGGATGATAAAAGAAGTACAACACGGCATAATATTCCAAAAACCATTAAAAAATACTTTTGGCCGTGAAAGCCTAAAAACACACATCTACATGATTTCTTCTACAGAACTTGATGATGACATTGTATATTATTGAGAGATTATTTATACCATTTTTTCCAATATTTATTATAAGTCGATGGTATGAAATAAAGCGAAAATAAATTTCACTTGGTGTATTGTGATTGTCTAATTTAAACTCTAAACACTATCTGGTCTTCAATGCAGAGGGGTGCAAATTATGAATTATTAGGGGGAAGAATTGGTGCCCTATCTTCAAAAGAATTAGAAAAGTCCCAAAGTTTAAGTTTTAGACTTACTGATTTTAATACTATGCAACAATACATGATAAATTCACTCGAGTTTCTTAAATGATTCTGCTGGTGGAACACATCTTGGGAATTTCCTGCATTTTCCGTCTTTTTAAGCGCCGAAGAAAAGAACGCATTTATTCATGAACAGTATTTTTTAATTGTTTAATGCCTAAAAATTAGTTAGTCAACATATGGTCATGAAAATCATATACTTTAGGCCTTATTTTCGCAAAATAAAATATAACACACGACTTCTTTGCTTGGTGAAGATAAAAAGTAATAAGATTCACCAGAAATAAATTATTTTATTGTTCAAAAGATCTCAAAGACTGACAACTAAATAGTGTTGCGTTTCAAATACATAGCAGGAAGAAGGCTAACCACAATGGAGTCAATGACAACAAACTGATTAGGATTTTGACTTGAGTGGTACAATCGTACCTATCTTATCGCTTTTGTCAAGAGTCTCTAGTCCCCAGCGGTATCCACATAATAGGTCAACACCACAGTAGTATGCACTGCTTTACCCCCGTAGCCTCAACTGAATGCAGGAAAAACTATTCATTATTATGTAAATATTTAGGTGTATGTACACATTACAAAGCAATCTTTTCCGAGAAACTATAAGCATAAAAAGAACAGGTAAGACTGAGTCATACCTGTTCTTTTGCGATATTACCCATTCCTGATATATTCGTTTGCCGATATTACTTTATTTTCACCGTTCCCGGATATACCCCAGGGGGGAGGGGTGGGTGGGTGTGTTCTTGGGGACTTTTTCAAGCAATAATTTTTGTACTGTTTAATGTACTTTAATAAAAACAAAAATATGAATAAAAGAAAAATGATAAACGTACCATACACATAAAAAAAAAAAAAAAAAAAACAAACAAACAAACAAACAAACAAACAAACAAACAAACAAACAAACAAACAAACAAACAAACAAACAAACAAACAAACAAACAAACAAACAAACAAAAAACAAACAAACAAATACTTTTTTTTAGGTAGAAGAAGTTCTCGCATAACTGTAATAATTCATTTTTTCTATTCATTTGACAGTAAGTAGTGTACCGAATGAAAGTTACATGATATATATATATATATATGTAGAATAATTTTCTCGGTTTACCCGCGTAATGTAGTCCTTAGAAGGACTTTTTAACTCCTGACGTTTCGGACAAATCACATTGTCCATCTTCAGAGGCCTTATGTCTTGAGTTTTGTTTTGAACTGATCGCTGGAGCGTGTCCGTTCAATCCAAAAGTCAAAACCTAAGTGGTTGCAAATCATTTTAATAGCCTAGGACGCAGAACGCGTGTAGATAAAGGGGTGGGGGTAGGGGTGGGGCATTTAATAGGCTGTTTACGCATAGTAACCGGGTAATTTTTATTTAAGGAAGTTGAGGGTAATTAAACCGAAAAAATTATTCTACATCTTACACCCGTGAAAATCTCAAACATAACACATATATATATATCACGTAACTTTCCTTATATTTTACAAAAATGTAAGGCAAAAAGTCCCGATAAACTACCTTTTAGTAGCTTGTCTAACGGGAACTTGTTATTCAAAACCTTATACTAAATTTACGGTTATGGGTAAGTTACAAAATATATGTCTAACAAACTTAAAACATAAATGTTTCGTAAAAATCTCACTCAAAAATATTTTTTCAAAAAACATAAATGATAACACTGAATGGGACATAAAATAATATTTCCTGATTATCTACTACAGATAGTTCCTTTCAGCTAGCCAAGTTTTCCACATATTTATTAACTGTTTAGTTTTAATACTTTTTTTTTATTTCAGCAGGTAACAAATGTATATAACTAGGAATCATATGATCTAAAGTTCTTTGTCCATATTTGTTTGTATGCTTAGGTAATATATATTAATTAAAAAGACAACAAAGAGAAAATGATACACTGTGTACATACTGCAAGTGTTCGAGTGTGTTACATAACATTATGTTGTGATTCATGATGAATGTATTGATCAAAATAAAATGATTTGGGTTTGGCCGTTGACGAATAAAATGTCTCAGACATGGGGATTACCATAAAATCATCACCGTTGGGTTATCTGTGGCCTCTGACGATAAAATACTAAACTACGTTCCGGAATTCGGGATTTCCCCCACCCGGAGAAAGATCGACAAAGGCCGAGCTTTCCGATATGGTTTTTTTCAACATTTTTTGAATCCTTGTTTCCTCGATGACATTTTAAAATAAAGTATTCAAATATTGTGTTCACGCATAATACTTCTTTTGAATAATAGTGGCTTTATACTTTTTGCAACGAAAATAATGTTTTTAATCTACAAACTCTTACAAAATCTTCTTTATCAAGAAACCAACCAACTGCAAAGTAACAATCGTACCGTTTCACCGCAGGATTATACAGAGAGGATAGACCGCCAAACAACTCTGTATTGGAATACACTCCTTGCTTAATTTAGATTCATATATCGTCTTATACATATTATTCTGTTATTCTAACTCTTGATGTGGCCCAACTTAAGTATTTGGTTAATTTGATCGTGCTATGTCTTCCTCGGGCGTCATCGACTTTTTCTACAATTCTCATTCTTTTTATTTTATTTTTATTTTTTTTATTATATTATATACGCCCTATATGGGCTTTTACATATTTAGTTTATAATATTCACACAGGTGCAAAACACATTTCAGTAACTGCACCAAAAACTAATAATACACAGTAACAGAAAAAATAATAACTAATAATAATAACATTCATACTAACTCTTCTGTTGTCCTAACTCTTGACATGATCCGACTCAAGTAATTGGTACACTTGATCGCGCCATGTCTTCTTCGGGCGTCACCGACTTTTTCTACCATTTTCATTCATACATACTCTTTTTTTGTCTTGCATCTTGGACATGACCCGACTCAAGTATTTGGTCCACTTGATTGTGCCATGTCATCCTTGGGCGTCACCGACTTCCTCTACCATTCTCATTCATACATATTCTTTTGTTGTTCTGACTCTTGACATGATTCGTCTTAAATAATTGGTTCACTTGATCGTGCCATCTCATCCTTGGGTCACCGACTTTTTCTGCCATTCACTTTCACGTTATATACACTCCAATTAAAAATAAGTGTAATGTCAGGAACTGAAAACGTGTTTTTTTCGGAATCAAAAGTAGTGCCCTGGAGGAGATTTTATACAATATAAAAACGGCGCTGTATAAATCATTAATTTATTATTATTATTATTGATTAATGACCAAAAACGGGATTGTTTATTTTGTCAAATCTTCCAAAAGATTCCCATAATTACTTTTAAACTGTCAATTCCTAGTGTATCAGTCAAAAATAATATCAATATAATATAATTCACCAAGGCTTGATTTCAGAGTAAGGCGACGGGCAGAACTGCGTTTCAACTTGGAACTTGCCTTATACAGTGATACCGATATGGATAGGTACCTTGTATCCGTTAATATCGTATAACGATGAATACTTGAAATGATGCTTGTATTGAATATATCGAGATCGGTCAATAAAGCAAGTGTTAAATATCGAAATACGAAATACCGATACTGAATATCAGAAATCACGTATTCAATAAATATCGCTTACATACTCAGAACGCCCGGCTCTATTTCAAAAAAAAAAAAACTTTAATTTCCAAAAATAAAATCACTAAAAATGCATCGATTATAAAATTAATTGATAAATATAGAGATTTGGATTCTAAAAGAATAAATGTTTGTCGATATTATTTCGATTCTAAATTGATTCAAATTCATTTCTCATAAGTAATTGATTTAACCAATCCAATCGGTTTCGATTATTCCCATTGCTACTTTCTCATACTCCTTATTATAGTATTTATTTATCTATGGATTTTTGATTTCAACAAGGTGTCACTTGCAGTGTCGATATATCTACTATCGGTAATTTTCGGAAATATCGCTTCAGATGTTGGTTTAGCACCCCTTCAGGCATTTCCCAGCTAATCTTAGATTAATTGTAATTATTACTAGACATGGACGAAATTGACTGAATGAATTAAGTGAATAAATTCGATCACACTCGATCTGATTCTCAATTTAACACACAATTAATTCTTCATTTCTTCAACCCCATGATTATTTAACGCGCGACACCATAATTACGGTGCGGATACTATGGGCGTCATCGCAAAGTCGCCGGAGATATTGTACATTATGCAGGACTCCATCTAACGTATAGAATTCCACACCGCAATCCATAAAAATCCGTACGTTATCGTCAGAACTAGGCCGTAGCAGCAAATTCCTCTAGTCAGCCAGTCAGTAGTTCCGAGCAGCGTATATTCACTTTCGCAGTCCGTATTCCCCCATTCAAAAAATGAAGAAATGTATTCCGTATTCAGTTGTGACGTCGTTGGCACTACGTGTCTAGTCCATCGATATCGAGTCTGTCCATACTAGGCCCGCAGGGCGCAAGTTAGTAAAGTCACTGCGAGACACTAATAATAATAATAATAATTGGATCACTTCTATAGCGCCATTTTCGTGGGAAAATCACCTCAAGGGCGCTCAGTCAGAAGTTCCTAATTCATTCCTCAATTCCCTCGACGATTCCTTTCGCGTTAGTCCAAGTCAGCGCGGCCAAGCCGCCACTTTCACTAGTCGGGTGGGAATTTTGAAGTAATCCGTACTCGGTAGGGCACATCTTTCTTTGGCTCGTAATATTGACTTTAAAAACGAAACCATTATTTACTACATTGAGGTGTATATGCATTTTTCATATTATTTATTATAATGTAATATTCGTGTTTATTTTAATTTAAATATGTTATTTTTAACACAAGCCCAATTTGCAATGCGGAAAAATTCCCCGATTTAATTATGATAAAAAAAATATTAGGTTTTTCACGAATTAAAGTAATGAATTAAAAAAAGAAATACATAAGACTATTTGAAACAGACTGAATCGATTCACTATTGCGAATAAATCTGCCCATGTATAAATTGATGACTACTAAGTCAGTGGCCAGCGAGCAAGCGGAAAATCGAGTTTTCATTGTTTATTTCACTGTCATCATGGAAACTTCCAGTGTAAAACGTTGTTCTGTTGCTGCAATATAAGAGGTATTTGCAGAATTAATTCGTTTCAACGGTTATTAAGCTTTTGTGTCCGATATTGTTTGATTTAAGTCGTATTACAATCCTTCCTTTTTCTTGAGACAACGCCTAAAAATTCCTTACAGTTTCCATTAACAGAGCCGATGTTTAGAGTATAAAGAAAACCAAACTAGTTTATTTGTGTGGTTGGTAAAACGTGTCACGACAGTATCCACCTAAATTCTATTTAATGTGGGATATATGATATATGGGATATCTTAGAAATAAACGATTAGGTCGTGAGAAGTTTAAATCACTTTACGTACATATTTAATATTACAACGTGAAAATGTAGTTGTAGGTACAGAAAAAATACTGTGGTGCGTGGTTAAAACAGTGTAGATAATTAATTATTACACTTATATTGTGAGTTGTGTTCTAAGGTGAAACCATATATACGTTCTAAGGTGAAACGAATAACCTGTTCTCAGGTAAGTCGTTTGACATTGTAAACAATATATATGTATTATTTTAAGAATAAATTTAATGTGCATTTGCCAATAATTCAGCGTGTTGATTTCTTTAAGGTATTTTTCCTTTGTGATTTTTTTTTAAAAATGTATTTGTTTTCACGTGTGTTGTGTTTTTAATTAAACAATACAAAGCAAAGAGATATTCAAAATTTCCCAGCAAACTTGTTTAAATTTATCATAACCCAAAGATAAAATATTTCCTTCTTGAAGGCATGAATGAGATTTTTTTTAGAAAATTATCACAATTATGAGTAATAACAGTAAAACCATTATAAAATCTGTTGTCACTTTAAAAGTGCGTTTTGAACGTTCAATTTGTTAGTTTATCACGGAATCAGATCAGTCGAGAGGACGTTCTGTGAATATAGTAATAAAAAAATACATACATATTGTGTTATAAATAACAATACCCGCGTATTAAATGATATAAGCAAAATAACCAAGAAGTGTGATTTATTCCAATGTCCTATGTGAAATAAAGGGTGTCATAAGTTACACTGTCCTAAATAGTCCAATTAAATTGATTATCTGTTCATTATTAAGAATTTTGTCATTTGTATATTTGAATAATTTAACAAAAAAATAGTCATGAAAAAATGAACTTACTCTGGGTACATGGAGGCGCCCACAATTCGCTTCTATCGGTTTACATCAGTAATAATTGTTATCTTCAACATTTCAGGTGTACGTACTAATATTGCAGTATTATAATAATGAAGAATTTTATACTTTTTAAAGGGTGAAGCCCAAAAAATATGGCACGTGGAAAATGTTGAAGATACCTGATTTGAGATCCTGCTGCGGCTGCTGCTCCGTGGAGACAGGAGCCATTTACATCGCTCTTATGCAACTGGTAATGTCCTTCGTCATGTTAGTTTCATTACGCTCATTAATAATAATAATAATAAATGGATTATTTCTATAGCGCCGTTTTCGTGAGAAAATCACCTTAATATATTAGTCGTTAATATTTTATTTATCTAACTTAATCTAAATGTATTAACTAAATAACTACACCATTTTACATTTAAATATAATTACGGATATATAAGGTTATTTATAGCGATAGGAGCACCAGTGGCGTGTAGTCCATAATAGCTGAGCTGTGCCATAAAAAGAAAAAAAAACATTTAATGGACAATTCATACCCTAACTTGAAAAACTACACGCAGCCTACCTTTGGTAATAGAACAATGTACGCCATTTATAGAAATAAAAATTAATAATAAAATTTTAAAAGAATTAAAAAATATATATATAACAGAATAAAATTATGTTATAAGAGTTCGCGTATGAATGTGAATGAAGACCGAAGTGTGTGACCAGACAGAGTAGTGTGGAGTGTGGCGTTCCATCTTCTCTCAATATATAATACATACTCGTATGTATCGACATTCGTTTCGTCAGTGTTAGGATGAAATTACGTAGGAAGAGATTACTAACTAACTAATCATCACGCGGTTCCCCGCAGAAGTCGGCAGGGGGCAATGAATCGCCACACAACTGTTTTGGGTCCCACTTCTTGATTCAGGAAATTATAAGTTCGTAAAATTACACGGCGAAAAACACACGTGAAAAAAATTCTTCATATTAATAATCTAACGGAAAATTTACGTACCCTTGTCCAATATACTAAATTGAGCATCTGTCCGAAGAGGAACGATTGAACCTAACTTGTATTTTTTTTTCAACATTAAATTTATTACAATAATTAAAAACTTCGCATTTCAAAAAATACATTTTGTGTAGGTACCTATTGTGCAATTTTATAGTGTATAATTTTCCGGTGTGTAATTTTCTCATGTAATTTTATTGTGTTATTTTTCCAAGTGTAATTTTTGTGCACTTTGCAATTTTGCTCTGTAACTCGTTTTATGATGGCCGTTTTGTTTTCAGATTGCTGGGCTGGGGATTCTTATCTATAATATAGAATGCCTTTCTGAGTGTATGGTTGCAGAGCATAGATGCGATTTGGTTGAATATTCAATTCGATTTTCACTCAATGTCTATCCCCTACTGAAAGGAGTGATACTAATATTTGGAATTATTAAGGTAATATTTTAGTTATAAAAATATTTTATAGGAGGCACCTTTTTGTTATGCCACCTCAACAGTGCTTTGCAAAGCTTGAAAATAATTTAAGTTAACTCGGTTGCTTTACTTAGATAAATCTACTATACTATAGACAGACTATATATAACCAGAGAGTCCTAAACTTATTTAGGTTAAAAAGGTAAATGTCATTTTGCTGTAAGATGAGAATGAACCTGAAACACTCTCTATTTTTTATTATTTATTAATCAGTTTATAGAGTATGTTTCTTAACAATGAGTATAAAATATGTTTTCACAATTTTTTTTTTAAATTTTCTCTTTTATAGAAGCGGACGCTTGTGTTTCAAATGGGAGTGATCATCATGATGATTAGTATATTTTAAATTAACAATTAACTGTACTCAGCCTTGCTCGGGATTATTTTTTGGTTTGAACTTAATACGTTGTGAATTCTTGCCTGTCGTTTGGGTGCCATAATTGATTTAACAGAGAAAGTACGACTATTACTATCTATAATAAAAAAACAAAGAAATATTAAAATGTGTACAAGTGCTATTATGACTTGTCAGGTCGATATCAGTTCCCAGCTGGGCAGTTTGCTTGTCCTAGGGAAGCAAATGCTCCAGTTATGAATGGTGTAATATTTTGTAATTGACTAGATCATTAAATTTTAATACTTTAAATTCTTCAAAAACCAAAAATATGGTTTGTTGGATAATCCCTATATTCTAAATAAGTACTAGGAATTATAAAAGCACTATTTTATTTGACTATCGCCTACCGGTGTTGCATATAACGACGATTACCATATACTACTCGTAAGAATAATGCATCGACAGATTGATATAGAAAACAGGAATTCACCAGTGTCCCGGGTAACAGTACTTCAAGAGGTGAAAAAGTTAAAAATATGTATTTTTTATTTCCTATTAATGTGATTTATATGTATGTAACAAATGCGATGTGGGCGTGTTTTGTGATCCAAAAATCTGGCCATTCTTTTCTTAAATTTCGAATACAACAATTTATTTCAACATTTCATTTCGATCACATGGAATGACGATTTACAATGCAAGCAGTATCAAAAGGGACAGGGGCGCGTATAAATAGCGTATTTTCATTGGCTCTCTCGGGGCTAGGACCAAAAGGTAGTAAGTCAGTGGCTACATTGGTTTCTTTTTAAATGACACGGAATGGCACTTCTATATAGTATTAACTTTTCAGTATATATATATATATATATATTCAGATATATCGTGAGGATACAACGGAAAGGAGCCAAGTCAAAGTCCTTGTTTTTTGGCAGAATTGAGATTGAGGATTTTTGCATGGATGCAGGCTCATAGTGTTGCTGTTGAGATACATTTTTTTTTAAATAAAGTGTATTTTGTTTCATATATACATAAACAAATATATTCTAACTTGCGAAGCTGTGGGCTTGTGTCTAGCCTATGCTAGGCAAATGACTGTCCTGGTCTGCCAACGGACCGAGATCTTGACTTGGCCACTTTTTATTGTATGTTCACGACCAGTGAGTGGCGGTTCGTGGTATTTTAAACAGGGGGTTCAATCAGAAATTCACGAGAACGAATTACAAAATGTACTTGTTGTCCTTGGACGAGTCGTCGAATACAACGGCAGTCACATAATTTAAATAAAGTTGATGGTAGAGATATAATTACTAGCTAGAAAATATGGCGTTTGTCGAAGCATTCTTAACTTAACTTAATGTAACGTCTCATTTAAAAAAGGATTGAATTTGAATAAGAAAACAAAGGTATTCATTATAATCTGTACGTTTTAATAGTTGATTTACAAATGCCATTAAAAGCAAACGGTTAGAAAAATGCAGGAACAAGATAATAAAAACTTGCAAATATTTAATAGTAACATTTAACTTGCATCCTTATTGTGCAAAGGTCACCTAGCCGGCAAAGTGACGAGGGGGCCATCTCGGTTCAACTCGTCAAACTTACGAGGTCACATGTCTAAACATTCCATGAATTCCTTCGTTAGCGCTGGGAACAAACTTCAGTATGGTTCGGTCTAGGCTATGTAATTTCACCGTCAGGGGGATTGTGTAGTTTTGGTTTTAATGTATGAAGTATTTGATTGGAATCGTGAGCTGAATGTTAAATCCGTTCAGCGAAGCACCTATTCATATCGCGTTGATTTTGGACTGTAGTATTTCGGTCGCGTGGATTTTTAACGGCGCGCTGTTTATAATGTACTTATATTATAATGCAACATATTTTTAATATGACTTCCCTACACAATCGCTCTTTAGAGACCGCCTGGGTTTTACTGCCACTACTCACGAGATATTTGTAGGTACAAAGGAGTGATTAGTCAACGGTACTGATGCTTACTTCTTTAGAAAGGACACCACGTCTACATGATAAAGAATCCTTTTTATTGATTGGTGTATTTAGTAGTCAATTCGTTACAGAGTGGATATCGCTAGGTGTGGGTCATACACTCGTTACACCCGGATTAAAAAAAAACATTGATACTCATTTGTGAAAAGTAGTGGTGGGCGAAGCGGCTCGGATTAGTTAGCCGGATCACTAAATCAGCTCTCTGTAAAGACAATCCACATGAAAACTGGACGAAAAAAGTATCGTGTAAGAGCGTCTTAAGGACATCTTTAGGAGGGCCAAGGGAGCGAGGGAGAGGGCATGGTGCGGGGGGACGCGAACCGTCGTTCAAACGAGCCGGATCACCGAACCGGTACACTATAAAGAGCTGATTTAGTGATCCGGATCACTAAACCGAGCCGCTTCGCCCACCACTAGTGAAAAGCGTCAAAGTTTCCTTGATTATTTGAAAAAATGTAAAAATGTACATATTAATTTACTTGTTTTTTCGTGTATCATTTCAGGAAAAGACCGGTCTTCTGTTTGTTTGGTTGATACTGGCCTTTGTTGAAGTTTGCCTGTCCAGTTTAGTGGTATTGTGCCTCGCTGTAATTATTGCAAGAATCGATTCATTTTCAATCACAGCGGCCATTTTATACGGAGGTGGATTTCAAATAGGTAAACTAAATTACATAAACAAGTTACCTAAATGTTAATTACGTAATTTAAAAAAAAAAGTAAGATAGGTACTCAATATATATTTTTCTTCTAGCTATATCATTCTACTTCATGGTGATCGTCTCAACTTGTAGAAAAAATATAATTCGTAAGAATAACAATTCACTGTTTGACCACAGAGTTCAATATACCCCAGACTTGAATCCTGAACGAAATGAACGAGTTATCCCGGCGAATCCAGAGTTTGATTATTCGGTTCAGTAATAAATGCAGTTGGTTGTATCAGGTATAATGTACGTCAAAACGGTGGGCAACAAATATTACTATAATATTCAAAGTGCTTGTTCTAAATTTCACTTTCAGCCGTCTGCACAGAAAAAATTGTAACTTTTTAATGTATGTATATGTAGAGTACTAATTGGAATGAGAAGAAGACGAAGAAGAGAGGAGATGTTGGTTTGAATGTAACGGGAAAACTGTTTCAATAAATGCGAAGTAGTATAAAATCATGTGGTTTTGAAATATCGTAGATGATTTAATTAAATACTTCGAGTAGAACACACTTTGACCTTTGAATCACCCAGGCATTTTTTGGCGAGTATTTTTATAAGCCTAGAAAAAAGTAATGATTCAGACCTAAAAGAAATGTTTAAAGTGCAAAATCTCCAACTTACGAACCCTTTTTCGGATACTGTAATATTTTTTTATGTGGTAAATTATGTTTTTTTAGAATAAAACCTTTTTATATTTATGGAATTTTAGGAAGTGGATAACCTTAAATTTCCTTGTCATAGAAGCATACAAGTGAATTAATGAATTCGTTTCCAATAATAGAATAGTTTTTTTATAACACATATATTATATGGTTTCATATTTAATAGTAGAAAATTGAGGGCGCTGCGATCTTTTAAAAGTTTTAAATGGCAACACCGAGATGGCTCATTGAATATTAAAGTAAGTTTAAAAAAACCACAATGGTTCGTTTCAAGTATATATTTTTTACTTTAACCAAACGGTGTTCAGAAATTAGTAGCACTTCCGAAAGGAAATGATTCTTTATCATATTCTAAGTTAATTTTATATTTTAACTTTTTATTATTTAACGCTTTGCAAGGAAGATTACATTTGATACATATATTACATGGAATGCAATATATGTATCAACATATCAATTTATTAGACGTTAAATCAAAATAAACCCTAGCTATATTCTGTTTTCCCTTATTTGTTTAAGGGGGCAGTCTCAAATAAGGCGCTAAACGTCACTTCGCAGTATGCTAACGTAAGCAATACAACACATAATTTATCTGCAACTTCTTAACAGAAAGTTACGAAAGTGTCTAAGGTTTTCAGTGACGTAAATTCTTAAACTGTAATCTTTTACATTATATATGAAATATCTAATGTAATTTTAAGTAAAACGCTCGACAGTGCCTTCGCCGTTATGTTAACTGCACCCATTACAAATATATTTAATTAAAATCTTTCCACAATCTCAGAGTAAATAAGATCAAGAACCAAGAGCGTTTATTAAAAATAATTCAGTAAATCTAGATTTTCTCTGTAATTCCCTCAAAGTTCAGGAATTTTTAAATTCAGTTCCGTCATACAAAAAACCTATGAGAATCTCCGGCCCGCGCGATTGTTGATAAAACAATTTATTTCGCCGGAGTAAATCAGTTGTGAGAAGCCCTTCGGAGCGAGCGGACGTCGATTTGAAATTCGATATTTTTGTCTGTTTTATGACGAATAGCTGGGAAGAGAGGTGTTAAACTGCCACCGGAATGTAGGAATTACGTATTTTCGATTTTTTTTTGTTGTAATCACATTTCTTTGCAACGTTCTTTAAGATGGTCCAAAAAGTGATTAATTTATCATACGGCACAATATAAAAGACCTGCGCACTGGAAAAAAACTGACGGACGTGGTATAGATCTATAAGATTATATCTTTGCAGGCTGTCAAAAGCAAAACTAATGAATGAACGAATTATTTTTAAAATCTTAACATTTTTTGTGCCCATATAATTTACAATCTTGACGCCCCCGACTGCATATATAAGTATGCCGATCTGTGCCTATCAAAATCCATAGTTTTAGCGGCTATCTTGAATTTCTAGATATTCACACCGATTTGGTTAGAAAGCGGCGTAAGTCATGTTAGGGGGGTGCTGATGTCAAATTTAATGTCAACCTGATTAATTTCGATGTTCATTTTGAATTTTGAGTTCTCTACCGAATTGGTTCAAAATCGGAATTAAAGTGTTTGGAGGTACACTGAAATCAAATGCGAAGAATGGATAACAAAGAATGTTTTTCTTCATTTAGAACAACTGTATCTCAGACGATATTAGGTCCTTGGAGACCAATTTGTTTTCAATTTGTACCATCTTTAGCCTACTTTATAAAGTATAGATTAACCTTTACCGAAAAATTACTCCTTCACTGTCAAAATTGACCAAAACACTAAAAAATAGCGAAGAATGATAACTTACAAAAAATTTGCATAATTTAGAACTGCTGTATCTCGGACACTATTAAGTCCTTAGAAACGTATTTGATTTCAAATTATAGCATATTTGGTCTACTTTGCGTGTGAGAGGGGCAAGGGGAAGATAGGAGACTTTTGTGAAAATACTCCCTGTTATAGGTATTATTCACCTGCAAAAATTTCTGTTTTTCTTATTGCCTTCATTGACTGAACTACTGGTGAATTGTATTCAAGCTTATTGTCTGCATCTGGAGTGCGTTGTAAATCACTGTTATCTACCTATGTTATATTTTTACTGCTGTTTAGTATACAATATTGAAGGCCGTTTCGAAATCCCAAAAATTATCAAAAGACAAATAATTCTTATTCCCGTTTAATAAACGGGATCTAATTCACATCCGCCATCTTGGTTCCTAAGTTAAATGTAAAAGTGGACAATCGAAAATCGGATTCCTTGATTCAAAAACCATGAAAATAATTCCCTATTTCAAAAAATGTGTTTACAAGTATTTCTGAGCAGGTGATCCACGTTACCCATTTCTATAATATTTCCGAAGCAAAAATAAAAGATTATGATGTGAAGAAATAAATACGTAAATAGTAACAAAAAAAATATTTTGTGAAAGGTACTTTGTATGGGTACTGTCAATTATTAATATATTATATACAAAATTAAAAAAAAAAACATATTCTCATCATTTACCCTAACCTATACCAACAGATCGACTTGCTTTACTTTGCAGTAAGCGGCAAAAAATCCTCCCTTTTCCGACTGCTAAGTTAAGTCTGTCAAGCTTCTATTAATTTATTGTTACACAGCGAATAAACGAAAAAAATATAGAGCAAATGTTTTTTGTTTCGTATTGCATCAATACGATGAACATTTTTTAATCCGGCGTGGTCTACATTATCCACATTTCCACAATCCTGCTGCCGGATCGTGGTTTTGAGTTTGAGGCCTAAAATTCCTAACGGTGGTGAATACGCGGTCTTATACTGGACCCTTAAAACGAAATGTCGAGTGTCAAACTAGAATATGAAGCACAAATTTCAAAGACAAAATCCGTAGCTTGGTGTTGCCATAGTAATGAAAAAAGTATTCATTGAATAAAGTGTTAAAATATTATGCCATGTATTTTTTTAAAACAAACTAATACAGTGTAACGTACCCACTGGTAGGTAAGCTAACCTAAAACCACATTCGAAATTTTAAATTCAGTTCTGTCAAATCTCGACTTACACTGTTTATAATAATGAAATACCATCAACAAGTTGTTTGTTTACAATTAATAAAATAATTTAGTAATTAATAAAACCAGAGCAACAAATCATTAAAAAATCACCATTGATTTGCGAACCAATAATGGCCTTACCGCGAATACCAGAATTTTGCTGTAGACAAAGTTTGAAATTTGGTGCATACGTTGTCGCCTGTGGACAATTTGTAAGAAATTTTAAATTTTTTAATTTGTTAATGGCGTATTGCCTTTCTTATAGCTTTAATCTCTGAGTTAGGACTGTGGACACTTATGGCGCGTCCGCACCGAGCCAATATTTAGTCGAGTGGTGAGTCACTTTTAACTAAAACATCTACTAGAATTTGTAGCCTCTGGCCACATGTGGACAAAATGCTTTAGTGGTAAGTAGTAATAGCAATTTAGTCAATTTCGACCGGCGAGTAGCCCCCACCACCGACTGCGCGCGCACCTTTGTAGTGTAGATGGGACAGCTGCGATCAACTGGCCGCGTATGGACACTCACTAATCTGCTATCTCATTAAAGATCACAAACACCTACAGTGCAGCGGCGAGTAGGCAACTTGACGCGCGGCTCCTTGTAGTAGGTGTGGATATCAACTTACTAAAATGCAAGTGTGGACAGCACTGGCAGGACAGTTATTTAGTTAACACTAGCTACTCGGCTAAATACTGGCTCCGTCTGGATGCGCCATTAGAGCCAGCAAAAGGAAGCGGATTCGAAATGAGGTGCTGGAGAAAAGAGCTCAGGATTCCATGGACAGCCAGGTGCACTAATATATTCTTTCCGGAAGAGCATCCGGTAGGCATCCACTTCAAGCTATCGACAGTCTGCTTACAGCGTATTCTAAGATACTATGGACACGTTGTTCACTGAGAACTCAAACCTGGAAAAACTCATGCTCAATGGCAAAGTGGAAGGCAGGAGAAGCAGATCAAGATCACTGTCATTGGACTGATCAAATATCACTGGTGTCCAGAACGTCGTCGGTGTCCGCGTCTCCCCATGCACTGCAGGACTGCGAGGTGTGGAGAAGTCTTGTCCACCAGGGAAATTGGAGTGGGAGTCACGATTCTCAGCAATGAGGAAACAATTAAAAAAGAGGAAATGTTGGAATAAACACTTTTATTGGGTTCTAGCGCAGATCCGTGAAAAAATACATGATATTATGTATTTTTATAATAATATAAGTGAAATTTAAAATAAAATAAATTTACAAATTAAAATTAAAATTAAGAATAAAATTAAGAATACGAGTACATAAATGTATTTTTTTAAATAAAAGTACAATTCTTTTTATTTTAAAATATTTATTGCCACAGCCAATAATTGAACCTAGATCAACTGCTTGGAAGGCAACTACGCTAACTATTACACCACCAACTATTCTAAGAACGGCAGCTTACATTTATTATAATATGTACTGAAAATAATAATAATGTTTTTTTGAATTTGAGTGTTATGTGTTACATGTTTCATTGTTATAATATTATGGTAATCATTTATTCTGATTGACTAACAGATATTTTCAATAATATGGTTTATGGTGATTATCTTTTCATTGGTAAGACACATTCAATATGCAAATGAAATACATCGCATGGAAACATGGAATACTCTAATGTGGAATGCTGGAATTGATGCATTTTTGCTGTTGTGTTCACTCGTATCCATCTTTGGATCATTAATTCTGATTAAGAGCATCGACAAGGTATTTTCTATTAAACATTTGTTAATATCATCGTTCGGCATGCAATAGGTGCTGCGAATGTGACATGAAACAAATTGTTCAGGAGAGAGAAAAAAAACCAAAACACATAAGTGTACGTTATTGTCCTTGGAAGCGTTGTTACATAATATGTTGTCCAAAGATTTAACAAAAATTCGGCATACTGTGGATGAACATACTCAGAGAAAATGATTACCGATCGATTGGTATTAAAAAAATCACTTTTGTAAAAATTTTATTATTGAAAGGAGAGGAAAAACCAAAAATCACGACACATATGTGGCATTGTCCTCGGAAGTAGTGTTACACAATGTCCATAAAAAACGAATATTTAACAAATATTCAGCATTCTGCGGATGAACGTACTCTGAAAAAAATGACCACGAATCGAATGGGGTTAAAATATAATTTGGGAAAAATTGTCACATTTGTGGTATTGCATACCGAACAACGTTATAATAAATTTACTACTCAAATACCGAATACACAAGAAACATTAAAAAACTAACTAACCATTACGCCGTTTTGCAGGAGGGGTAGGCAGAGAGGACGGACCGCTAAACAACTCGGTCTTGGCACACACTTCTTGCTTCATTTACATTCCCTTCTGTTATGATTTCTGACATGGCCCGACTCAAGTATTTGATTCACTTGATTGTGCCATGTCTTCCTTTGTCATGTTCATGTATTCTCCTTATACTCCAATCTTCATTCATTCACCCTACATGCCCAAACCATCTAAGCGTCCCTTTCTTAACCTTACTCATTACGCTTACATCAACCTTGCATTCTTAGCGAATCTCAATATTTTTCACAAAATCATACATGGTTTTAACAGACATTCGCCTCAGAGATCTCATTTCTACAGCATTCAGTCTGCTTTCATCCCTCCTCTGCCAGTTCCATTCCTCACTGCCATAAAACATCCCTCCAATATATTGCGTTGACTTAAAAATTAATTAAGTGTTTGATTAATTCAAAAGAAATGTTTTGGTGAGGTTCGATGGCTTAGGCAACAATTATTCTTCATGCAGGTCCAGCAAATTCTTAAACCAGAGTAAAGTTTTATCTCCATTTGGAGATAATCCATTAGCTGACAGAAACTCTTCTCCTGCAAGAACATTACAGGTTCTTTGTCGAAACTAGACCATGAACCATTGGTACTAGTATTAAACTGCGTGCACAAAAGTGTCTATGACATTGTTTAATCGTAATACTGCAAATCGCAGTGCCCCACCTTTTCTTCTACTTACACACTAAATGCATAACTTTCATTGGCTTTGCCGCTTTAATCGTCGGTACAGTTTGGTTGTATCTCGATGACAGTCGACACGCTTCCATGCCATATCTCCCTTTGTTTCTATTATACATTGGCCGAGTTTGTTTTTCTGGGGGACTTCAATGTCCATAATGAACCGTGGTTGAAGTTTTCACGTTCAACAAACTCGGCTGACTGAGAGACGGAATCCTTTGCCCTTTGTCACGGATAGGAGCAACTGGTCTAGGAGCTTACAAGGATTTCCGATGTCCAGACTCACTGCTCCAATCTGTTAGATCCATATTTAACGACCGAGCTATGTGGTTATGGGATTGAAGTCACAGCGCCATTAGGATCGTCCGACCATTGCCTGGTGATAACATTAATCCCTATTAACTTCAAGCCGCCAATCGAGAGACTGAAGAGAAAAGTGTGGCTTTATAGGTCAGCAGATTGGTTCGATCTGCAGGCTCACTTTAATTTTTTCCCATGGTCAGCTGTCTGTTTTCAGACTTCGGATCCTTCCAGATATGCCCAGAAAATTTGTGAAGTCATTACATCTGCGATGGATGGATCATTCAATTCACCGTTTAACAAACTGGTGTAGGCTCAAACGTAGGCACACAAACTCAAAGCCGTGGTTCAGTCGACAATGCCCCGAAGCAGTTCGATGGAAAAACGTGGCTTACCGAACCTACAACACATCTCGAACGTTGGAAAACAGATCAGCATATAACAATTTGGTAAAGGAAAGCAAGAGAATCATCAATAGGTCGAAATTTGATCACGACTACAGATTAGCAAAAAGCTAGCTCCATAGGTCACAATTTTTGCAAATCCACCTCATACCAGACCCGACGGTTCACTAGCGATCACCTCCACCGAAAAGGCCAACCTTTTAGGGAAAATGTTTCGATGATCAAGGTGCCATCCTGCAGTCGGTTCCTCACTGCGGTTTTTATATGAAAAAGCTGAAGATCCGGCATCGGGATGTACTCCACGTCCTACGGGAGCTCGATGTTAATAAAGCTAGTGGGCCTGACGGAATACCTGTCCTGGTGTTGTAGAGGTGTGCTGAAGAAATAGCTCCAATTTTGACAAAACTCTTTAAGACCGCTCCAACTCGGCCAACTATCGGCCCATAGTAACCACATCAGTACTGTCCAAGGTGATGGAACATGTGATCAACGACAAACTGCTCACATTCCTCGAGAAGAACAAAATTAACGACCGTCAATACAGATTCTGGCGGAACCGCTCGTATGGTGATCTTCTCGCGTATGTGACGGTTGTTTGGTGGTGGTGCTGGAACATCATGGTAAGATTCAAACGGCCTCACTGGATATTTCCAAGGCCTTTGATCGGGTTTGGCACCGAGGATTTGTCAACAAACTGCCTTCTTACAGACTTCCCGTATCCTTGTGCACATGGATTGCTGACTTTTTAAGGGAGAGACCGATTCAGACGGTTGCTGACGGTTTCATCTCTTCCTCGCATTCGATAAATGCTAGCGTTCCACAGGGATCGATTCTGTCACCACCTTTGTTTTTGTTGCACATCAATGACCTCTTGAGATGACATTACAGTCCATGATAGCTTTTTGTTTGACAAGCTCCTCAAAGGGCACACAAACTCCAACGGCTCGGAGGGCTTTGAAGCAGAGATTGGACGGTTACCTTGAGGGGGTTTCCTCTTGGGGTAAGAATAACCTCGTCGAATTTAATATTTCAAAGATACAATCATGTCTGATTACATCTAAAAGGGATCGAAATGACAATCTAGTCTCCTTTAATGGAATCAATCTATGGACTCTACGAACTAAGTGACCCTATGGGGTCTCCATCGAAGCCAGAGTAATGTTAATCTCTCAGAAGCCGGGTATACTGTACAGAGCCCACAGATACTGTAATAGTACACAACTGCCGACTCTGTACAAATCACAAGTGCGCCCCTCTGTAGAATTTGGCAGCCACCTCTGGTCGGGAGCCCCATAATATCTGAAAAAAACCCTTGACTCTGTGCTGAAACGGGCTGTCCGTTTGATAGATTCACCTATCTTAACAAACGGATTGCATCTTTAGAGCACAGACGTCAGGTGGAAATACTGTCCTTGTTCTACCGGTATTTTAATGGAAGATGCTTTGAAGAACTAGCGTCAATGATTCTTCTTCTTCTCACAGTCAGGAAACACGCCAAACGCGTGCCCAATATTTGCACACGGTTGACATTTATCACATGAGAACAGGTTGCTTCTACGACTCATTCTTGTGTTCAATAGCTCGGCTGTAGAATGATCTGCCGGCCTCTCTGCATCCTCCCTCCTAGAACATGGGTCTCTTCAAGACCCAGGTTCACTCCTTATCCCCTAAAAGACCCTCCACACAGCATCCCCAAAGATGATATAGGCCTTGAGGGAAATTATTTCCCTCAGGGCCTCTCATGTGGAGTTATTGTAAAAAAAAAATCCATGGTTATTGCCATTCTGCTGATAGCTTCATTCTCCCTTACAAACATGTTACCCAGATAAAGAGGTTACAACAGAGCTCTCACCACATCTGACTTAATGATACCTACCCTTGAGCGCTGTACTGTACATTTCTAGGATAAACAATGGATGATGCAAGTCTGGGTTTGGGTGTTTCTCTGCATACTACTCATATTCTTTATCTACTCGATAGCCGATCTGGTGTTAATGATTATGGAGGGGAATTACATAGAAGCAATATTTTTCCTGTTTTTTCATATTGCTTCTTCATGTAAGTAATCATTTAGATACTACACTGGTACTTTTTTTATTTTTTTATATGAATATCGCACAAGAGTCCCAACTGCTCCCAACCGTTTGGAGGCAGTGAGACTATGGCATCCCCAATTGGGGAATGTTGTGAGGCTGAAGATATTGGGGACGGGAAGGAGGGGAATAGAAAGGTGGGGAAATACCTGGCTATTCAGATCTGGTCACCAAACACGGCTAAAAGCCATTTCAAGCAACGTTTCAATTTTGAATGGTGGTCTTTCACCAGGGCGATACTGCGAGTATCTTCCACTCTGGAACGTGCGCAAATATACTATATATATTATTTTTAAATTAATTAATTGTGAAACAGCACAAATTAATTAAATAAAATTTACTTGCGCCCGCCGGGATTTGAACCCGCGACCTTCGGATTCGTAGTCGAGAGCCTTACCCCTCGACCATGGAGGCCATCAACTTGCGCATATTATGTGCAAGTTGATATGCAGGATATAACAGGATGTACCCAACAGGCGATAACCAGCTATTCTTGAGCTCATTTGGAGTAAAAAAATGTAGATGTCACTTTGGACTTCAGTGAAAAAAAAATTTAATCGCTCTTCTCACAATGAAATCTTCCACATATGTCATTACTGGCGAATGCATTTAGCGCGTTCAGCTGAGTGAGAGAAAATTGTCAGATGAATTCTTTTAATGTAATTAATCAAGACTTTCATCCAATTTCATCGGCAAATTCAAACAATTTTGTTTTCATTCCATTCCGTCATAAACTTTCAATTCATGCACAAATTTGCATACTAGCATTTTGAGTAAAAAGAAGCTCACCTTTCCTTTTCCCACACCAAAATTTTGTTTCTTTTTCAGTTTTCTTCATTTACTGTGTGATCATTGTATCCAGTTACAGGCAAGAGTTAAAGGAAGCTAATGCTAAAAACCGCAATGTAGAAGAGTTAAAGGAAGCAAATGCTGAAAACCGTAATGCAAAAGAGTTAAAGAAACCAAATGCTGAAAACCGCAAGGTACCGGTTTTAAACAAAGCAATTACTAAAAACCGCAATGAATCAGAGTTACAGGAAGCAAATGCTAAAAACCGCAATGTACCAGAGGTAGAGAAAGCAAATGCTGAACACCGCAATGTACCGGTTTTAAACAAAGCAAATGCTAAAAACCGTAATGTACAAGAGTTAAGGGAAGCAAATGCTAAAAACCGCAATGTAGAAAAGTTGAAGGAAGCAAATGCTGAAAACCGTAATGCAAAAGAGTTAAAGAAACCAAATGTTGAAAACCGCAATGTACCGGTTTTAAACAAAGCAATTAGTAAAAACCGCAATGAATCAGAGTTACAGGAAGCAAATGCTAAAAACCGCAATGTATCAGAGTTAAAAGAAGCAAATGCCAAAAATCGCAATGTAGAAGAGTTAAAGGATACAATTGCTGAAAGCAGCAAGATAGAAGAGGTGAGGGATACAATTGCT
Source organism: Halesus radiatus (assembly GCA_022606495.2). Classification (NCBI taxonomy): domain Eukaryota; kingdom Metazoa; phylum Arthropoda; class Insecta; order Trichoptera; family Limnephilidae; genus Halesus; species Halesus radiatus. The sequence goes on along the minus strand of JAHDVE020005448.1, from coordinate 31,157 downwards.
GAAAGCAGCAAGGTAGAAGAGTTTAGGGATACAATTGCAGAGAGCAGCAAGGTAAAAGAGTTAAAGGATGCAATTGCTGAAAACAGCAAGGTGGAAGATTTAACGGAAACGTTGCTAAAAGCCGCGATCTACCGGTTATAAACGAAGCACACGCTAAAAATAGCAATGTTAGAGAGTTAAAGGAAGTAAATGCTGAAAACCGTAATGTTGTATTAGAATTAAAGAAAGCAAATGAGAAGCAAGAACTCTCAATATAACAACGGTGTTGATGTTGCATTGGTTTGTTGTGGGAATGTTTTTCATATTCATCTCATTTAACAAGAAAGAAACTTAATAAAACAGTGTACATATATTTTTAGAACTCTTATATTCTAAGACGAAGACTGCTAAATCGCTTGGCTTATTAAAGTGTTTATTGATTTTATTATAGTATCAATGATATGTACATTATTATGGTTCGGTGATTGGGGGAATAATCGATTATGGCCAGTGGCGTTTATTGCTCTATAACCAAAGGTAGGGTGTGTGTAGTTTTTAAATTCAGATATGAAATTTTTGATTGAATATTTTATATTGTAATGGCTAACTGAATAAAAGAGCGTACAAATTCCTTACTAAATTCATGGAAAAAATACATCTTGATTAGAAATTTTTCTATAATTTCTTCTTATGATTAATTTTCTTAGAGGAGGCACTGCTTTTTAGCCATTATGCACTGCATGCTACTGATTGTGGCCTTTTTTGGGCTACCTCCCCATTTGAATAATAATGAAGGGAACCATCAAGGAGAAAACAGCCTGACCTGCATTTCTAATCGTTTCTGAATAGGCTCCATCAAACGGGGCTTTTGGTTTTTCATAATGCTGGGCATTTCATTTGTATATTGGTATCATTTTTTATCCTAAATAAAAGAGAATTACATTTGCAATTATTTTTTCTGTTAATTTGAAGAGAAATATATGTTTGTTTTTTACATTTATCCTTCTGTAATTTAAAAATATTTTCTTAGGCATTTAAACGTTATTATTAGGAATCGATTTTGTTTATATGAAAGGGAACCTATAAATCTTAAGGTCTATAGTAGGATACAGGCATTTTCACAGAGCAATAAGTTGTGTTGAAAGCTGAAAGGGGAGTAAACCAGTTTTTTTTTTTTTTTTACAGTAACTCCACACAGGAGACCAAGGAGGAAATAATTTCCCTCAAGGCCTATATCAGTTACACGCTATGATAATCAGTTCGATGGGACTGCTTGTCGAGTGTTCTACCCACCAAGCTATTGATGGTACACCTAATGATCCAAGGATGTATGTCTTGTATAGGAATTGTATGAAATAAAACACAGTGCAAAAGATGATCATATTGTATTAGATTAAGTGGTGGTACAGAGTTCTAACAATTTGGTGTTCTATACATCGATTGATTCGCTAATTGATATAATTTTAATGTATTCACAACCAAAATGCATGTTGTATAAGTAAGCACACATCATTTCAGAATGCCCCCTTCTTCGGTTACAAGCATATTAATAGAAAAAGAAGCGTCGTACTGGACAATCGTAACATTATCTCCCGATCGCTTAGAGTGCGCAAATACCTGCGTTTTACGATCAACTTATAAAGATCAGCAATATTGGTGTGTAAAAAACTTAACCTTTCAGAATATTGATTATATTCTGACTGTTTGTCACAATAATCAATTCAATAGTTTACGGATCATTCAAAAACACGTGTACCTGAAATTGAGGTACAGATTTTCCATTTGGAACATTGTGGAATATTGGACTTTGCTTTCTAAATATCCCACTTGTGCCATTCCCGTTTTGTCAATATAAGATAATAAGAAAAGGCTACCAAAACATTCTCAGTGAATTTTCATATTTCGTTACTTAAAAATACAACAAATTATAATAAAGTTTACAAAATCAGGCTTTGCACACTCTATGAATAGTTTAACTGTGTTCTATTGAGGCTACTTATTGCTTCAGCTATATTTCTACAAAACTTTGCCCTTGATAACGCATACAAAAGTTAGTAACAATACACCTAATTATTAGCCCTACCGTATGATTATTATTGTTCGTTACACATCCTAAACACAGTAAGATAAAAAAGAAGTGTACCCTGCCTACTGTCAACTACAAAGTACCATGGACAACTAATGGATAAGTACAATATTACCTAAGTCTTAGTCTAGTTTTTTCTTCACTCGTGTTGGATAATTTAACGTTAAGTTATACAGATTAGAGATATTGACTTGACGGACAATCTTCTTCTGCTAATTAATTGCTCAGATTAATTGAAAGATTTATACAGCTGCGCTCGTTTTCTTAAAAAAACAGATCGGTGATGTTTGGAAATAACCTGAAAACTGCATTTTGATTATTTTCTGTAAGTGTAAAAATACAGTTACTGATGCATTTATTTTCAATTGGTAAAATCTTGATATCTGTACTGAATTTTAAAACGCCTTAAACACCATGATCGTGTGATGATATGTGGATAATCGTGACAGTTACTTTGGTCAAAACAAGACAAAAGATCTTAACATATTAATATGCCATTTTGCAGTTGTCAGGTGATTTCCAAACGCCCCTGAGATATATGTATATGCATTCCACTGATAGCTCTGTTGTAACCTCTCCCTCTTTCTCACAAATGACGACAAGGTGATACTAAGAAACGTTACAATGAAGCTCTCAGGGACACAGGACCATAGCAACAAATTATCACTCTAAAATATAACTGTGCATGCAAGTACTAAATAAGAGTTAAATGATAACGTTGTATACAGCACAGAATTATAGGTTAAAATCAACTAGTTTCCGATTCACCCGTGCCTCGTTCAGGACAGATATTTATAAAAACAGTTGTTGACATTATGACATTGTTGTTAATGATTCCATTGCTAATTAATGTTTGTTTTATTTTCCCATGTCTTCCACATCATACTGAATCAAATAAGCATTTGAAAGGAACAGAGGAAAAACGTGCAGTCACCTGAATATCGACAATGAATGGATTATCTCAAGTCGTTCTTCAGCACTAAAAGTAACGTCCTCAAAATATTGTCCGAACTGATAGACAAACTTGCAATTTCTCAAGGCCGGTAAAAATATTAAATATTTACCTTCTTTTCGAAATAAACTGCCTTTTTATTTAAAATGTTCATCTTTCTGTTTTAATTTTTTACGTTGAATTGTGTGAGGCCTCCAGGGGTCAAAACTTAAAATAATTAATTGATATATATATTTTTAAAAATTGTCTATTGGAAGATCACGGCAGGTCTAAAGGTGAAATAACACAAAACTGTGCTATATAAATGCTATGTTTATATTTATTATTCAATTAAAAAAAAGATTTACATTAAATTAAAAAAATAATAATAATTTTTGTTATTTAACTTTAATTTGTTATTTTATTGGTATAAATTAGAAAGTTTTAAATGTGAGGCCCTTCTAAAAGTGACAAATTTAATTTTAGAAAAGAAGAAAGATTAAGTATTGCCACAATTAGAACAGTCACATGGTTAGGGCAAGATTCCATTGTTTAATTCCAGTGTCGTATTAATTTTTTGGATACCTACTAAAATACTTCAATAATTATTGTAATACTTTCTGACTAATTGTTTTAGTGACACACATTTGTCCTCTGTTCTCCTATTCATGAAGTGTTTCAGTATTCAAACGGAACAACAAAATGATTAAATTCTTCCTCTTCCAATCCAGAAGAGATCAGTACATCGGAATTGTGCCTTTCCAAATTTGATAATGAACAACTAGTTACTTCAAATAATTATGTATATATCAGCGCCATCTGTGTAATGATGGCAAATTACAGTGATTCCTGTTAGTTTGTCAGGAATCTACAAGATTATGCTATTTTTATTTTGTTTCTGAATAACGTGGCTTGTAGCAATAATTATTTATTCTAAAGCAGATTCAGACGTGTGACAGATACTGGCAACTATATCAAAATCAAAACATTTTAATTGAGGCAATTTTACATATTGAAAAAACCTGAATAAAAGACCTTCAATACGGGAAGCTATAAATTTAAGGATAACGCTTTCATTATGCCGTACAATTTTCAGCTTGCTTTTCTAAATTTATTTACAAACTATTATTGTATTGAGTTGGTCTGAATTGACGCAGAATTCAGTCTTAATTTGCAATGGCAGAGGTAGATTATTTACAAGGGGAGTAGCTCTTGATTTCTGGAGCAGAGTGGTATTGCAGTTTCTTTCATTTCTAATTTTCATCACGTTTGTAGAAAATGTTTCAACAAGGTTTTATCCATAAAGCAATGATAATGAGATAAAACAGCAAGTTTTAAACACACTGGGAGTTTAAGGCCAGGAGCGCAGATGACTTGTTACGCAATAGTTTCATCACTGTTTCAAAATCCATTGTGGTAATAAAAAAGTCACCCCAATGTCACATCACTGGTACCTCCATACTGTAATAGATTTTGTAACTGTTGATGTGACAAAATCATAGATTTAATGATTGCACGGATGACTCCGGCTTTGCAAAAGAAATTTTCCAAAACTATGAAATTTAAAATCATGTGTTACTTGTACATGAGAATTTGAATATGTCCCATGTAAAAATGATTTTCCAAGAAACAAATTTATACATTGTTATAAGTTAGAGGTGAAACATTTAACACATTTAATCAATAATCCAACAATTATGATAAAGAATATTAAAGTTTCATAGGAAGTAAACAGGAAGGTTTACAGATCCAATAGTGTAGTGTACAAAAAATATTTTTTATTCAATAACAAAAGGTAAGTACAATACAGATTTCTTCCATAATTACTATCAACTTTGTCATTTATTTCATGCAAGAAACATAAGAAGCGTATGCAGATCACTAAAAAATATTATGTTGTTGTATCGTTCTTTTCTGAAGATAATAATAATAATCTTAAAAAAAATTCATATTATAGCAATTATGATGGATCGTAATCTTCATTGTTACATCCCAAACAGAAATTACTATTGAAATTGGTTTGGAGGACGGTATTGCTATTTGTCCAGATGTTGTGTGTGTTCTGAAATATCCTTTTTAATTAAATGTTGGATTGGAAAGTCCAAAGTAAACCCATTGAAACAATCATGAAAATCATAAATGAAAGAACTGCACTGTGCGTTACACCTTTCGATGAAAAATATATCGGTGCAGTGCTTATTTCTGATAAATCAATGCCTTAAAACGCAGAAATCTGCCATTTGTAATATTTTCTTCGTTTGACAAAGAAGTTTCTAACACAGTTTAAACAATAAATTATTCAAATTATCATAAAAGCACTTGTTACATGTATGTCGGATACCACTGTCTAAAAGCTTTTCGGGTCTGATATTGTTACAAAACAGGGAAAATTGCAAATGTATCAAAAGGTTAATTATAAATACTTTAGGTTTACTATTGATATGAATGCATAGTGCACAATTAACGCATTATTATATGTAGTAACACTTTAAAACAAACAGATATGACACCCTATACAAAATGTTTCAAATACGTACCATTAGACTTATAAATGTAATTTAACGCCCTTTAGAGTGATGGCACACTGGAGTGAAAGCTAGAATGATGTAATATAATTATGCCTAATTAAGCCTACCGTGATTCATTTATAAACTTAACCGTATAACATATTTGACTACAATAATGTTAATTATTCGAGCTATAAGTTAACTAGCTGATCTCACCTCTCAATGAAGGCCATTTTGTCTAATCAAAACTGATAAATTGTACTGCTGAAAATTGCACAAACTTTTGCATAAATATGTAGGAGTCGAACGGTTGGTCGTGGCTTCACTACTAAGCTGAAGAGCGATGAACAAAAATAGAAGGCGGGTGATCAGCACAGTCTTTATTTAACAAAGATAAAAATATTATACTACTTTGCATTATCTAAAATTACGCCTCATATAGCACAAACACATTATCCCACTACCACAGCTGATGGGGTTCGCCTCTATTGAAATCCGAGATCGTGTCAACAGGAATAGGAAATATTCCAAATTCCATTGCCCTCTGTTGAACTCGACCGCTGCGTCGGTGATCTTGGATATTGGCCGCCGGTGATCATCAACCCAGCGAATTCCATACATCAGCGTTTCAGAGACTTTGGTATCTCGAGTTCGGTGAATTCTGTACAGCATCTTATACTGTGGCAAATGGGCGAGTGCACCGATTCTAGTTGATTGACCTCCTCAAATACACCAGGACAAAAAGGCAAAATTAATGCAAGGACTAGTAACTCAATACTAGGGATTCCAAAACAATTACAACATATGTACATACATATGAGCAAAGCGCTTCTGAATAGATTAATGCGTTTTTTTTTTCTCTTATTCAAAATTAAATTCTTGCTTCATAAAAATTAAAACATGTGAAAAGACTGATCAGGAAGGTTTAGGAGGCAAATAATTTTACAGTCCATAAAAATTACAGAGCTATGACTAACTCATAGCAAACCCAAAACTAACTGATACTTATTTGCATATCACTAGGATGCACATAACAATGTCAGAGACTAACATTACTAATTTTGCCAAACTTTGAATACTACCAAGGAAAATCTTAAGATCCAGTGAAGTCATGCTTTTTTTATAGCACTTCTGTTTTGTTTTATGTTCTGAGAATCATGGAATAGATCAAAGTTTGTCATATAAGTAAAATATATATGATTCCTCGGAGGAAAGGAAAAGTGGGTTACATGTGTTTCAGGACAACATGACACCAAGGGATTACTGGAAATTAATCAGTTTTAGGAACGGAAATGTTGTGAGGCAAATGGGAGAGGAGAAGGAGAGGAAATAGTTAATCAGATCTGATGCGAAAACATAGTTAAAACCACATCAATCAATGCTTCAGTGCTGAATTGAAATACTACACTAGGTCGACACTGTAAGTGGCTTCCACTCCGAACAATACAGACTTACGCAGATTTGGTAATTACATTAATTAAATGCAAATACCCGCCCAAACGCTGACTTCTACAAATGCTGGGTGACCAGTGAAATCTCTTGAAAAGTGTTGTCGCTAGAAGCAATAATTTGTGGCCTGATTTTTCGATTCTCCTCATGAAATATTTATGCAGAAAGTTTGTGTAATTCATTTTTAGTAAAAACATAAAATTTATTATTATAAAAGTGGAAAATAAAAAAAATTGCAACTTAACTCAAACTAGTCATCAAACATGAACAGCGTCAATTTGACGTGTCAAACAACCATGACAAACATCATGATAAAGTTGAAAATCTCTAAACCGGCTACCTACTAAATATACAAAAAAATAGCTAAAATCGTCATTCCTAGAACAAAATACTTCGAGTTTTATAGGAATGCTCCTGACTAGAAAGTTATACAATACAAAAAATTATCCTAAAGTATTAAAGATCAGGCATTGGTTCAACGAATTCCCTTTCGATAAGTAAACACAGTAAAACCCCCAATAAGGTGCCCACATAAAAAAAATTTCATGCGTATCATGAGTTTTGATTTATCAGCCCCTTGACCACTGAAATAAAAATATGAGCTAATTTGGAAACTACATACCTACAAGGTTTTATCACAATAGATTATTTTTCTCGTCATTTAAAAAACCTTATAAAAGGGTTTCACTGTACGAAGATTCATTGACCAAAAATACTTAAATATAAATTGACATAAAAAATACAGTAATGTGCACATATAATAGGGCTGGGAACTTTAAATGTGGTTTGTACACATCGATATGAGATTTCATTTTATGAGTCAATATCACACATCAATGTAGAATATTCACTAGATTCGCCTTTCCATAGTTTAGTAATCAAAATAAATTAACCTAACTAGAAATGACGTGTAATTCTTCTAATACATTTTTACATGTGTTATTTACGCTTGATTTATAAAAAATCAAAATATTAAAAAAAAAATTGTAATAATTTATTTCTGGTCTTATTTTTAAGGATCAGCACAGCTGTCACTAATGTAAGTAATACGAGGGTTGTCCGTAAAATAAGTTTCCCTGTTTGCCACGGGCGCGCAGATCGCTGTTACGTGCAATCCGGCAACACTGGATCGTAGCTTGGTCTTCCCCCTCCACATCCCCACCCGGCCGAACTCGCTGCGACGCTCAGTGTCGGTTTGGCAGCCGTAAAGAATGGAGCTCTCGATCGCATCGCCCGCGAGGTGTGAAGTACGCTCCGTGATTCGTTTTTTGTTTGCCAAAGGCCATTCGGCGACGGAAATTCATTCTCAACTGATATAAGTGTATGGAGAAATGTGAATGAATGTTCAAATGGTGCACAAGTGGTGCAAAGAATTAAAAAAAGGGCGCACAGATGTCCATGATGAACAGTGGTCCGGACGGCCATTGGTCAGTGACGAAACCATTGCGAAAGTGGAAGCGGCAATGCTGGCAGATCGAAGACTGACAGTTCGGGAGCTTAGCGAGATGATCTCAGATGGCAGCAAGGCACATGCTGACGAATGGAATCCATTTTCATCAGGACAACGCTCGTCTGCATATAGCCCGCGTCACCACCACGATCATTGAGAAATTCGGATGAGAGATCGTCCTACACCCACCATACAGTCCGGACTTGGCCCCGAGCGACTACCATCTTTTCCCTGATCTGAAGAAATACCTCGGTGGAACGCATTTTGCAAACGAAGAGGAGCTGAAAGAAGAGTTTCTGAGCTACCTTCACGGCCTGGCGGGAGACTTCTATGACCAGTGAATCAAAAAGATGGTGACCCGGATGAAAAAGTGCATCAAAGTCAACGGGAACTATGTAAAAAAATATCTGAAAGTCTAAGCTTTCCAATGATGTATTGCTCGTTGTAAATAAAATGAAAAAAAATAGGGAAACCTATTTTACGGACCACCCTCGTAAATTCATATTGTCGTTGTCCCGAACTAAAAACGTGCTAACCAATGCCAATTGAACTAAGATGGTTTTTGTTGTCCAACAATTTCGTATGTAGATATTCTAAATACAACATTTCTTCTGAACCATTTGCAATTTATTGTACACCGTCTTTTAATTTCATACGGCCTAGTCATTTGCGTGTCACGGTGGAGGCGAATCTAGCGTTTTCTACATAAATGATAAAAGAATAATAATTTAATTAACAATACAGAGAAAACATGAGCAAAATTTTATTACTATGGCGATATTATAGTAACGTTGCAAAAGCTAATGATAGATGGCAGTAGTGAATTAATTTTTAATCATTTACGTTTTCATGGTTTGAAGACAGGAGGTGATTTTGCAACTGAAAACGTAGAATTGACAAAGAGTTATTCATTCTTTAGAATCTCATTTCTATATACCAATTAAAATTATTATTGTTTATCATAGCTCTGGGAAAGTTTAGGAACATGCGTTTTTTTTCATAAACAGTATTATCATACAAAAAGTTTGAAATAATCTAATAATGAGTCTTCACTCATTGCAAGTAATTGAAAGAGATCAGCATCTTGAAGTTACTATAGATACAAAGAACTAGGTGAATATTTGGAAATATTAATCGTTTGATTCAGATAAAATATAAAATTAGTCTACGACTAAGGGAGGCTCACCAATGCATATCATGTTTGCCTAAATATCTGATCTATAAAAGTACAATGTGTAAAATTATTAAAAAAATGTTTTACAGAAATAAATGCACTGTAAAAAGTCACTAAGATTTTTGTACACTGTTAAAATTCCTGATTGTTATTATTATTTCGTTGATTAATTGGTTTTTGCGATACACATGACATTACGACAATGGCAACATCGGTAGAAAGACACAAATATGAACAAATGAATACATAATTAATTAAATTAGCTGCCAGTTGCCGGGCATTCAATACAACTCGTTTTCACTTTGTAAAAAGTTAGAGGTGTTTGTTTGTTGTTGGATAATTGTCACATAAAATAAATGGTGAACTCTTCACATGGATTCCATCTGTTCGGTGAGCTCGAGGATAGGACTCTCGCTGAGGGGCAGCATCCCGGCGGAGGGGGGGAGACTGTGTCCCTGCCACGTGGACTAGGAGAAACAGCAAACTTATTATATTGTAACAATCAAAGTGACTAATATTTAAATATATATTTATTTTAAAACTGTCAATTCATGGTGGAATTCCATTTTAACGTGTTTTTTTATTAACAAAACTTTTGTAAATTTCTTCCACTTGCTATAAAACTCATTTAGCAAATAAGACGGAGATCATAGGGAATAAAAATAAACCAGAAATTAGCATCTGTTCAAAATAAAGCTGGCACAATAGACATTATATATAAAAAAAAAAACATAGATCAGTAAACCAACACAATGTAATCCGTCTTCCAGAAGGTAATAAACCAACCCAAAAGTAATTTCAAATATAATTGTAAAGCCGTTTCGTCCTCAATAAAACAAATTCCTCACTCATGAAGGTGCAATATTAGAAAGAGCAAATGGGTCTCACTCCTGACATAAATACTATATATACCATAGATTCAGTTTATATTGTACCAGTCTGAAAATGCCCGTGATATGGTGAAGCCGGTCCGGTCTGAAATAAACAAGTGAAAGAAAGTTACTAAGGTTTTTTAATCAAAAAATTTAGACTAATATTCACATCTTATTATCTATCACATGATTGTAGCATTTACCCACAAATCAAAACTTAGCAAACTCTAAGCTAAGTAAAAAAATTCCCATTAAGGTTAAATGAAACGTGATACGCGTTCACAGATGGCGATAAATAAAATATTTTAGAAATAACGCATTTAGCACTTAATGTTTTTAATATTGAGATGAATTGTTTGTTGGCATATGTACATACGGAATATGAAATAGAATAAATTTTTATTGTACGTTTAAAGCTTAAGTCCTCCAAGAAACTTATAAAAATGATGTATATGTTAGATTTACAAAAATATATTTTACTTTAGTAAGTTTCTTGAAGGACTTGAGCTTTAAATCTACAGTACAATTTATTCCATTTCATATTCTGTATGTACACCCGCCAACAAACAATTCATTTAAATATTTGAAAGCATTACGTGCTAAAATAGCTTTTTTTTTCTAAAATATTTAAATAAGCTCCATCTGTGAGTATATATTAGGTTTAGTTTAGCCTTAACACAAAAAGAGAGCTTGTGGTGCTTCAGAATATCCATCACATCTGACTGAACAAATTGATGCTATTTAGAATTTATTAGATTTGTTTCCTTTAGAACAGTTCTTGTAATAGCCGATTCATGGCCTGTTTCAGCATTTGATGTTGTGATCAGCCGTCAAGCGTAACGGTCGTACTGCTAGCCCAAACACCAAGCTTAGCGTAGGATTACTCAATTCTATTCACCATCATTTTTTTGTTTGTTGTGTTTCTGCAATTCCAGTATACATATGTATTTTTATTTCTGTAAAGTTCAGGTGTGTTGGCGACACTGAAATCGTGCGATTGAACTACATTTTAACTTAGTGATCGTTCAATTTGATTGGTGGAAGTGACTGTAAGGACTGATGACGATTGAAAAGATTTAAAGATCGAACAATCTCGATTTGTGTCATTGAATCCATAAATGCGTGATTTTTTAATACAAATATCTCGTGTCAATGAAACTATGTTTTGCATAGTTTTGTTGGTGATAATAAAGGGAAAAATTGTTTTAAAAAAAAAATTTTACACACGTAATAACTTTTATGACATCTTTGATAATCAGAGAAACAGCGGCTATTAAAAATCAAGAAAACATCTTAAATTTAGTATAGTACGGCAAAATGCATAATGTTGTCAACGAGAAAATACCTCCCACTTTCTGAAAATTTGTAAAATAAAAATTTATTGTACATCAAGTTTTAAAGTTTTTATTTGTGAAGATACATTGTTGCATCTAAAACCACAAAAAGCGTATTTTTTATGTACCTTAAAAAACAATGCGTAACTCTCAAAAATCAATTTTTAGTTCCTCCTGAATAATTAACATTTTTGTCACAGAAGAGGTATTTTCCCATTGACAATGATAAAGTGAACAATTTGGCATACAATTTTAACTTTTATTGCAATAATTTTGACCCTTTTCAGAGAATTTTCCCTTTCCATAATAATCTACAGTTTTGCAAATTTTATTTGTCCCGACTTATTTCACAAAATTTTAACGAAATTTTTTTTTCAATAATATACCAGTTGACTTAATCTAAATGAAATATTAAATACTAGAAAAATGCAATTTCATAAATAAACAGGTAGGTACTTACCAATCTTCAGATACATACTCCATTAATATCAATTTTTTATGATACAAGTCTATCGAAATGAGTATAAATTTAAAAAATTTCAAATTCCAACATTGGAGTAATACTTGCAAGGGAGAGTTCAATCTACATTATTTCATGTAATATAATACAGTACAAAATGAATGATAAAGCGAACCAAAAGAAATAAATAAATAAAAGAGTAAATGCAAAAAAAAGGATGAAAATAAAAAGGCTTCACAAATGATTAATATTGTTTATTATTGGTGATTATAAATAATAAAAAAACATTTACTTATGTAGATAAAGCGTGATATAATAAATACATTGGTTACTAAAACTTAATGAAAGAATAATTAGCACTCATATTGCATTGCATTGGACATTACAGCAACCAAAATCACTCACAAATAGGAACTGAATATAAAAGTGTCAAGTATAAGAGTAGATATGTCTGATTATCGTTGAACACAAAGCATTGGATGAAATTACTCTAATTACCGCAAGTGCATTATGATACGATTTAGCTTAATTATAATTAAAGTATAGACGCCTACGTGAATAATGTTAAAATTAATACAGACTTTTCAATAGAAAAACATGCATATTTGGCTACTTATTTTTGGAATCTGTGAGGTAACCAATCTCATACACTTAGCACTGAACTCGTCATTCAAAAACACAAGAAGTCTCCTGAACTTCTGCGCACGGGTCCGTTTAGTCTCTCGGAAATCACATACAAGCAAAGGAAACAAAATAAACCAAAAGTGGTTGCATTCAATTGATTTGGTGGTATACCTGAAAGCACTGGGGTGTTTGGAACAGATTGTTATTTGGCCAAGCGGCCGCACTGCTCCACAGGCTGCCGGAACTATGCACCGGCTCGTTCAGGGCTATCCCTGCCGCATTCTGGTTCAGCTGCTTCCCCGCTAGCTCACTGATCTGGCACGCATTCTGCAGGCTCGATGGCAGGTTGGACCACGTTTCGTTGCCCGCCTCCCTCTTCTCTTTGTTCAGTATCGTTATTTCCATCGAGCCCTGATACGCGAGTGGCAGGTTCGCGGAACCGTCTTCGTTGAGGTTCGGTTTCGAAGACTGGTTGGGTCCCTCCACGATCGCCTGGAAGGCTAGAAGATCCTCATTTTCACTTTCAGACAGCGGAAGAGGAAGAGGGGGCAAGATCTGTTGCTGTTGGGCTATCTTGTAGCTCTGCTGCCGGAGCATCTGCCTTCGACTCAAACCCATCTGTAGCGAGTGCAGGCTAGCATTGTCTGTCACACCGTTGGCGTTTGGTGGAACCATGGCACCTTGCTTCTGTAGAATCTGTCTCTTCTGCTGCAACAATCTGTGCTGCATTAGCTGCTGTTGAAGGGGAGGTTTGATGTTCTGAAGAGTTGAATTACCAGCAGAACTCAGTGTCTGCTCTCCCATGTCTGACGGTTGATGACATGGCGCGGACATTTTAGGACTTGGCGGAAGAGGTGGAGAAGTAGTGCTATAATTAAAGTTTTCTGGAAGACTTATTCGTTTCTGGGGCATACATTTGGTTTCTATGAAATGTGGACTAAACGTAGCGGCAAATTGATTGTGTTGTATTTGTCTCTGTGTCATTTCTTCAACAGGAACACTCGATTGATATTGAGTTTTTAGTTTCTGGGCTTCTTTTTGTACTAAGTGCAATTCAAGCACCCCTTTAGCTTTGCAACCCTCATTGAGTCTCTGACTATTGAAAGCAACGGTATTCTTTTGAGCCTCAGTAGATTGAGATATGACTTGTTGGGCCACTAGCCCATCACTCGCTCTCCGTCCTTCCCGGAAGTCAACCGGGCTTCTTGTTGTGCTTCTGGGACACCCTTTATTTCCCCCCTGATAGGATAGTGGGTTGTGTCTACTGAGGAAGCCGCCGCACTGAGCTTTGTTATTGCCAGTGGACACATAGACACAGGGATGCATGGGGCTCGTGTTGATCATAGAATTATTTTCATAGGAGAGTTTATCATCTGTAGAGGTACAACTGGGAAGACTGCTAGCCAAGTCGCTGGAGCAGTCAGATAGTTGATAGTCCAAACTCTCAAACCCAGAAAAGTTACTTTGTGATGAATCGCAGCTTAAGTTTTGGCTCAAACTTTTGGTATTGTAAAAGTTGACAACACCGCTACTAGAGCTGGAGCTAGCGTAAGAGCCGAGGCGTTGGGGGGCAGGGGTTCCTGATAACTCCTCCATGTCCGTCTCACAACCTTCATCGGTGGACGAGGAGTATTGTTGTTGAAACTCTACAGTCTTGCCCGTAGAGTTTGTACCAAGCGGACCAAAATTTTGGTTGGGCATGTATCTATTAGTTCCTAATGAATATTTGCTGTCATTTCTGTACAAGCCGGGAGTGTAAATCTCCACATTCCCTGGCAAGGCATTCAGCATGTCAGAAGTGTTAGGCAAGGGAGGCAGGATCGTATTTTGAATATAAGAATAAGTTTGAATATGATTCATGTAATCTTTGAAGGGAGGAGTGCTGGTCTGCAAACGAGACAGATCTTGCTGCTGAGCGTTGGATACCATTCTGCAATGATCGTAATTAGAAATCTTATTGGGTTCCCCTGGAGGTAGCGGAGACTGCTGCAGGGTATTCATCAATTTAGCGGCTTCCGAGCTCATTGTAAACGTAGTGGACGAATTTAACATCTTCAGCGGTTCGGAAGCGAAGCTTGAAGCCGACGTGGAATTTTGCAAGGGATTCGAGCCCATACTCAAACACGCGGGATCGATATTACCCAACTTTGCCGAATCGATAGCACACTTAGAATCGAAGCTCGACGAGGTTAATAATCTGCTGCCATCCGAATTAGAATGTCGATCCGGTCCAACGGTGGTTGACTGTTGCAGTAATCTTCGGCAGTCTTCGCTGGATTGTTTCATGATCTTTTGATGTTGTTCGAGGGTGTTTGTGAGGAGGCGATGAGAGGAAGCGATGTTTTCCAGGTTGGATTTGCCGATAAGCCGGGTATCCGTGTCGAGGTTCCTCATGGACTGCAGGCGGCCGGACTCGTCGCGGCCCAGGGCATCCAGGGTGCCGGTGAGGAAGCTGCGGTGGGTGTCGCCCAGCTCGAGGTTCCGCTGCAGACGCTGCTCCGTCATGTTTACGTTGGCAAGGGACAGGAGGCGCTGTGTCTCCGAGGCGGGGTCAGGCGGCGCTCGCGTTATGTGTGTCTCCGGTGATCTGGATAACCTAGAAACATCACATTGAAAAGATATATAAAAACTATAATATGACTTTGAAAGTAAATTTGTATGTAAATTTGAAAGGTAACTAATGCAGTAGATTGAAGTGAAGATTTTGTATATTTTTATATAAATGAGAAATGAAATTGATGGACAAAAACAATTAAATGCCAGATATCTGATAGAATTCAATTTTCATTGTGGCAATCAAAAATTTTATTACAATAAATTGGGTTATTTTAAAATCATTTAAAATAATATGTGGTATATTTGCGGGACGTTCCAGAGTGGTAGATACTGTCAGTATCGCACTGGTAAGAGACAACCATTCAGAATCGAAACGTTGCTTGAAATGGCGTTAGCCGTGTTTGGTGACCAGATCTGAATAGCTAGGTACTTCCCCAACTCCTTAATACCTTCAGCCTCACAACATATTCCAATTGGTGATGCAATAGTCTCACTGGGTCCAGACGGTTGGGAGCAGTTGGGTCTCTTGTGTGGTATCGCATTAAAAAAATAAATAATGTTCAAAGTGTTACCCACCCCGCTAAACAAGACTGGTAACTGGAATTTTTAATATATTAAATCAATTTTTTTAAATAAGTAAACATAAGCATGGGGAACTGAAAGAGTTAAATTAAAACATACTTCCAGTTTCACATAGTTCCACTGGCCCAGGACAGTTGAAACTCTTGTGCGGTATTGCATAAAAATGGTTAGGTTAAGGTAAATCGGAAAATGCGCATAGCAAGGTCTATGGTAAAAGGATAGCCGAGCCTTCCAAAATTTTCTTTTGGCTAGGACGAACGAAATCAGATCGTCTGTAGGTCCCATTAAGGTGGATTAGCTTAGATTGGGTAGGTTAGGTGTGTTAAGGTAAGGTTAGGTTAGGTTGGGTTAGACTAGGCTATGGTTAAGTTAGTTTTCCATAGGTGTCAAGTCAAGTATCCACAAAGCAACCCACCTATGATTGGAGTTCTCGCTGGCTCTTCTGGTAGGCTGGTCAGACGGGGGCGCCGCGGGGGGGGCTCCGGGCTGCGCGGGCGCCGTGGTGGGTGCGCGGCGCTGCGACAGGGCAGTCTCCGCCACGCTGGAAGGGCGGCGGCGGGGAGCCGGGTCCGTGGCACGGTGGCGCAGCCGCTCCAGCAGGAGGAGGTAGATAGCCGCGTGGTGGTCGTAGCTGTTGGAGCGGAGACTCTGCAAAGAGATTTATTGAAGATTAGAAATTAGAGATTATTAAGGAAATAGGGATGGTTGGAATTCAAATATCATCAGGTGAGATAGGCTATCAAGTTACGAAGAACTTTGAGTGAGTAAGACTGGAAAAATGTCGCACGTACGTCTGTCTGGTACGGTATATGTAGGCGAATGAATGGAGACTGTCAACCACGCGCGATCATCGGTCTAGCTCATCAGAGTTGCGTCGTCGGTCGACCGACGCTCTTACTATTTGTATGAGATCATTCAGCGCGGTGCTGATTGCGTGAACTGATAGGCGTGCGTGTGTACAGTCTTATGAAATAAATGTTGAAACAGAGCGGGTAATAACCGGGTAATAACTGAGGTGCATATTCACCCTCCTCGTTGGAATTTATTTCTCGTAAGTAGATTCCAGTTAACTATACAGTTCAAAAACGGGTTCATGTTTGTTTACACTTGAAGATGACTGTACTCGGGCAATATCGGGGAGGCACTGTGGCATCATCGCGTAGACCAACGGTCAGCGACCGATGTACACTTAGCACTATTTCCAGCCTGGGAGTTCCAAGAATCAGCAAAAGGAACACATTTGAGGGAGCTATGCCCAAAACTGGATGTCAAAAGTCAGAAGGCTTGTGAAAAAGAGGAAAGGGAGATCTTCTACAATCGAAACCACCGCCACATGTAACAAATTTATTTTTTAAAAATACAAACAAATACACTAGATTATACGCCCGAGAGTAGATGAAGCCACATATTTATATAATTTGGGTTGCCAGAAATAATACATAATGAGAAGTATCCCCAAAATTAAACATTGAGACGTCATTTTTTTTTCAAATACTAGGGATAAATATACAAGGTGTTCGTTCGGAGTTAAAGTGCAGTACCTTCGGGAGGGGATTCTACATGATATAGTACAAGTAAAAAATAATATTACAAAAAATAATAAAAATAATATTTAAAAAATATATATATATATTAAAAAAAATTATTATTAAATTTAAAATTAAAAAATAATAATAATAATAAAAATAACATTAGACAATAAAACAAGTAAACAATAGAAGTTTCTAGAGACGAAAAGCATTTCGTCAGATAACAGTGGGATACTCATTATAAACGGAAGGCCCAAAGTCATCCTTGGTCGGAAAAAAGAAACAAAAGTAACGAGAACTAGCTGAAATGATCTAAAAAGGCAAAACAGTTGACACATGGGGAGGCTTATGCCAAGAGCTAGACACTTGAAAGGTTTTTGCAGAAAAATTAGTTCCCTACGACATCTTACGACAATTATTAGAACAATAATTACCTCTTTGGTTTTGGCAGGATCAATGCCCAAACTCTGCATTAGTCTCAGCACCTGGTCATTGGGGTCCACGGGCCCCGGCCCCGCCCCCGCCCTGGCCGGGCTGCGTGGGGGATCCGCCCTACCGCCGGCGCCCGCCCCCGCGAGCCACCGGTGCCGCCGGATCTGCTCGATGGTGTACCGCTTCAGCGGGTCGAGCACCAACATTTTGCGGATCAGCGACTCGCAATCTGGAAGAGAAGGAACACATAAAGGTTATTTAAAGTTTTTAAATAAAAATGTTGAGCTAGGATGTCTACGCAGAGATTGTGTGATTTATGAGGCCTGCCGTAATAATATAGCTCTATTAACGGTCCTCAACACTATCGCTCATTTTATGTATAGAATATTACTAATTCTAAAATTCAATAGAAATTTTAATTTTAGAATTAATCGAAAGCTTCGATTTCGAAACATGTTGATATGTATATATTAATAAGGTGGTGATTACAAAGTAATTTTTAATTGATTTATTAATATTATTATTATTATTATTATTATTATTATTATTATTATTATTATTATTTAAATCGGTGTTATAAGATTGGACTCTAGTATCTCAATAACAAATCTGTAATGCTTTTACCATTATTTTTTCTCTTTAAGTTTTTTTTTTCTCAACTTATGTACAGGACAAGATGCATGCGCCTAAATATAATAATTTTTGCCCTACATTTGTATGATGATTGTAATTTATTGTTGTATTATATTATATTGTTGAAATAAACTCCTGCTGACAAGCTACTTGCAGTGGCTTAGCGGGTATAAGTTCCCACTGTATATAATTAATATTATACAATAAAAAAAAAATAAAAAAAAATAATGACGCCACAAAGTGAATAACAATCCTTTGAAGAAATTATAGATATTTAGTGATTATAAATCAGAATTTAGGTAAAATATGGAAATCGATAAAAAAGTATTTATGTTTGGGTAGTTGGCTGTATTTTCGAAAAAAAAATTACGATTTACAGCTAATAATATTAAATATAGTTTAGTAATAATATTATTTATAATTAAATAATTAAAAATGTACTTCGTTTAAACCACTTTTATAAAAAATAAATAAATATCTCTACATGTTTCGATAGCAATGCTATCATCCTCATTTATAGTTCAGTAAAAATATTATTTATAATTTAATAATAATATTATTTATAGTTTAATTCTAAAATTAAAATTTCTATTCTATTGAATTTTAATTTTAGAAATAAACATGTTTCGAAATCGAAGCTTTCGAAACATGTTGCTATGCACATATTAATAAAGTGGTGATTACAAAGTAATTTTTAATTCATTTATTAATAATGACGCCACAAAGTGAATAACAATCCTTTGAAGAAATTATAGATATTTAGTGATTATAAATCAGAATTTAGGTAAAATATGGAAATCGATAAAAAAGTATTTATGTTTGGGTAGTTGGCTGTATTTTCGAAAAAAAAATTACGATTTACAGCTAATAATATTAAATATAGTTTAGTAATAATATTATTTATAATTAAATAATTAAAAATGTACTTCGTTTAAACCACTTTTATAAAAAATAAATAAATATCTCTACATGTTTCGATAGCAATGCTATCATCCTCATTTATAGTTCAGTAAAAATATTATTTATAATTTAATAATAATATTATTTATAGTTTAATTCTAAAATTAAAATTTCTATTCTATTGAATTTTAATTTTAGAAATAAACATGTTTCGAAATCGAAGCTTTCGAAACATGTTGCTATGCACATATTAATAAAGTGGTGATTACAAAGTAATTTTTAATTCATTTATTAATAATGACGCCACAAAGTGAATAACAATCCTTTGAAGAAATTATAGATATTTAGTGATTATAAATCAGAATTTAGGTAAAATATGGAAATCGATAAAAAAGTATTTATGTTTGGGTAGTTGGCTGTATTTTCGAAAAAAAAATTACGATTTACAGCTAATAATATTAAATATAGTTTAGTAATAATATTATTTATAATTAAATAATTAAAAATGTACTTCGTTTAAACCACTTTTATAAAAAATAAATAAATATCTCTACATGTTTCGATAGCAATGCTATCATCCTCATTTATAGTTCAGTAAAAATATTATTTATAATTTAATAATAATATTATTTATAGTTTAATTCTAAAATTAAAATTTCTATTCTATTGAATTTTAATTTTAGAAATAAACATGTTTCGAAATCGAAACTTTCGAAACATGTTGCTATGCACATATTAATAAAGTGGTGATTACAAAGTAATTTTTAATTCATTTACTAAACATCTTCACTAAATTTCAGATATATAATTTCTGAACGTCTACCCTATAATTAACATTTTAACGATGTTCAGTATAAGGTATTTAGCGAACACAAATTACGTATAATTTGATGACATATTAGGACGGCAGAGCTGAATTAGAGTTTTTTTGGCGATTTGTGGACTTAAATCTTCGACTGAATTATAGGTTAATTTAATTTTTTTTATTTATATCAAGAAGTTTTGGTACTATGATTTTCGACTACCAAACTAGGCACATGCGCCCGTATTATGGTAGTCGAGATGTATTATTTATTATAATATTATTCAATTTATTTTTTATAACTTATTGAAGTTTGTAAATCTCATTGTAATATTTAATCATTGAAGACGATAATATTAACACATCCCAAATGAACCACGAAACCGAAAAAAACAACGGAAAAAAAAATTCTGGGACTCGAACCCAGGACCTCTACCTATCTGTGGTAACCGCTTAATCAACTTCAATCAAAACTAATGAGACCAGTTCAATTTACGCCATCTACACCGATATCATACTTCAAGTTCAAGACTTGTTAATATTATCCTCCATTTTTAAATCCCATATTATTGGCTTCTATCCTTATGATGATCGCAAAGTTCTACTCGAACACAATTGCAATCTGAATAGAGTCTCGGATATACCTACCCGATTTTTATTAATATTAGAGATCTATCGACTTATTTTACAAGTCTGGAAAGAAATATTCAATTTATTTTTTATAATTTATTGAAGTTTGTAGTTTTCTGTTGTTTTTTCTGTTTCGTCGTTCATTTGGGATGTGTTAATATTATCTTCTTCAATGATTAAAACTTATAATATTGGTTGTAAGTATAGCTATATGTTGTGACAGAAAAGGATAAGTTAATATAAATAGAAATAAAAACATTTTTAAAACCATATAAAGTTGCATGTTGTAGGAAAAAAGTAGAGATTTAGTAAATACGTAAGTAAGTAAAGTGAAATAAAATAAGATATGAATAAAATTATAATACCATCCATATATTTAAAAATCAATCTAAGTTTGTTTGTTTGTTTGTCCTCGATGTTCTCGAAAATCATTGGATCGGTTTCGCTGAAAATACCACAGTTTGTTTTTATTGGTGTCGGGAAGGTTTAGAAAGTAGTTTGAATGAAATCCAATATGTAAAACTGTTGCTATAACGTTTTAAAATTAATTTATCTAAGGAAGCAATCACTTTGTGGCTTGACATTTTTCATTTAAAAGTTTTAAAATTACTATGAAAAACATTGAACCCGCCATGTTTTATTTACGTTAACCCATAGATATAACACTCCGGTTAGCCACAGATTAAGTTCAAAAGAATAAGTTCTTTTTAGTAGAATATTTTAAAAATGGAAAACACGAATAGGTACCTACTTAAGAACTTTATGATTTAGATGTATTTTGAAAAAATAAACGTTTGGAATGAAATAAAATATTCAAATTGAATGTTTCTTTATTTGGAGATAGTTACTTTCGATGTAAAATCAATTATTGTACCCGAGCAAGGCCGGGTACACATCAGCTAGTATATATAGATATATATATATATATATATATATAGATATCCCCTCTCGTACTATGTTGATCAGACGCGACGGTACGCCAGGAATTTGTTGATCCGGAGGAATTTGTTGATCCACCCTAATTTGTTGATCCAATACCAAATCAGGCATATAAACGTTGATCCAAAAGATCAACTTTCGTCTCATAGATTTTGCTGTAAACCACGCCCATTTTTCCATCACATATACATTTTACACTTTTCCCTTTGTTGATCCGATTTGAATGAACCAATCAGGACGTTTTGTTTATCGAAGGCGTGCACGTGGTCCTTCACCGTGCTCATTTGTTGATACGATTTAAATCAGAGTGCTTTGCTTATCAACTGGTATATCTGGTTCTTAGCGAGTATGGGTACCGCCGCCCCGGAAAGATTCGTTGGATAATACTACCTCGACGATTTTTTTGCAAATACCGCACAAGAGTCCCAACTGCTTCTAACTTGGGAGATTCAATTTCTGAGGCAGGTGTAGGCACCGCCACCCAGGAAACATTTAATGGATAACCAACACCTCTTGGTGTTGGTTATCCATTTTTGGTGACTTAGCAGGGTGCCCAGGTTCATCCAGGTGAGATTTGTACATGTCTTAACAGTAGAGTATGTATGAAATGATGTATGATTTTTCTATGTGAATACCGCACAAAAGTCCCAATCGCACAAGAGTCCCAACCGCACAAGAGTCCCAACTGCTTTCAACCTAGGACTTTTAATTTGAAAGGCGGGTGTAGGTACCGCCGCCCCAGGATTTAATGGATAAGCAACACTTCTACCATAGGTCATCCCAAGTCGTTTGTAAAGTTTGGTGACTTAGCAGGGGTTTCCGGGTCCATGGGGGGTTAAGTTTGTGCACGTCTTAACAGTAGAGTTTGTATGAAATGATATATGATTTTCCAATGAGAATTCCGCACAAAAGCCCCAAATGCACAAGAGTCCCAACTGCACAAGAGTCCCAACTGCTTTCATCCTGGGAAATTAAATTTGAAAGGCGGGTGTAGGTACCGCTGCCACGGGATTTAATGGATAAGCATCACCTATACCATAGATCACCCCAAGTCGTTTGCTAAGTTTGGTGACTTAGCAGGGGTGTCCGGGTCCGTATGGGGTTAAGTTTGTGCAGGTCTTAACAGTAGAGTTTGTACGAAATGATGTATGATTTTTCTATGTGAATACCGCACAAAAGTCCCAATTGCACAAGAGTCCCAACCGCACAAGAGTCCCAACTGCTTTCAACCTGGTAGATTCGATCTAGGAGGTAGGTGTAGGTACCGCTGCCCAGGGAACTATTTGATGGATAACCAACACCTCTGTCATAGGTCTCATCAAGTGGTTAGATTCGTTTGGTGAATTAGCAGGGGTGCCGGGTTCATGGGGGTTAAGTTTGTGCACGTCTTAACAGTAGAGTTTGTATGAAATGATATTTGATTTTTCTATGAGAATTCCACACAAAAGTCCCAATTGCACAAGAGTCCCAACCGCACAAGAGTCCCAACTGCTTTCAACCTGGTAGATTCGATCTAGGAGGTAGGTGTAGGTACAGCTGCCCAGGGAACCATTTGATGGATAACCAACACCTCTGTCATAGGTCTCACCAAGTGGTTAGATTCGTTTGGTGAATTAGCAGGGGTGCCGGGTTCATGGGGTTAAGTTTACGCCCGTCTTAACAGTAGAGTTTATGAAATGATATATGATTTTTCTATGAGAATTCCGCACAAAAGTCCCAACTGCACAAAAGTCCCAACTGCACAAGAGTCCCAACTGCTTTCAACCTGGTAGATTCGATCTAGGAGGTAGGTGTGGGTACCGCTGCCCAGGGAACCATTTGATGGATAACCAACACCTCTGTCATAGGTCTCACCAAGTGGTTAGATTCGTTTGGTGGATTAGCAGGGGTGTCCGGGTTCATGGAGGTGTGATTTGTCCAGGTGTTAATAGTAGAGTTTGCATGAAATGATATATGATTTTTCTATGAGAATTCCGCACAAAAGTGCCAACCGCACAAGAGTCCCAACTCCCTTCAACCTGGGAGATTCAATTCGATCGTTTTTAATTTAATTTAAAGTCCACCATAATGCTTATTTTGAAAATATATATTTTTTTATATTATATTTCAGAGTATTTTAAGTAGATGGGCCAAAACTTTTTTTTAAATCACCGCTAGCCTCCAAATAATTGTTAAAGGTGCATCTAAAACCGCAAAAAATCAATTCGTTTAAGGGCCTCTATTTCATAATGTACTATAAAAATGGATAAATTACTTTTAATACGATATAGATATACATACTAGATATTTACTATACTTTTTCATTTAAAAAATATCATTAGTCTTAGGTGAGTATTTTGGCCTCAAATCCAAAATTAAATTTTGTTTGAAACAGGCCGCGCAGCCGTTCCCCTTAACAATCAAGTATGTATGAAATGCTGTATGATTTTTCTATGCGTATACTGCACAAGAGTCCCAACTGTTTGCAACTTAGGAAATTGAATTTAGGAGACGGGTGTAGGTACCGCCAACCTGGGAACCATTTGATGGATAACCAACACCTCTGTCATAGGTCTCATCAAGTGGTTAGATTCGTTTGGTGAATTAGCAGGGGTGCCGGGTTCATGGGGGTTAAGTTTGTGCACGTCTTAACAGTAGAGTTTGTATGAAATGATATTTGATTTTTCTATGAGAATTCCGCACAAAAGTCCCAATTGCACAAGAGTCCCAACCGCACAAGAGTCCCAACTGCTTTCAACCTGGTAGATTCGATCTAGGAGGCAGGTGTAGGTACTGCTGCCCGGGAACCATTTAATAGATAACCACACCTCCGTCATAGGTCTCACCAAATGGTTAGATTTGTTTGGTGAATTAGCAGGGTGCCCGGGTTCATGGGGTTAAGTTTACGCCCGTC
Source organism: Halesus radiatus (assembly GCA_022606495.2). Taxonomy (NCBI): domain Eukaryota; kingdom Metazoa; phylum Arthropoda; class Insecta; order Trichoptera; family Limnephilidae; genus Halesus; species Halesus radiatus. The sequence continues at coordinate 6,395 of JAHDVE020005448.1, read as the reverse complement.
TTAACAGTAGAGTTTATGAAATGATATATGATTTTTCTATGAGAATTCCGCACAAAAGTCCCAATTGCACAAGAGTCCCAGCCGCACAAGAGTCCCAACTGCTTTCAACCTGGTAGATTCGATCTAGGAGGTAGGTGTAGGTACCGCTGCCCAGGGAACCATTTGATGGATAACCAACACCTCTGTCATAGGTCTCACCAAGTGGTTAGATTCGTTTGGTGGATTAGCAGGGGTGTCCGGGTTCATGGAGGTGAGATTTGTCCAGGTGTTAATAGTAGAGTTTGCATGAAATGATATATGATTTTTCTATGAGAATTCCGCACAAAAGTGCCAACCGCACAAGAGTCCCAACTCCCTTCAACCTGGGAGATTCAATTCGATCGTTTTTAATTTAATTTAAAGTCCACCATAATGCTTATTTTGAAAATATATATTTTTTTATATTATATTTCAGAGTATTTTAAGTAGATGGGCCAAAACTTTTTTTTAAATCACCGCTAGCCTCCAAATAATTGTTAAAGGTGCATCTAAAACCGCAAAAAATCAATTCGTTTAAGGGCCTCTATTTCATAATGTACTATAAAAATGGATAAATTACTTTTAATACGATATAGATATACATACTAGATATTTACTATACTTTTTGATTAAAAAAATATCATTAGTCTTAGGTGAGTATTTTGGCCTAAAATCCAAAATTAAATTTTGTTTGAAACAGGCCGCGCAACCGTTCCTCTTAACAATCAAGTATGTATGAAATGCTGTATGATTTTTCTATGCGTATACTGCACAAGAGTCCCAACTGTTTGCAACTTAGGAAATTGAATTTAGGAGACGGGTGTAGGTACCGCCACCCCGGGAATCATTTAATGGATAACCAACACCTCTGCCATAAGTCACTCCAAGTGATTCGCTAAATTTGGTGATTTCGCAAGGGTGCTCAAGTTTATGGGGTGAGGTTTGGCCTCCCCAACCAGACTCTTTCGACCCATCATTGCCTAGTACCAGTGACAGTGGGATGGATGGATTCATACGTCACTCCTGGACGCACTGACCCCCAGATTCGTACCCACCCCTCATACCTTTTTCTTGCCTGAACTTCCTTCCTTTCCCTTAAAATACCTTCCACACAGCATCCCCAAAGATGATATTGGCCATGCATATATGTGGACTTAAAGTAAAAAAAATCTGGAGCCAGTATATATGTTGTGTTAATTGACTAAATTGTAAAATAACACAAATTAATCAAATGAAATTGCTTAAATGGCTTTTGCCGTGTTTGACCAGATATGAATAGCCAGGTACTTCCTCACCTTCCTCTACCCATCAGCCTCACAACATACCCCATTTTGGGGTACAAAAGTCTTACTTGCTCGACCGGTGCTCACATGAATAAAAGTGAGTTAGGTACGCTATAATTTGTTTTCATTATTTAATGTTCAAACGATGAAACAGTTTACTAAAATTTATACTAAAAATAAAACCGTGCAAAATATATTTTTAAAAATAAGTTTAAAAAAAATGATTATTAAATAATGTTGGCGATAAACCGTTTTACTAAAATTTATAATAGAAAAAAAACGTGGAAAAATATTTAAAAAGAAAAATTAATAAAATCGGCACAAGTTGAATTTGACCTGTAACCACCGTAACTAATCAATAATTTGGTGACTGACGTAACTGCTCACCTATTTGTCTGGTGGTGGAAATTGCTAATTTTAGCTATTTATAGTGATTAATTGTTATTTTTGTGAAAAATCGTTTATTATAAATTTATTGTTTGAGGACTGTACGATATATGATTTTGTATAAAAATTGCTTGAAATGGCTTACACCGTCTTTGGTGACCAGATCTGAATAACCAGGTACTTCCCCATCTTCCTCTAACCAATCTCCTTCTCATCTCTTCTGCCATCTGCCGCACAACATACTCCAATTTAAATAATAATAAAAAAATTAAAGTAATAAATTTTAACAAAATTGTTTTAAGTTTACCATATATAACTAACTAATCATCATGCCGTTTCTGCAGGGTTAGGCAGAGAGAAAAGACCACCACACAATTCTGTCTTGGCACACACTCCTTGCTTCGTTCATATTCATACATCTTATACATACTCTTCTGTTATTCAGATTGATTTGGCCCGACTCAAGTATTTAGTCGTATCATTTAGTATCAATATTACGTCCAAGATGAACAATTAACTTCATCAATGAGGAGACAAATTAATTTGATCTCCTTTGAAGGCTTAATGTAATTTATTAGCTGAATGAAAAAATATTTCCAAATCTCAAATGAAACATTAAACAAAAAAACCACATCGTAATGACGGCGTGGAATAATACCTACTTACATAAAACTTAGATAATGCAAATTTGAACGGAAATTTTGAAAAATTTTGTTGCGGAAACAAAGGAACGGAATAATAATATGAACCTTTCTAATCACAAATATCTCTTTTATTGAGTTAGGCTAGAAAAAAATCTAGTTTTAAATAAAATTCAAACTATGTTTTATCGGCGAAATCAAACATATTTTTTACGCGAAAGAAACAACCTTCTAATGAGCGATTAATTGTACTATTTTCTCTTACATTAAAAAAAGCTTATAGTTTAACCCAATATAATACTAAAAAAAATAATTACGTAGGTATAGAAAAAATATGTTTCCTACTTACAACAATCCTATAACTTTTTTTAAACTCTTTTTATCAAAAGCATTCACTTGTGAATGGAGAGGAACTCACACTAATAAGTACCTTATTGGAATATAAATACCAAATAGAAATGAAATTTGTAAAAATAAAAACAAGTTTCTTATGCTGACAATTTGTAATTCTAATAATTAATATTAATTGCACTAATTAATATAAATTCCAATTGTTAAGTGTTTTAGTGAATACAACATTTAATTCCTAACTTTTATTTTATTTATACCGTCCCCTTTATAGAATATTATAAAATATCTGAATTTTAACAATTTTCTACCACCTTACAAACTGTTCTTTCGTTGCTCAAGTTGACAAAAATGTGTATAGTTAGTTGTCTTTCCAACGCATACACACACTATTTGAAAGAAGAGAGACCTCATAATTATTGTATCGCTCCGCACCATCTCGCCCGCTACAAGCGAGCGACTACCGTGGATTTTAGGGAATTCCCTTATAAGGGAGAGTTCAATTTCTGAACAACGGTTATTTGCTCAACGGAGAGAGACGCTGGCGGCTTGAATGTGGGACTGAGAGAATTCGTAGATTTGCGTTCTCTTTCCATGTGATGACCCCCCCCCCCTTCTCCCCGCCCGGCCCAAACCACGTTCAAAATCTTCGTTGTACCTACATACATATTCATTTCTGGATCAACCTGTATCTAGAAACTGAATACACATTCATTTCTAGATCAACTTGTATCTAAGAACTGAGAATACATCAAACGGAGCAACGAAAGGAGAATAAATTAGTAAAAAAAACCTATCAACTTGTATCTAGAAACTGGGAATACATCAAACGGAGCAACGAAAGGAGAATAAATTAATAAAACATATATGATCAACTTGTATCTGGAAACTGAATACACATTCATTTTAGATCAACTTGTATCTAGAAACTGCGAATACATCAATCGGAGCAACGAAAGGAGAGTAAATGAATAAAAAATAAATTGAACGTATGCTCAAGTCGGTGCTTGAAAATAGACTGTAAGATTAATTTGAAGAAACTCAAATTAGCTGATCTAACAGACAATGAAATCTCTATACATTTATTTTATTTTATTTATTAAACTTAAAATAGTTCCACTTCATGCGGTCTAATATAAACTTATGTATTTTTACGTAATGCTTATTTCCAATACTTAATGCATACATAATTTTTATATCCTACTCTCAATATTCTTAATTTAGGTACCTATTTTTTTTTAATTCAGTGTTTACTAAGCTATATACAAATTGATACCTTTATAGGTACTGTAACAGTCAACAATTTTGTGTTTGGGATTTTTTTTTGTCTAATATCTTCTTTCTTTCTTGTGTGGTATGTGTGGAAGTTTTTATTGTAATACAGTTTGTCTCTAAAGTAAGGTGGTTGTAAATTGTTAATATTCTATTTTTTATATTCTATAAAGGGGACGGTATTAGAAATTAAGTGTTTTATTATTTAAAACAATTAATAATTAGAATTAATATAAATTAATACAATTAAAAGTTGACAGCGTAAGATAATTAAAAAGTTTTTATCTAATTCTCATCTATATTTGGTATTTATATACCAAGAAGTGTAAATTCGTCTCCATTTACAAGCGAATGCTTTTGATACAATATAATAGTACAACAAAGGTCATGGGATTGTTTTTAGTAGGAAACACATTTTTCTTATAACTACATAATTATATTTTTTTAATATAATCTTGGATTAAACCATAAAATATTTAATTATATAATTAATAATGACTCCACAAAGTTATCAATCATTTGAAGAAAACATAAAATATTTTTTAATATATGAGAAAATATCACAATTACTCGCTCATTAGAAGATTTCGCGTAAAAATAATTTTTGATATCGCCAATAAAACACAGTGTGAATAAAACTATATTATTTCTAACCTACCTCAATAAAACAGATGCTTGTGATTAGAAAGGTTCATATTATTATTTCGTTGATAAAGTTAATTGTTCATCTTTGAACGGAATATTTTTATTCCTTTGTAACTTATACGATTGTTAAAAACAATTACCACATATTTTTTAACAGAATAAATTATCCAAAATAATACCATCTTATCATTTTGAATAAGAGAAATTGTTCTCAAATTAATTGCATTTTGTCAGCGCGCTAAAGGTGATATTTAAAAAGCAACAACACCAGCGGCTGGAGTGTAGGACTGAGAGAATTCGTAGGTTAGCGTTCTATTTCCGTGTGACGAACTCCCCCCCCCCTCTCCCCGCACGCCGCAACCCATGTTTACAATCTTCGTCGTACCTACATACATATTCATTTCTAGATCAACTTGTATCTAGAAACTGAGAATACATCAAACGGAGCAACGAAAGGAGAATAAATTAATAAAACATATATGATCAACTTGTATCTAGAAACTGAATACATATTCATTTTAGATCAACTTGTATCTAGAAACTGCGAATCCATCAATCGGAGCAACGAAAGGAGAGTAAATGAATAAAAAATAACCGTTAAACTGGAGCAAATTTCTTATATTTTGATGACGAACATACCGACTGGGGTCAGTTGCAAACTGACAACCTTGGTAATAATAAAGGCACTGTTGCCAACTCGTGCAGATGTATCCCACCGGAGCCAAGATAAACGGTGTTAAAGGTAGATCAACAAAGGTCATGTAAATCTTACTAGATCAACATAGTACGGGAAGAGGTGATTATATATATATATGCATGTACTATAATCAACTCTATTTTATTGCAAAATATTGTTTCCAAAAAATTGTAGGTTCTGGATATGATCCCACAATGAGGCTCTTCCCTTATACACTAACAAATATACTTTTTAAATAAAAATAAAAAAGGACAGCGAATAAAGAAACTTAAACAAAATTGCGAAAAGAACCAAGCCAGAAATAAATATAGCTCTACCTAGATGACCATACATTTTTTTGTGTTTCAGTGCACAACAACCGTAAGAAAATAATGGCACAATGTGTATTAATTTAATTTATGTACCTATTCGAATTGTTACTATTCCGTTTAATTTATTATTATGACCGCTTGAATCTATTTTCCATTTTTATTTTTTAATAAATGTTCTTTTGTTTGTTTTTCTGTTATAAAAGACAGAACTGTTTCGTCAATAAACAAATAGATAAATGCCGTGTAAAACTTCCAAACAGTTCAGCATTCAAATCAAACAATCACTTTTGTTAGAAATTTCGTCGTTTCCAAACCATTTCAAAGGCGCAGAAGTCTAGTTGTTGACATTACTTAGAGACTTGTAGAAAGTAAGCAGAAGCGAACCAAGAGAATAATGGGCAATACGAAGCTAATACACGGATTGAAGTAAGCAGTAAGCAATGAGCGGGCAGAAGGTAGGGATTCTAGAGCAGGGGTTTTTAACCAGTAGCCCGCGTACATCGACGGAAAAAAGGTGATTTAAAAAAAGGACTTTTATATTTATTTCAGTAAATTTTTTAGCTGAAATCGAAGGTTATTTTTATTCCTTCCCTTACGATAGAGCGATAAGCTACTTGACTCCGGAATTAAAGGATGCGCGTCAAAATAAATTAATCCGTATGCGTAATTTACGCGATACGATACGAATGTACCACCCTCGCCAGGAGCACTCCTGCCCGGTGCGACAGGTACACCAGGAGGCACTGATTTGTTAGGACTTGGAACAAGTGCTCTGTGGATGGGAAGATGTTTA
>JAHDVE020005446.1:0-12519 GCA_022606495.2 Halesus radiatus | reverse complement strand
AAAGAGTGTCTATCTCTCAATCTCAATACGCCCGATAGCTGGATACTAGATAGCTAGTCGCTAGTTGGTGGTTACCTACATCTCGTCTGTTTACGTTCCCCGCTGTCAGAACACGGCGCGGCTGTGTGTGTGGTGGTGTGCGTGGAGAGGGTCAAAGCCCCCGTGTTTATTGCGAGATATAAATTTCACGATGTACGATATTTTTATACCGAACGGCCCGGCCTGCCCGAGTCCATTCAAGCGGAAAAGTAACGCATTGTCCAAAAGGTCCGTATTACGCGACGCCTATCAAAATTGCGTTGAATAAACACTCGGATTTTTTTAACTTAACAGCTTGTTTTGTTTGTAGCATCTTTTTTATTAATTTTAGTTTTTCCGTCTCTAATCAAGAGAGTGATAGTTCCTATCTTTTTGAGAGATAATTGGAAATCAGCGAGCAACACGCTTGTTAAAACTGTTTTCACAACGATAATATGTTTCAATATGGTGTAACATCATACGAGTATAGTCATGTACTGTCACACTTAAACGTGCCATTTGTAATAGCCCCTTTGGCGTATTTTCTTCTATCTACTATCTTCTATCTTCTATCTTCTATCTTCTATCTTCTATCTTCTATCTTCTATCTTCTATCTTCTATCTTCTATCTTCTATCTTCTATCTTCTATCTTCTATCTTCTATCTTCTATCTTCTATCTTCTATCTTCTATCTTCTGTCTTCTATCTTCTATCTTCTATCTTCTATCTTCTATCTTCTATCTTCTATCTTCTATCTTCTGTCTTCTATCTTCTATATTCTATCTTCTATCTTCTATCTTCTATCTTCTATCTTCTATCTTCTATCTTCTATCTTCTATATTCTATCTTCTATCTTCTATCTTCTATCTTCTATCTTCTATCTTCTATCTTCTATCTTCTATCCTCTATCTTCTATCTTCTATCTTCTATCTTCTATCTTCTATCTTCTATCTTCTATCTTCTATCTTCTATCTTCTATCTTCTATCTTTTATCTTCTATCTTCTATCTTCTATCTTCTATCTTCTATCTTCTATCTTCTATCTTCTATCTTCTATCTTCTATCTTCTATCTTCTATCTTCTATTCTATCTTCTATCTTCTATCTTCTATCTTCTATCTTCTATCTTCTATCTTCTATCTTCTATCTTCTATCTTCTATCTTCTGTCTTCTATCTTCTGTCTTCTGTCTTCTGTCTTCTGTCTTCTGTCTTCTGTCTTCTGTCTTCTGTCTTCTGTCTTCTGTCTTCTGTCTTCTGTCTTCTGTCTTCTGTCTTCTGTCTTCTGTCTTCTGTCTTCTGTCTTCTGTCTTCTGTCTTCTGTCTTCTGTCTCCTGTCTCCTGTCTCCTGTCTCCTGTCTCCTGTCTCCTGTCTCCTGTCTCCTGTCTCCTGTCTTCTGTCTTCTGTCTTCTGTCTTCTGTCTTCTGTCTTCTGTCTTCTGTATTCTGTCTTCTGTCTTCTGTCTTCTGTCTTCTGTCTTCTGTCTTCTGTCTTCTGTCTTCTGTCTTCTGTCTTCTCTATTATATAAAGAAAATGCGGGCGGTGTGTTTTTGTTTTGTATACAAATCTACACTACGAGTTTGATGAAATTTTGCACACTTGTCCTTCGTAATAAGCGGAAGGTCCCTGTCTGGTGAGATTTCTAAAACCACTTCCATCCTCCTTTCCTTTCCTACCCCTTAAAGCACAATGTTGGTATTTCTTAATTAAATTTTGCCCACTTAACATTCAAAATACGAGTAAGTGGAAAAATACTAGGTAGGGGTAAGAGTAGAGTAAATACACCTTCAAAATTTTATTCCGAACCGTATATAACCTTGGGCAACGCCGGGTACTTCAGCTATTAATTCAGTGAATGAATAAACAACGATTCAACCACAACCTTAGACAACAACGTTGAAAATACTTGTTATCAGTCAACCAAGAGTCTCCTACAATTAAAACGCTGCCTATCACACACATAATTACTCAATATGTTATTTTTGAGCTAACATGGAGTACCAAATTGTATACAATTTACTTTTTCATTTTGTTAATTTGAATATTTTGGTGTCTTTTTGTTGTGGTTTATCCCACAGTTCTAAATCGGTCTATAGTTAATGAACATTACATTACATACGTTACATTAATGATATCCAACCACCGATGTAAGTCAGCAGAAGACTGAATAATAAAATATCCGATTAGATTCAACCTGTGACATATGATATACGGTGTCTGGAAACTGTGGTAGAAGCGTGAAACTGGTTGTTCTGTATCACACGGAGAACAATAAACACTTTGTTTCTCGATCTTCTGTTTTTTGTTTTTTTTTTTAGTTTTTTTATTCCGTTTTTTCGGCAACTAATTTAAAATTTTACCAAAAATTTCAACTTTGGACTTCATTTTCTCGAAAACTAAAAGTTTTACTACATAATTGACTACAAAATGTGATGTTGATTTACAATTTTCCCGCTTTTATTAGTTTCCGGACAACATTGTACATAAACACATTTATTCTTTTATTTCTTATAGCTTGGAATCGAAGTATTTTTAAGGTACTGTGTTACTTACTTTCCAGTTGATTCAGGTGATATTAAAAAGGGCATTATAAAAGTAGAGAATTTCAGCGTAATTGTCATTACATACTTTATTTTCATATTTTAATCAAACAGATTCCTTACAGTTGATATTCCCTGCGCTTATCTCGATTCCCAATTATCATTCTGTCAGTGAATTCCAAGATTTCACGAGTGTTATCGTCTCATCAAGTGAGGAATTGATGCCCCGCTGTGACACTCGTATGGAACCTTTGACCCTTGCACTGAGGCCGTAATAACACAATAATGCACGCTGTAAATGCGTGGAAGTTGGTAGCAAAGCACCTGTTCATCCAAAACAACCCAATTCCCTTTCATTTTAAAGATGCTACAATCTTGATGAGCCCCACGAAATTATTAATGATTTGATGCTCAAATATATTTATTTCATTTTATGGAGAAAAAAATTATATTTGAGCATAATATTGTTGCACAGCTTTTTATAGAAAATCTGGATGATAGCTTCATCATCCAACAATATTAATATATTTCCTCCAGAAATTAGCAAAATGTGCACCGGTATATAATTCTAATTATTAGCTCTAATTACTAGATGTATTAATTAATACCTATTATTTAATACATCTATTAATTAATACCTATTATTTAGTATATCTATTAATTAGCACCTGTTATTTAATGCATCTGTTAATTAATACATCCAGTAAAAAATACACGCTAATGAATACATATCATTCAATACATCTAGTAATTAATACATATTATTCAATACATCTAGTAATTAATACATCTATTCATTAATTTTCATTTCATTGCCGGCAACCCGGGCGTTTATTATCATAACATTTTAGCATTACATGTACTTTACTGTAGCCACTGACTTAGTACCCTTTGGTTCTAACTCTGAGAGAGCCAATGAAAATGCAGTATTTAGCACGCTCTCGGTCTCACTTCTCAATGGTCAGACTTCTGGATCACGAAACACGCCCACATCGCATGTGTTTTCTTCTTTATCCTATGATTATAAGCACAGGGCAAATAATACATAGCAGTGTCTTACGGCCCATAAAGGCTGAAAAGCTGTGCCTACCTTTTTTTTTCCAGATTTCTGAAAAAAAAAGTTTCGTCGCAAGGAATTGTTTCTGCTTAGTAAATTTCTAATTCTTAGTTGCAATTTGCCTTGGGCGCCTTATCGTTCATACGTTATGGTGTGATAAATTATAATAATAAACACTTGAAAAGCCACCGTCTACCCTTGGGCAAAGAGTAATGCACGCTACTGATACATAGAGATGCCCTAACACGCAAATAGAAGAAATCTAAATAAGGGGGGCGAGCTAGGCGTACCGCTAATTTAAGTAAAACACAAAATAAGTAAAATATTCGGCTTGTTTACAAAAACCGAATATTTAGTTAAAGTATTTAGTTTGACTCTTTTATAAATCTTTTATCATTTGCTTACCACAGTTAAAAATCACGCTAGACTGGTACCAAAATGGGTGTCACGTGATCCTCGGCCTTCGAAATGGTACGTTAAATCAAGTCTATTCATTCTGACTTCAGTGATTATAATGTATTTAGCGAATATAAAGTAGAAGTGAAAATTGATAGCAATATATATTTATGTAAAGAGACCAAAACTGGATTTTTTTTTTGCTTTTTATAACTAAGATTTTCGATTGAATCTCAGATTTCATAATACTTTTATAAGAAATTGGTCGCTATTGTGAACGGCCGTTCGCTCATATCAATACTACCTATCGTTATTTACGTGATGTGCATTGTAACGTGAGTCCCTTTCCCCGCAGGTGTACCTTTCCAAATAAGGATTTCCAAGGTTCGAGACGTATTGCACGTCTCGAACCTAATCCCGAACGTTGATCAATAAGCGAGTAGGAAATCTAATTATTAATTTTATACCAAGCACACAGCACGCGGAGGTTGTATGTAGGTTAGGCCCATTGTTCGTGCTCGTGCCAACGCCGCGCCGGTTTGATGAACCTAAATTAGTTAAGAATATAAATATTTACTCAGCTGAAACGTTTTTTGATACCGTTTGATACATACTATTTGCGTGACGTTGTACGTTCAGCGGGCATGTTTAAAAAAATGATTCAGACCCGGTGCGAACGACGTGATTGATTAGAAAAAAAAAATTTAACCTTAAAACATTTGTTTACAACTCATGAAATTCTACGAGTTACAGTCGGACATTTAATAGTAGACAAAAACTGAGGACGCTGCGATCTTTTAAAAGGTTTTAAATTGCAATACAAAGGTGACTCATAGGAAGATTAAGAAGTTCAAAGTAACACAATGGCCCAAGGGCTTGTGTTATACTTTAACCAAACGATGTTCAGAAATTAGCAGAACTTTTTATGTATCGAAATAACCGTGTATTAGAATGTCAGATAAATATTAAAAAAAAATCAAAGTCACAGATCATAATTATTTGAAAAAAAACGCTAAAAAATCAATTATGTTTTGTCTTGTTTCTTTAAAACGAACCAAAAAAACGAAATGTGAATACATTTGAATGTTAAGAACACATTTCAAAGATTTGAGTGAGCAGCTAGGTTTTGCCACAGTAATGACATTTTGTAGTTCCAAATTAATTAATATCTACAATTAAATGCCAAATTATACTCACCTGAAGCAGCATTGATAGTATTGTTACATTTGCGAAATTATGTTACAAGTTTGTCTAACAAATTATTTGATATAATCCCTATAATCGTCTTCCACCACTTATTTTTACAGTTTTATTTATATCTATGCTTGCAATTTAATTTTAATATACGTTGTAACCTAAGGATGGGGCTGTTGGTCCCGAAACATGTGGAGAAATTGATACAAATTATTATTATTGAGTATAATAAAAACCAATTAAATTATAATCTTTACGATAGAATTCCTCCAGTGCTCAATAATAGTTTCAAAAATATAAATGTTTTTTAAATTTTATTATATAATATTTATTTTTTGTACATTTGCGCGAATATATTATTAGTGTTAATTTTATTCATTTTTTGATAGAAGATCAAATAAATCTGTTCCTCAACCCCTTTACACCCTTCGGGTAATTATTTACCTGTTTTCATTTGTTTAATTAATTTATTTATTAAGACATAAACATTACATTTTGTTACAATTAATAAGGTTGATATATTAAAATTTACATTGTTAAAGTACCTGTTATTACAATATCTTATTAATTTTGTCTGGGTTTAGAATGCTTCTTAACTAATGAATGTACGAGTACGTGTGACTAATAATAATAGAAAGAGAGAAAGTGTGCGGAGAGATTATTTATTTGAGATAAGTGGTAGATGCTCTCAGTGTTCTTCTAGTGAAAGACCACCATTTATTTGCTTGAAGTGGCAATAACCGTGTCTGGTGGAGAGATGATCAGATCTGAATAGTCGCGTACTTCCCAACCTTCCTCTACCGCCATCTCCTGCCTATTCCCACCCCCTTCAGTCTCACAATATACCCTGATTGGTGATTCCATAGTCCCACTGGCTTCTGGCAAGTAGGATTTTTGTAAAAAAAAGAGTATTTTAAAGGTATAATTTATCCATGGTTTTAAGTCAATTTTTATCAGTTATCAGAGTGGCCCCGCAGGAGATATTGCACTAAAATAGCGCTATTGAAATGATCCTACTATTATGTATTATTATTGAATACTTGGTCTACGCATTTGAGATCGTGAACTCCATGTCTGTTGCAACGCAATAAAATGTATTGACATCGTGTTCGCCTAAGAACGGGACGTTGACCCAGTTGGATTGTCAAACATTAAAAACATGACAAATTTTCGAAAATCCAAACAAAACTTTCTGCTCACATTATGTAGGCGCTGTCAGTATGGGACGTTTGCACTGAAAATATATACCGACAAACGAGTTCAACGGGCATACATGTGTGCACGAAGTAATTTTTTTCTGTTTGAATTTGATTAAAAAATTTCTAATACTAAAATTATTTCTTGGACAGATAATTGTATGTTTCAGTCTGGGATCTAAATTGGTGACATCTATCGGTATTGTTCACATTTCTTGGTTTTATATGTTCAGTGGATATAAAATTTGGATATATAAACTCAAAACTCATCTCTTCGGACAGTCATATCCATGAATGGTTCAGTTACCTAATAAACAAATAATTTAAATATTTGTAAATGTAAATAATTATTATCAAAAATCTCAAATAAAATCATGTTTCAAATAAGTACCTACTCTTCTTTTGCCAAAAACCTTATAATGTATGTAATATCAATGACAAATAGGATTTAAACAGTAACTTCAATGTCATGCAATGTGCAGTGTTTTCTAATATATGTGTCCTGTGCGTGCAAAGTCATATCATCTCAGCCCAAAACATTGTAATTTAACGTTTTAATCTGGAGTGCCCTACCAGGTAAGTATGTTTTCTGTATATGTACATAATAATTATAAATAATAATAATAAATGTTTATTCCGGTATGTGGGGAGGTTAGTGCAGTCCCACACATTCCATATAATAAGATAAACCCTAGCAAGTAGTATTTGTACAGCGCCCTTGAGGTGATTTTTCGCAAAAACGGCGCTATACAAATCATCCAAGTATTATTATTATTATTAATAATATGGTTGTCATCCACAGAGCAATACGATATCAATGGTGTCATCACGTTACACGTTAAGTTTGATATACTTTATGGTAACAGACATTTCGTAAGGCGCGTTTTGTCATAATATCAATAAATTAATGTATATATAATTTATATGTTTATTTCTTGTCATGTCACCTATTGTTATAATAATTTAATTAAAAACTAATATCATTTTCCCATTGAGGTATACAAATGGAATAAACATCAGCGTTCGAAAAATGGCAACAACATGCGGTCAGTTGGCATCATAGAGATAACACTGGCTTCAGTCGATTACAAGCGTTCACCGGGTATGGATCTCCAATGATAGCTGCAAAATGCCTACAAGACTAGACACGTTGTTTTGGAAATGATAGATAAAGCAAATTGCCTTTTTCAATGTTAAAAAACTCAAGGAGCACTTGAAGTTGAATTATCAGACCGTATCTATCTGTTTCATCCAATAATCTTCCCTCTAAAATAATAATACAATTCGTAATCTTTCCCGTTTGTCTTTTTTGTGCATGCGTGTTGAACTGCCACAAAACTCCGTGTAATAAATAATCGCATCGATATATTTACGGGTTATTTTGTTATGTTACTGTTTATTATTATTAGTATTCCTCAGATGCGTTTTGTCTGTCCTATTGTCACCCGTGTTACGGCTGGAGACTGCAGATGTTCGCATTTAAATTAATTCAGTTGCTGTATGCATCATACATACGTGTACAGCGATATGCTTTTTTTATTGTGAAATTGCGCGGCGGTGAAACGGTAGTTTGAAACAGACTTTAATAAGACCGATAAAGGAGTGTCGGGAAAATATGCGATGATGAAGTTGATAGTAGAAGTAAAATACATGCAGGAAGTCATTGTATGATTTAGTCAGTATGCAAATACTTGCATGTAATGCTAATACAAACGGGGGTCATGTCAACAGGTAATAATAATAATAATAATTGTTGGATGATTTATATAGCGCCGTTTTTGTGAAAAATCACCTCAAGGGCGCTGTACAAGGTAGTCGAATATGATATATTATTTTAAGCAAGGAGTCAGTTGTGTATGTACATATTAAGTTTAAGGCTAAACGAAACGTAAAATAACAGTTTTAGCACTTAACGCTTTTAAATATTGAAATGAATTGTTTGTTGGCGGGTATACACACGGAATATGAAATGGAATACATTGTTACTGTAGATATTACTGTTAATTATTCCTTTCTATGCTGTTCATATTCATCATATTGAATCTTTACAAGATCGTTTCTTACGTGGAATTGCATGGAGATTAGGGCGAGAATGAGGCGATCACTCCTATGTTGAAATTGAACAAACCATAATCATTTCTACATTAGAAAAGCGTAGGAAAGACTGTGATCTTTTTGAATTTTTAAAATAAGTAATTGTATTATTGACTCACCTTCTTTATTGCAACTCATTCAGTTCAACATTTCATGCCGTAGACTCAGAAACAATGGATTGATTTTCCTCAATAAACACTACTAATTATGGGTACCATTATCCACTTTCCAGAATGTCGAGATTTGTTAACTCAAGCCAGGGCCTTGAAATTTTAGGAACCAGTGTTAATGACTTTTGTAGGGCTTTACGAAATAAGAACTCTAAGATTATCGTTTAGAATATCTAAAATCATGGACTCTACTAAATCCATGTTCAGGCTTTGACTTGAATGTTCTCTCCAATGTATATTTTTGTCCTATTTTTGCCATTGCTTCATTCTTGTATTATGTATGTGCTGTTCTTTTTCTGTATCTCTTGTTTATTTAATTTCGTGTTATGTATTTTGTGTAATTGGACATCGGTCCCTAAATTAATAAATAGATTTAAAGCTCAAGTCCTTAAATAAATATATAAAGATACAATATATTATTGTAAAACTAACATTTACAGTATTTTTATGAGTTTCTTGAACGAATTGAGCTTTAAACTTACAATAATAATTTATTCCATTTTATATTCTGTATGTGCACCCGCCATCAAACAATTCATCACAATATTTAAAAGCGGTAAAAGTTTTTTTTTTCTTCTAAAACATTTGAATTAGCGCCATCTGTGAGCGCGTATCACGTTTATTTTATTTTAACTTAACTTTAATTATCTTTGCCTAACACGGCAGTGGAGCGTTATGGTTAGTTTTTTTTCGTTTAGTACAGGGTTTACGATGCTGGTTATCTAGGCTAAATTGATAGAATTGCTTATCTTTCGAGTAATGAATAATGCACTGCTTTTCAAGGGTACAATAAGATATCTTTCGGTGAAAAGAAAACAACGTTTTCAAGAGAAAGCCTTTCTTCCCGAGTCCTGACCATATCCAGGAAACGTTTCCTGCTGCGCCCTCTCCAGTTCCTCACGTCTAAGGTGTGGTGTTTGTCTCCACGGCATTCATCTTCATGCGGCAGGCTTACTATAGTGAAGTCTCTTGAAACCATTCATTAGTTAACCAATATCTCTGTCCTCTGCCATATGTCACCCCAGGTGGTTAGCTACGGTAGGGTGATGTTTGTCCAGGTCTTGGCGGCGGATTCGTCTATCCACCAACTGCGTGGTCGGCAGGATCGAGAGAGACCGGTTAAGAGACACCTCTTGATTTCTCCAGCCGGACTCTCTCGACCGATCGCCTTGTATTAATGTCCGTCGCTCCTGCATACACTGACCCCCAGATTTCTTACCCACTCCTCATACCTTTTTCCTTCCCTGAACTTTCTCTCCTGACTTTTCATGAAAATACCCTCCATGTAGCATCCTCAAAGATGACATAGGCCCTAAGGGAAATTATTTTCTTCAGGTCCTCCCTGTGTGGGGTTATTTCCAAAAAAAGTTAAATAAGATTTATTAGTGTCTTTTGCTCCCAGGACTATTGTCTGTTAGCCATTTCCAGAAGTAACAAAATATTAAAAAAAAAATATAGATCCTTATAATATTACTGGCTGAAGTACCCTGCGTTGGCCGGAGTTATTAATGGTTCCGTGTAAAGTTTTATAATTCCTTCCCCTACCCCTTCTCCTACCCCTACTCCTACTCCTTATCCCTACCCAGTAAAAATCCTCTAATTTTGAACGTCAAGTGTGCAAAATTTCATCCCAAAATTTGACTTGAAGAGTGGGAAAAGGGGATAGGAATGCTTTTTCGAAATTTTATGTTGACAGTGACCTTCCCCTTGTTTTGTAGGTCAAGTATACAAAATTTCACAAAGTTCGGAATAAAACTGTAGATTTGTATACAAAACAAACACACACCGCCCGCCCGCGACATTCTTCTTTATACAATAGAAGAAGAAGATTTACATTCAAGCGGTGGTAATCCGTGAGATGGTGTTGGTGAGGTTACGACTCTGCGTTGTTTGTTCGCATTTTAGCACGGGCTGCCTAATTAAGTGCTTTTATAATTATTATTCTGATTTTCTCCACTTTCTTAAAGTTGACGTGCGCAGTTATTGCACGCTGAACAGTCTCTTTATTAACGCAATTTATAAAGCCGACTGTATACTGTACGAGTATGCCTGTCTTCGTATTTCATTACCCGTAAACCGCGTTTAATAAATAATGTTATATTTCGCAGTGTAACGTTTTAGTATCAATGTAGAAAAACACAATGAATCGTATAAAATGATCTTGCAACGACAAAGATTTTTTTTACTGTTTATTTTATTTTACTATTCATTGTTATAAAGTGTAAAAATTTAAAAATACAATTTTCATAAGGCTACATATTTTAAATTTGTCATACACACGCGTAACCATCAATCAAATATGTCGTACTTTGCGAATACATTTTACGTCTTTCGGAAAAGAAGTTGTGTTCGATTTGAATTATCTCGATTTATAGTTTGTCCTCGATTTTCTCTAAAATTACTTGCCCGGTTTCGCTGAATAGAACAGTTTGTTTTTATTAGTTGCAGGAATGATTAGAAAGTAGTTTGGATGAAATCCAATATGTAAAATCCAATATCTATAATGCTTTAAAATCCAATATTTTAAAACGTTATAACATATGTTGCTATAACGTTTTAAAATTAGTATGAAAAACATTAAACCCGCCATGTTTTGCTTAGGTTAGCCCATAGATATAACACTCTGGTTAGCCACCGATTGTATATTCAAAAGAAGGTGTTTTTGGGTAAAATATTTTCAAAATGGAAAACACGAGTACCTACTTAAGAACTTTATGATTTAGATATATTTTGAAAAAATAAACGTTTCGAATGAAATAAAATATTCAAATTAATGTTTCTTTATTTGGAGATAGTTACTTTCGCTGTTAAATCAATTTTAGCACCCTAATGACAAGCAATAATTCACAACTTCATAACTTTATCAACAACAACAAAAAATCCCGAGCAAGGCCGGGTACACATCACTTAGTATATTATAAAACATCAACCGATTTCTTTGTCGATCGGTTTTTTGTGAATAACCGCTTAGATTACGTTCAATCGGGCTAATAAAATTGTCAGAATGCGCTTTCCAATTAATAGATTCAATTTTTAATCTTGAAAGTATTGTTTTTTTGTGTAATTTACCTGTGAGAGTACAGTGATTTAACAATATTATAATCGAATATCGAATTAACAAAATATTGTAAAGTGACCAAAAAGCGTAGGATCCACAATATACCTGCTCCGTAGAACATCGCTCGAACGCAAGTGATTAATGTCAGATGATAAATTTATGGGCCACTTCAAACGGCGCAAAGAAGATGAGTTTCTTATTTCAGTATTTTTTTTTTTACATGTAAACTTAATAAATGTATGTTTTTTACAGCTTTTGTTTATACAACTAACTCAAAACTGTGTTCCACAACCATTTGGCATCGAGCCGAAGACGATATTGTTGTATTCATTTAGGCTGGCTCTGGTGGATGGATTTCAAACTATTTTAGAGAAATATTGAAGCAAGAAGTGTATGCCAAGATCGAGTTGTTTGGCGGTCCGTCCTCTCTGCCTACCCCTGCCGGGAAACGAATTCAACAGTCACCAGAGAAATGCCTTTATATTTGGCAACAATATGTTTATTTAATACGCTTTAACGGCCACTTGCAAATTTCTGTGTTATGTTTCAATTACAATTTCTTTCTTTTTTCCAAGTAATGTCCTACATATTTCGAAAAGGGTAAGACAGATATATAATATATGTGTTCATAGGTGTATTTATTGTTAAAAGATTTCATGATGACAGTTTGTTTTGGATAAGCGTACACGTACAATTGTATGGAAAAGGTTGCGAAGCACTGAGCTCTGATAAATATTAGGAATCGCGTTGACTGACATGGGTAGGACGATTACTATTTGAACGACTCCAGAATAACCTA
>JAHDVE020005445.1:0-32745 GCA_022606495.2 Halesus radiatus | reverse complement strand
ATTCAGTTACCCGGAAGAAACAGAACTCCATTCTTTTAGGTCACACGTGTTTGTATTGAAGGTCCTTGTCAGTCCAGATTGACTACAAAACATGTAATTCCTCGGGAAAACTGCTTATCCAACGGGAAGCAGTTTTAATCTAATTCTTATGTGTATTCTGTTGACTGTCTGTCTGTATTTAGATTATAATTTACTGTCATTCAATTGTCCAAATTCATTTTTGTGCTAGCTTGAATATCGTGTTCATTGGCTAACCAAACATTTTAAATGCATTTTTTATACTTTTAATGTTTCTGACATGTTACTTAGTTTATTAGTTACCATTGCACACTTTTCCCATTTTTTACAGTTTGGAAGCTAACTGTATTCTATTTGATGACACTCATTCAATATAATAAATATTTTACTTTTAGTGGACTAAGCCACGAATTGTTAAAACATCCATGTACACTTATTATTATTAAAATCACATTTAATTCTCTCGTATAAGAATTATGTAATCCCAGATTCCTTGTAGGTAGTAATTTATGTTTAATAGATGGCTAATAATGCTACATTTCTAGCATGTCCAATAAGCTAATTCTTGTCCTACCTGGAACATGGTACTTTACATCTCAAATCTACACGTTTATTCGTGTATCTCGACTGGATTTTCCCTGTCGGAAAATAAGGGTGGGGAGGATTTTTAGCGGCGTACAGTACAAAGTTTTATAAGTAATAATATTTAATACAAAATTATTAACCAAATCACTGTTTGAACTTGAAACATAAATTATTGTAATTAATCATTATAAATTTTTGAATCAATGTTTAGTCAGATTTAGGTTAGGCTGCCTCCGACGGTTGTCCATTATTTAGTATGATGCAAAATGTAACTTTTTCACAAAAATTCCTTCTTTACACATATTAATAATTAACACCACAATTATTATCACTGTAAAAATATTGTAAATAATTTTCATAGTCCTTACATTAGTGATCTTAATAAAATGCCTACCCTTTTTGCATTACTTTAATTTGTTCCTTTATTTCGATAAAATCCTTAGAAACAAAGTTATATCTCTAAAGAGCGATAGCCCAAGTTTCTAACTTTCTCTTCAGATTTATTACAGATTGAAATATGATCAAACTCCATTTTCATTATTTGAAACAACCTAAATGTCTTTGCATTTATTTACCCATAAATGTGCACTTTTGAACTATAAATTAATACTTTCATATCGGATCCCTGTGCATTCCAAGTTGACGTTTATAAATTTAATCTACTTTGCGCACTTCACTTACCTTAATTAAAAGTACCTGCTGTGAAATGTACATATAAAGATTTAATTGTTAATCATTATATTAATGCAGTATTTTGTGCATTTATAAATAACAATCATTTGTGAGTGTCTATATTATTATGTATTATGCAAAAACTGAGTTTTTGTTTTTTTTTTATCGTAAAGTTTGGTCCAAATTTACATGGTGTGATTTGAAAAAAACTGCTCTGGCTTTTTGAAGACTGGATCTCCATCTGCCACATGAATCGACTTTACATCATTTTACAGCTTTTTGTCCTTCGGGTGCCCCCCCTGAAGCAATGTTTTATTTTTTAATTTTATTGTATCATTTATAAGTGACAAGCACCCATCTGGGATTCTGCCACGCTTTGTTTTGTTCCAAATGAGAGCTGTCCAATTTCTTAAATAAATTCCAGTAATCAAGCTTGCTGACTGCCTTGCTTTTATTTCACCAAATGCAAATCCCTTTATACAATCGATAGGCATTTAATAAGTAAGTTGTATTACTCACCGATCAACCAATGTCCCTAGGTTTAGATATTAAAATGATCTTAGCTTGTATGAGAGTCCACAGAAAACTTGTGGTAGTGCGCTTTCAGAGATTTATAATTATTCCAACAGAAAATTACCATTATTTCATTCAAAAAATACCCTCATTCGCACAGCGGTACAATGTTAGCGATTACAGTGAAACTCTCTTAAGAAGTTTTCCAAGGGACCGGAGAAACAAAACTTTATGGGAGAACCTTATGTAGGATAAATTGGGCTATTTTTCAAATTCCTTCACGGGACCGAAAAAATCGAACTCCTTAACTTTCACTGTATCGGTAGCATTTTTTCCCCCCAGACTATGTCAAGTGCTTTTCTCATAACATTTCATCAGCAGCCAATGGATTGTAATTGCAAAAACTGAATATTCAAATTTTTAACATGTTTATGATCCTGTCAATCATTTTTGTATAGATTTCGTTGTTTTAGAGTAAAACAGTTTTATCGATTATACAATTGTTTTATTTTAATATTCCTTTCATTTAAAAAATATCTGCTATTGATGAATCTGTACTGAAAACACATACTATTAAACAATAATATTGACCTTGGCCAAAAAGACAAAATCGAAACTTCTCCAACGGTAAATCTCGAAACCAGGTTGAAGGGAAGAAAAAAAACAAGAGTAATATATGTAATAGGCTAGTTTAGTTTATTCAACATGAATTATATTTCTCCATACAGACAGGTGCTGACAGTTCAAATCGTAAATATTGAAATCGGTAGTAATAAATATGATTACTGAATCTATTTAGACCTTGTAACCAATAAGGTTTCGTTTGCCGATGCATTCTCCAACGTAGAACCACATGAGGACTTCGACGCCTATGAGGGAGTTCAGCCAGGCCTCCTTGACGGTCAGCTCCTTCCACTTGCCGCCCTTGATGCTCTTGATGAGGCCACCCAGCTCGGTCTTGATCTGCGGGATCTCTCCGGGAGTGGGAGGGGTGAGTTCCACTTTAGCGTACTTCAGGAAAACAGCAAACTTTGGCTTTGCAGCAGCCACAACACCTGCAAATTAGGCAATGTTGGAACAAAAGTCGAAAAGTGTGTTGTGCGTATCTCTTGTATGCATGAAAAAAGCTCAATTATATCGAAATTCTTAAACACAAAAACAATTGTATTAACCTATTTAACGCCTGGATTAGAAAGGTCTTATGTAAATTGGCAACATCAGTTTTCTTTCAAATCGGTATACGAGGTGTGTTCAAAAGAAAAGGTGAATTTTGAATTTTCGCGGGCTGTGTACATTCGATTATCGAATTTTTTTTTGTTATGTTGGTACACATATGTTTATCATATGTTAGTATTATTAGCCATTTTGGATTAGTGGTTTGTTTTTGACAACTGGAAAGGTTAGTCACGTTTTTGTGTGTTCTTCGATTTTTTGCTTTTGAAAAAAATGGATCAAATATGTATTAAATTTTGCGTTAAAAATGGAATAAAGTGCTCCAACGCACTTAAAATGTTGACTGTGGCATTGGGCGAGTCTACTTCGTCTCAAAAAAGTGCTTATAAGTGGTACAAGCGCTTTACAGAAGGCCGAGGAGATGTTAATGACGATGAGCGTTCTGGAGTTGCAACCACGCCAACAAACGAAGAAAACATCGAAACAGTGAAGAAAATGGTTTTGGAAAATCGTCGAATCACTATTAGGGAAGTTGCAGAGGATGCTGGCATATCAATCGGCTCATGCCATGCAATTTTCTCGGATGTTTTGGACATGAAACGTGTGGCAGCGAAGTTTGTTCCGAAATTGCTAAATTTTGAGCAAAAGCAACGCCGCATTAGTATCGCTCAGGAGTTGTTGAATGACGTCAACGACGATCCAGATTTGCTCAAAAGGGTCATAACTGGTGATGAAACGTGGGTATATGGTTATGGCGTCGAAACCAAAGCCCAATCATCCCACTGGAAGCGGCCAGAAGAGCCAAGACCGAAAAAAGCATGCCAAGTTCAATCAAATGTGAAGGTTTTGCTCACTGTTTTCTTCGATTACAATGGCGTGGTGCATCATGAGTTCTTGCCAACAGGTCGTAGGGTTAATAAGGAATACTACAAGGAAGTTATGCAACGTTTGCGTGAAGCAATACGGCCCAAACGATCGGAATTGTGGAAAAACAAATCATGGATTTTGCATCACGATAATGCACCACCTCACACATCAATGCCTGTTCGTGATTATTTGGCCAAAAACAACACCGTGATCATGCCTCAACCACCGTATTCACCAGATTTGGCTCCCTGCGACTTTTTCCTATTCCCGAAACTGAAGAGACCAATGAAAGGAAAACGTTTTGCCACAATTGATGAGAAAAAGTCAGAATCGAAGAATGAGCTGATGGCTATACCGAAAAGCGCATTCCAGAAGTGCTTCGAGGATTGGAAGAAGCGCTGGCATAAGTGCATTATATCTGAGGGGGATTACTTTGAAGGGGAGAAAATGGATATTGATGAATAAATAAATACTTTTCGAAAAAATTCAAAATTCACCTTTTCTTTTGAACACACCTCGTATACTCGTATCTACATTATACTTCTAGGAATTATCTATTCGGTGGCAAAGCAACAGCGCAAATACACGGGTGTCTGAAAATTCGTGGTATAAGCGGGAAACTGGTGAATCTATATCATATCGTAGATGTAAGTCACTAATTATAAGTCTGAATTAGGTATTTTCTAGTTATAAATCTTAACTGTAAGCCAATATATTACAATATGTTATATAGACTGACTACCCGATGTAACCTAAAGCTTATGAATACTGGCCTGGAGTATTTTATAAATTGAGTGAAAAACTATCTATACACTATTTACTGTTCTCGCACTATGATGTTGGAACCTTATGGGCAGGAATATTCTGATATCTATAATATGCATTTTAGAGCAACAATCTGCATGAACACAGCTTCAAAATCCCACCATGTAGACAGGCATCAGTTATACACCTGAGACTATTTTCATGTAAGCCTTCATACATCATATGTTTCCCTATGGACCCAAATGGTTCATTCGCTGTGTATGGCTACAACATTTACGTGGGACATTTTTGAAGTCTTATATGTAAATCTGTATACCACTGGCTATAACTGCCCATATTCTTCATGTCGCTTTCCGTACTTATTGAAAGTCATAATCAACTCAATATAGAAATATAATTCCTATTCAATGATGATTGTTGGGAAAACTTAAAAAGCAGGAGACAGGGCAAAGTCGTAAAGGGTGGCAATTTCTGGATATGTGTAGTATCTGTATTCTAAGCTTGTCAAAGTAATCACTCGCTAATATAACAAGGTTAACAATGTACAAAAAGAACATCACCCCACAGGAAATTACATGAAAGGTTTCCAGATAGATATTTTTCACCACCTTCAGAACTGTCAGTTCATGTTTCAGACATCATCTATTTAATATATTATTTTAAAATCTCTGGTCTAGTTATTCATTACATACCTATTGAAAAATATCATTGAGATTCCCAGACAATATTACCTTACTTATATTTAAAAGCAAAATGTATGTTACATAATAGAGGCGAGATCAGATTTTTTATGAAAGAACTACTTACTGTTTAACAAGCCGGGAAGCTTTCCAATGGCAGCCATTTTTTTAGTTTTATATTACAACAGGTAAATTAAAAAATGTCTGGAACCGCCAAGGAGCGATATCAAATAGTAGCTAAAGATGGAATTTTATAACCTAGCAGTCATCGATTGTGGATGTTCTGTAGTCCACATAAGTAGAAGAAGACGTCAAACTTATCTTCTACGTAAGCAAAAAGTTTTTTTCATGTAATGATATTTTTACTTTACTTGTATATTAAACGTATTTTTTGGTGAGGTGGATTTACTTTATCCGAATGAAAACTTTAAACATCATTTCCGTTCATCTTCAGCAGAACCATAGATTTCTATCAAAAACAAGGACAACCTAGAACTTCATTTCAATAAAGAATGAAAAATGATAAAAAAAATTGCGATGATTGTGATATGTCCTTTGTAATACCTATAAGTAATGAGCGAATTCACAGCATACTTATTTTTTAAACATGTGCATTTCAATTGTTAATAAGTCCCAGACTAGACAGGCCATAAAAAATTGCACAAAGGCTAGCCGCGTACATTTTGTTCAAGCCGGAAACCACCATAAAGCTTAGAGCCATCGTAAAAGAACCCTTAGCAAGCATTTCGAAAGCAGATAGAATGTCGGCATTATTTTACAAACGAACAGCAATAAAACCTAAAAGGATAATAAGCGTGTAATAAATGAGCGGCCTGCCAGACAATACGGGTCATAAAAAGATCTCTAAAGATGGCCACAGGCAACAGGGCCTCTTTGACGAGAAAACAGTCGGTTTTAGGCTTCCGGCCAGAAAGGTACCTATTCTCGACCTTCGGAGAGGCTGCCCAGGCCCTCTGACGACAGTTAGTGTTACGCTTCCGTCCCAGAAGGAAGTACGATCTCCGCCCTTCGGAAATCTATTGCAGAGACCGCCCAACAATATAATATAATACAACAATAAATTACAATCATCATACAAATGTAGGGCAAAATTATTATATTTAGGCGCATGCATGTTGTGATCAATGTACATAAGTTGAAAAAAAATAATTTAAAAGCATTACAGTTTTGTTATTGAGATACTAGAGTCCAATTTTATAACACCGATTTAAATAATATTATAAAAATGTCAATATCATAAAAAATATCAAAATTATAAAAGTACCAATATTATAAAAAATATCAATATTATAAAAATATCAATATTATAAAAACATCAATATTTTAAAAAATGTCGACATTTTAAACATCAACATTATAAAATTACCATTATTATAAAAATATCAATATTATAAAAATACGAATATTATAAAAATACCAACATTGTAAAAAATATCAATATAATAAAAATATCAACATTATAAAAACATTAATATTACAAAAATATAAATATTCCGTAAATATATCTAATGTATAAGCATCTGTAAGTATTAAATAAATTGAGAAATAAAATAAAAATATATATGTACACATATATACATAAAACAGCAGTACAGGTTGGTTACAATGAGGATAGACTTAAATATAATAGTAACAGTAAATACACCAGATATCGAGGAGCCATACAACCAAGGAGATCGTTATATTTGTTACCATCAATACACAAGGTTACTTTCCAAAAGCCAACACTTTAACATCAGTGAGAATTTCATCATAGGGCAATTGTTTTTAAATTCGTACGGCAATTTGTTAAATATAAATGGTACAATGTATTCAAGGGTTCGCTGACCATATTTATTTTGAAATATTGGCACTATCATTCCTATATTTTGTTTGAAACGTGTATTGTGTACATGATCCATCAATGCCTTATACGGACTTTCAGATATATGTTGCGGTAGAATTTTATGCCACAAAAGACCACGAACAGGTAATACATTAATTGATTTGTACATGATATCAATATCTCGCCTTTGCTTAAAAACTGTTTTACTTACTAGCAATTTTACCATGGTATTTTGAATCAGCTGTAAATGTTTTATGTTGGTCTTACAGGAGTGTCTCCAAGAAGTTATACCATACCTTATAGTCGATTCTGCTAGAGACAAATAAATTAGTTTCATAGTTTTTATAGGCACATATAATTTTACCTTTTGGAGTCTTCCTACAGTGGCTCGAAGTCGCTTACAGAGGTTGGAAATTTGTACGTCCCATTTCATATTACAATCCACCGTAACACCTAGATACTGGTTGACTAATTCGATACTTGTACACACGCAGGGCTGTTTTGTATTATTGTGAATGCAATTAAATGAATGGGATATGATTACAGGTGCCTCGCTGTATCTTGCATGCGGGGATCTTATATGCATCAATTTCTTTTTTTAGCATTGATTATTAGACCAGAGTCATGTGACCATTTTAATAAAGAAATAAAGTCTAGCTGGAAAATTTTTATTGAAGTATCCAAATTTTCATGGGATATTTATAAGTGCTGTATCATTAGCGTATACATAATGTTTAACAAACGAGAATATTTTGTTCATAAGTGATACAAAGATAATATAGAGCGTTGGACCTAAAATTGACACTTGTGGAACTCCTGTTTTGACATTTCTTCTTCTACTAAATTAATAATTCTAATGTTGGTATTGACAGATTTTCCACCGTCGATACAACGATATACTTGTCCCATGGTTCTTGAGAACGTTCGGCCTGGCTGTCTTTTCTCAAGTTAGCTCGGGGGGTAGATTTTATGACCTCTATTGTCTGATATCGGCGGCTTAAGTATTTTTTGGGTTATCACTGCCCATAAGTCGAGTTGCCTTTCGTCAACTTCTGCCGACCTTCTAAAATCTAAATTAATAAAAAACTATCTAAGTTTTGTGGTTCTTTCCGGTCCATTCATAATGCAATCTGCTAGCCTATTCTGCCGATTATACAATACATCCTCCAACGGCCTCTAAGGTCGAGGGGTAAGGCTCTCGACTACGAATCCGAAGATCGCGGGTTCAAATCCCGGAGTGCGCAAATAAATTTTATTTAATTAATTTGTGCTGTTTCACAATTAATTAATTTAAAAATAATATATTGTATATTTGCGCACGTTCCAGAGTGGAAGATACTCTCAGTATCGCCCTGGTGAAAGACCACCATTCAGAATTGAAACGTTGCTTGAAATAGCTTTTAGCCGTGTTTGGTGACCAGATCTGAATAGCCAGGCATTTCCCCGCCATCCTCTTCCCCTTCTCCTTCCCCTCCCCAATACCTTCAGCCTCACAACAATCCCCAATTGGGGATGCCATAGTCTCACTGGCTCCAGACGGTTGGGAGCAGTTGGAACTCTTGTGCTATCAGTTTTTTTTATGCATAAAAATTTACAACACAATCTTATTATTTTGTACACCCAATAGTTAAAAAAAACTTATCTTTAGGAATGAAATTTGATTTGTATTAGAAATATTTTTACGATCGAAATTTTTCTGAAGAATTAACCTTCCAGCGGGCGCGCTGTCGTAAAATTTACGACAGATGCTCCTTATCGCTTCCCCCACTCTCACCACTTAGTCGCAAGCGTCGAGCTCTGAGCTATTCGAGGGTCAGTGTCTCTCTAAAGCACAGACGTACTGGATGTGCTTAGAAGTTTTTGTTGTTCATTGATATTTGGAAATTTTGCGACACGCGCCTTAAAGTGTAAGTATTTTAAATAAAGTATTTTTTTCTATTTATTTCTCTCTTATATCGTTTATTTTTATACAGACGGGTCATGAGCTCTCGAAATGTTGTGACTAAATGGGAGCGCTAATGTTAAATGGTAAATAGATACCCCCCGCTCAGTATTTACGGAGCCCTACCAGACGTTAACCCCGGTCCTCATTTCCCCTCGCCTAGTAAGGCCCTGGGTGTCTTTGATTGGTCGGCGCTCGGGCCTAACAACCTTACAGCAATTCCCTAACATTTGTATAAAGAAAACACCAATCGAAAACTTGATGACGTAAAATTTACGACAAGCGCTCGCTCAAGGGAAATTATTTGGCGCGCCCGCTGGAAAGTTAATGCACTAACTTGGAGAAAAACAACGATCGATCATTTAAAAACATTTTAATTTCGACTACGCTCATCCATTCCTACTAAGCCATTTACTCGTATCAGTAACTGAAAAGAAAACATTGTATCGGATCACTTTCAATTACTTATTATTTTGAATGCATTTCCATTTTAAATACAAACCGATGCTTTTGACTTTCATATTTTGATATATTAACCATCACTACTACTGAGTAATGACTACATTGACTGACTACTACAGTATATTATTTATCTTCTATGACTTACGGACCCAGAGCCAGAGATTTCACTGGTTTTTGACATTTAAAAACATATTTTGATATATTTGATGTGTCAGTCAAAATAATAATTTCATTAAATATACTTAACACTATTCCTCACAATTTACAATGGAAGGCGAATATGTGGATTATCGGACTTCTAAACAGAGTCCTTTCGATCTTTTATCCTATATTGATAAATTCGTATCAATAGATACGAAATTCAAATCTTCGATTAATGGTTATATCGAAGCCATCGATCCCATTTCAGAAAGGTACATATACATTTAAATTAGAATTTGGAGAATGAAAAAATGTGTTTCACCTAATACACAGATTTATGTTAGTTCTTATTTATAAGCATTATAGGAGGTATTCATATCTAATCACGCCTTTTTCATTCCAGTATAATTTTAACAAAATATGTGAATAATAAATATGAAACAATCATATTGATGGGGCATGCTATAAGCGCCATACAAATCAATCAACCTCCCGAAGGATGGAAGAAGAGAATTGTCCCAAAGATAACTCAGGGCAGTTTGGAATGCACAAATGAAAAGAAACAGGCCATCCAAAATTGGCTTGCCAAGAATCTCCTGCCTGTAGTCGACGTGGATGGTGTCCTTCAGGTTCACAGCGGGCAGTTAAGTATCACACCTCCTTATGGGCCAGAAGACTGCATCAGTAACAATTCTATTATTCTTGGAAGAATACAACACTTGCTTAGCAATATGCCAAAAGCAGAATGCTAATATTTTTTGTTAAACCATTTATTTCCCCATTAAAACATAAAACAGATTTTGTTTTTTAATTTCCCCAGTCTTGTAAAAGCTTCGGTATTGCACATTCACACCATCTTCTGTAGATTAATTTGATTATTATTGATTAACTTGGCGGGTTTGCGATAAGCCGACGTAGCTCAACGGTAGAGCATCTGACCGGCAATCAGAAGGGTGCAGGTTCGAGTCCTGTCGGCGACATTTATCTTTTCTCGGAAGGTTTTTCAATTTGGATGAGTGTTTCAGGCTAATAATTATTGTTTATAAAAATAATGATTATTATTAATTTGGATATTAGCTGCCGGCAAACCCAATACAGAAGTAAAACTAGTCTGCGTAGTGGTAAAGAAACTAATAAATGTAACCAAAAAGCAAGAGGCTAGCGCTGACCTGAGAGCGGGATAATCCCCCCCTAGAAAATGTCTGATGGACAATGCCATCTATGGACACTAATATGTTATATTTAATCTTTGGAATGCTGAGCTCCCGCGATTTAATGTTTCCATAGTGTGCCAAGGGTAAAATTTTGCACGCAGCCCCCCACGCACCGACTGAGCCTATTTTCGTAATAGCTTGCTTGTTTTTTGCAAAATGATGTTTTTGTAAATTGTGCCGTCTTAGCAGATAATGTATTTAGATATATTTTTTTATATCTATCATAAATAGTTTCCCCAGAATAGATACTTATATTCTACGTATATATGAAAAGAATGTATGTTTTTACTTTGCCCATCGGATATGCCGGCGTTCAACGGATCCAAATTTTGCATATCCGATGGGCAATCTCGGCGCTCTAGAAGTTAAGCTTGTCTCAAATTAGGAATGAAAGTGAGAAAAAAAATCAATAGCAAAAAATAATTGAAAAATTCGAAATGATTCCAAACATGAGGCATTACAGGGTCTGTTGCAAAAGTATTGAGAAAAAAATCCCCGACTGCGCTAGAAGGGGTAGTGGAATGCGCTGAGTGGTGGGGATGGTAGGGGAGAGTCGCAGCTACCAAATGCGCCGCTGCTCAGTCCTCTCCGAGCAACGGTAGAGCTAGCACAGTGATCTGTGCGAAGTGTGTTTTGTCGTCGCGTCGGAAATCAAGATGCAACGTTTGCTGGAGCAGCGGGCAGCCATCAAATTCTTCGTTCGGCTGAAAAAAACCGGTATCGGGACCCTGGCCATGATTTAGGAAGCATTCGGAGATGAAGCAATGTCACAGGCAAGAGTTTACGAGTGGCACAAACAATTCCAAAACGGCCGGTAATCAATTGAAGACGATGTGCGCGTTGGACGACCGTCAACTTCCAAAACTGATGACAACGTCACGAAAGTGAGGGAAGTGTTACAATCTGAGTGTCCGTCCTTAAACGGTTGCGCGAAAGGATTCGCCGCGTTCGAAAGGAGATCGCCAACACCTGGATTTTGCATCACGACAATGCTCCCTCACAGTCAGCTCTCGTCGTCCAGGAGTTCTTCGCTAAGTAAGGCGTGGTGACACTGCCGTACAGTCCCGACTTATCACCACCAGACTTCTTTTTGTTCCCCCGCATCAAGCGAAGCCTAAAGGGACGCCATTTGGAGACGTTGGATGGGGTGAAAAACGCTTCGACACAGTGCCTTAAGGGGGTTCCGTCTTCTGCCTTCCAGCGTGCCTTCCAAGAGTGGAAGAAACGCTACCAAAAGTGTATTGACGCCCAAGGGACGTATTTTGAAGAATATTAAATGTTTGTACGTTTATTGGCAATAAAAAAAAAAAAATCTTGATACTTTTGCAACAGATCCTGTATTATAATATAGAGAACTTACAGAAATAAAAATTGGAAACTAGCAGGGAAAAGGTTGGTACAGAAGTTATTGGCAGAGGCGGTTCGTGCCATATCTCATTGGGACTTCAATCGGAGATTAAAAGTGAGAAAAAAATTTCATCTATGTAAAAAAATACTGTGTTGCTCTTTTGTACATTAAATATTTTTTTCCCTAGAATTAAATGAATTTAATCATATCACTGTACTAGAAATTGGCGACCTAGCAACAAGAAACGATTCAGGAATCAATTAAAACGTCCGTGGCTAATGAATAATATAATGAAGTAGGTTCCAAAAAATTGTTTTAAGGTGATGCAATGCAAAATCATGTATTTTTGGTTTGAATATCTGATGGCCTAGAAATATCATAGATGATTTAATAAAATTTAAAAAAAAGAAAATAATTAAGTATCAGACCTAAAAAAAATGTTAAAAGTGCAAAATCCCCTACTTACAAACCCCTTTTCGGATATTATTACATTGTTCATTGTGCCAAATTAAGTTTTTTTAGAATATGACAAAAAACATTTTAATATTTGTGCCCAAACTTTACAAAATAAAATAAAATACACATATTGATGATGATGTTTTTAATGCGTAAATGTAAATCGAGACAAGCGGCCAGTGTTATGCAGGAACTTCAATCTTTACGCCACCTGCATAAAGGACTGCGTGATTTCATTCGATTTTTACCAAGTGAATCCCCTTGAATACGAAAATCACAATTTACGTAAGAAACTTTACTGTTCATTTTTTTTATATTAAAAGTATTCTTCAGTAATTAACTTATTTTAAGAAATGACTTAAAACAATAATCACAGAAAATAATCTGTTGATTTTGCAAAATACTATTCCCTACAAATTTAATGAGCAGGATTGCATGCTCGTCACAGATTTCGCCGAAGCTCCACGAGAATGACAATGTATGAACTATTTCTTAGGACAGAAAGTCCCATAAATGCTGAATTTATCACACATATGGAATTCATTTTGGACTCTCTTGGGCAGCATGGCAGATGAGTGGATTTTTTAGTACCGTATTTGAATGATACGCTGTTTAGTGTGGTAAAATTATGATTTTTTTTTTGTGGAAGTTCACAGCACAAAGGCATGCTAGACAAAACCGCCACTGGTCATTGGTGTCCAAAGTCAGAATAAAGACAAAGGATGAATTGCTTGCAATATTTTAGAATTCAATCTTGACACAAAGGAGATATTGTCAGCTACCATGCAGTTCAATGCAAGAGCGATAAATCCAAAAAACTTTGGACTGATAAACAATGGACTGAAATAAAACAGGCGCTAGAACTCGACAAGTAGATAGAGCTCATGAAAATTTCAAGAAAAATACCCTTGGACACTACGGGAGCAACAAGTGCTTCTTTTTTGGCGACCTCTCCTATTGGAGGTTTGCTATTATCAGGGCAGTCTTCACCCAGCACTCTGCAGCCCGGAACAACTATAAAACTGAACCTACCGCCTGCCAGTCGTGTCAAAACCATAAAGTGCAGCATCTGCCTCCGCTTGGAAAGTTTGAAAAGACGTAGGTAGGATACTGGAGATTTTTAATAATTTTCAAGGTGTAGAAGTTAGGTTCAGCTAGCAACGGACAGAAATTACTTTTTAATTGCATGCATAGATTTTTGCATTCACAATATTCACAGTGGCAAACCCCCCCCCCCAACTGTGTAAACAAGTATGCCAATCTGAAGTACTTTCATTTTTCCCAGACAAAAATAATTATATTTAAAAGTACAACAATGAAACACTATAAATATGAAAATACTGTTTATTTTATAAAAGTAACGTGGTATAAAAATAATGATACATAATACAAACAAAATAATATTATTCCTATTTTTATAACACAATGAAACTTTAAGAACCTTATTTGTTCTTATCATCCATTCTTTTTAACGAAAAAAAAAAAAAAAAACAGCCTCACGCTTTTGATGAATACAAAGAAAAGCTTGGAAACACGAAAGATAATGTAAAATATAAAACAGATCCTTATATAATATGAGATTTCAATTTAAAATATTACTCCGCTTTAATTTAGAAATAACCGATACAAAAATCTGGTTCCACGCAAACAATCAATCCCATAAAAATTACAAACTTAATAATATGTACATATTATTTCAAAAGTCAACTTTTGATAATAAGATCTTTGAATGCGTTTTTAATCTGCACGAATCTTCTCTTAAACTCTAATCCACAGCCTTTGGAGAGGCGGAAATCTATCAGCAGTTTGTGGTTCATGTCTATGAAGTTCGCTTTGAACACCAGCTGCATCTTCCTGCTGTCTATTGTGGTAATTGTAACCTGGAAATATTACAAATATTTAATTAGCATGACAAAGAAATTAAATGAAAGTAATTTTAATAACTAATAATTATGGCAGGAATGTAATTTAATTAGTTATTGATGATACAGTTCATAGGTTGGTAAATTCAATGTCAGATAACTTAATAAAGAAATAGTTTTTTTGTTGAGAATCAAGTCTCGTATTGTATTGTACGATAGAACCCCGTTAATTAGAAATCCACAAAAAGAAAATTTCAAAATCAGAAACTCCCATGTAATTCGAAATTTTAAGAAAAAAGATATTAACATTTCGCTGAAAAGTCAAATTCCACGGCAATCCCAGGTTGAGATAGGTATTCAAAATAAATCAGTAAACTTATTCTCGTGTAAGTCCAATTTTCGAGGCCGGCCCTCCATATTCAGATATTCAAAGGAAATTCGTAAAAATAGATAATATTTTCGTGTGAATCGAAATTTCGCAGTCGATAACTGTCTCCGCCGGGCCTTCAAATTCATATATTCAAAGTAAATTCATAAAAATATGACAACCACGTGTTATTCGAAAAAACCGGGCCAATCAATTACCGTCGCGGCTGGCGACTCTGAATTACAACATAACAATATGAATTAGGACGATGTATTACCACATAAATAAAAATTTATGGCATTTTCTCAGATTCAGATTTACGAAATTATGATATATTTTCACACAAATGTAATTTTTCAAATTAGACTGACAAATTACCGTGCGCGGG
Organism: Halesus radiatus; assembly: GCA_022606495.2. NCBI lineage: Eukaryota > Metazoa > Arthropoda > Insecta > Trichoptera > Limnephilidae > Halesus > Halesus radiatus. The sequence goes on along the minus strand of JAHDVE020005445.1, from coordinate 17,446 downwards.
AAAAAACCAAATTACGGATTAACAAGTTTTGAAAAAAAATCAAAAAATTCTGGGGACTTTTTTGGGACAACGTTTTGAGTTAACGGGGTTCTACAGTAGTAATCAAAAATAATTTTGGGGTCTATGTATTATTTCAGTTTTAATAGATTATTGGAATGATTGGAATTAGAAGTCACAGCGGAGAACTTTACAAAAATTCAATCAGAATATTACCTCTTTTTCTTGTGGTGCTTTCCACTGACACTGCATGGTCTGAAGGATATTCTTAAGTCTTTCAGTTGCCTCTTCACACTCGCAGCTCACAGAAAACCTGGTCATTCGTCGCACAAACCTCTGCATCATACCCTAAAAGGGAAAAACAACAATTAAACTATGCTCACTTGCAATGCTTTAGGATAAGTGGAGCTCGTGGAAAAGTCCCAATTTGCACTATGACAAACAGTTCTCACGTAATGTGTAATTTTACGAGTAACCTAAATTACATTATTATCCCATGACTACACTACTGACAGAGTACATTGAGCTTGATATATAGTTTATGGGTAAAGTCAGTTTCATTTTGTTGCATTCTTGTAAAAGCATAATTCTAAAGAGCTAAGCTCCTAATGAACTTTCATTCTTTAAAGAGTGCAATTGAAAGATTATAAATATAAAAGATGACAACAATTTTGATATCCAAAATGCAATATTATTCATAAACAAGCAATTCGAGGGCGTCAAGTCAAATAACATTATCTACAAAAGTACATATTTACAGGAGATTCGACACTTCTTTACCCTTGTGTTGCCTCACTATACGAGGAATTTAGCTAAAAGGTAAAACATTAATGATTACATCTATATATATATATATATAAAAATCAATGTAAGTTAGTTTGTTTGACCTCGATTTTGTCGAAAATTACTTGACCGGTTTGACTGAAAATAGCATAAGTTTGTTTTTGTTAGTGTAGGGAAGGTTTAGAAAGTAGTTTGAATGAAATCCAATTTATAAAACTGTTATATGCTATAACGTTTTAAAATTAGTATAAAAACATTGAACCCGCCGTGTTTTATTTAGGTTAGCCCATAGATATAACACTCTGGTTAGTCACAGATTACATATTCAAAAGGTTTTTTTGGGTAGAATATTTTCAAAATGGAAAACAGGAGTAGTACCTACTTAAGTACTTTATGATTTAGATATATTTTTAAAAAATAAACGTTTGAAATGAAATAAAATATTCAAATGAATGTTTCTTTATTTGGAGATAGTTACTTTCGCTGTCAAATCAATTATGGCACCCTAAACGACAAGCAAGAATTTACAACTTCAAAAGTTTATTAAAAAAAAAAAAATCCTGAACAAGACCGGGTACACATCAGCTAGTAATAAATAAAATGTACTTTGAACTAAATATCTTCCTTATTGAGACAACACAAGTGTGAAGTGTCGAGTCACTTGTAAAGTTGTACTTATGTAGATAACATTGTTTGACCATAAACCCTCAAATTGTAAACTCTTGACTAATGCTCTTAAATGACAATACCTCCAGATCTGAAATTCAAATGGATTTACCAATAATGCATACCACGAGTCGCCAAGACCAAATACAGCCAAACAAGCTCCTGACATTTATCATGCATTGGGATGGCAACATGCTACACTAGCACGGCACCCTCTACGGTCGAGTTACATGAATTGGATTTTTCATACATTTTAATAGATTTTCTTTGAAATATATTCTGAGGCTATGATTGTATTATATTTAAAGCCTCTCTGCTTACTTTCAATTATTTACAAAGAAAATGAAATATTTATAGCAATACAGTTTGGAAGCCTATAGCCGCCCGGGCTAGAAATGATATCAGATTTTTTAAAGGTATGTGATGAAGATTGAATTAATATTGCCGCATTAATAATTTTAATTTCAAGTAAAGTGTGACAATGACAAGCAAGCTACACAATTGATTGGATTTATGAGAGTAAGGTGTGACGAACCTGAGAGCATTGTGTAGCATTCATTTGCGAGGCCAGGAGCAAGTCGTCACTGACTGCGGGTTGGGAGAAGCACAGCAGCTCGGGGGTCCTCTCCACCAATGAGGAGGCGCAGGGCCCCGTGGGTAGCGGAAGGGGCTGTGACAGGCACACCTCCACGTTGCGGGACCCACTCACCGTGACCACTGGAAAAAACCAAATATTCCCAGTAAGAACTCGCTTATTTTTTGTATAAAAAGATTTTATAGGCATACGACGGATCCATTGTAACCTCTTAACTATTTTTCATAAATGTGAGTAAATAGGTAGCAACAGTGCTCTCAGTGGCTAAGACCAGAATGCAGATCGCAATAAAAGTACTGCCAAAAATCAATAAAGGCATAGATTTACAAACTTTAAGAGGAACGGCTGCGCGGCCTGTTTCATACAAAACTTAATTTTGGATTTGAGGCCAAAATACCCACCCAAACTGAGTGATCTTTTTTAAAAATTAAAGGTATAGTAAATATTTTATTTTTAATTTTTTCTGTTTCATGATTTTAGAGGCAACTTCGGAAATTATTTGCGGGTTAATAATAGTTTTGTTTAATTTGTCATATTTGCTATGTAAACATGATTATATAAAATAAAATAATTTTTTTTACATCTTTAAAAAAAACATTTTTTCGATGTTTTAAATAATGTATGGCAAATTTGTGTTCCAACGTAAATTAGTCATTTTAAATAAAAATTTAAGTCCATCCATAATGCTGATTACTTTTTAATTATATATGATATATTTCATAGTAGAAGGGGTAATTATTTTCCCCCAAATAATTACCAAAGTTGTCCCTAAAATCGTGAAGAATTTATTAAAACATAAGTAAATAAAATACTTCTAACCCGTACTAGATATTTGCTAAACCTTTTGAATAAAAAAAAAATTATTCGGTTTGGGTGAAAATTTTGGTCTCAAATCCAAAATTCAGTTTTTTATGAAACAGGCCGCGCAGCCATTCCCCTTAAGCAAGTGGCCAAAAAAGAAAATCTTGCACTGGTGGCCCTAACGTCAGCAGTAGCGACACCTTACACAACGTATGGTGGACCTTCCGAGTGCTGCTATTAGGTCGTGTTGATTCATATTTTAGCTGTGGTTTAGCCAAAACTTGATATTTTTAACTCCATTCTAACATTTAAAATGAACAGAACATTGTATAGTTTTGATGTAACAGAGTTTTAAAATGTAAAGTTTTGGTCAAAGAACCCGGTTTCGATACCCCATCTTTGGTGAAAGCTAAAATAAGAATGGACAGAACGAAAATGCCTGTAAGATGACTTAATAAAGCTCCAACTTACTCCCTCGGCAACTTGAAGATAGGCGTCAGCAGCTGTGCTTTGGTAATCTAGCTTTATGATCTATGTAACAGTCACATAGCTAAATCGCCAAAGCACAGACACCGACAGAGTGTGGGCGCGCTGGGGGGGGACTACCACCAGGTGACGATGGTCGCCGCTACACCAGACACAGGGTGACTCTGAAAACTGTGTCGCTCAGAGTCACCTAGTACCTGATGCAGAGAAAACTGCCGACGACTGCAACTTCTACATAAATTCAGTGTAAACAAACACATAACTGCATAAATTCACAAACGTCTAAATTATCTACAATAAAATAATTAAGGTTGACTTGTTTCCAACTCTTGTCATATTAGATGACCATCAAATCGTCGATTAGAATTCGTGACATTTGAACGGTTCCCGTCAACAACTGATTCTCAACAAGTCATAGTCAGCTGTATGATGACAAAATGACCGGTATACTGCCGTAGTAAGTAAAACCACAGTAATTACCATGGGAATCATTTTCTAGAATGAAAGGTCAAGTTTTGTTTAACTTGTTAGCATATTTACAACTGGCATAATGTACTGGTTTTTGCCAAAACACTTGTAGACACACTTATTCTATATTATCATTATAGTAAAGTTTGTAAAAAATAATAAAATATGTTGAATTTATGCATTTTTAAAAGTAATTGTGGTAAGTAAAAAAGCAGTACAATATTTTCCTGTGTTTATAAGTTTAACAACATATTTTAGCTCTGTGCATCTTTATTTTATGTATAAAACAGGTTTTGGAACAATAGAAACACGAAAAATGCAATGAAAAAACTCCACTCAAATGTTAAAAATCTAGGTTATACTAAAGCCACCATGGAGTGAATGACAAAGCAGAGAGAGAATGTATTTGAAGACGGTGGATATAAATGTAAGTATAGCAGTAACTTCAAGATAGGAACTGTGTTTTTACTTACAGAAATACTGGATTTTTACTTATTAAGAGCGAAGAAATTGCGATAACATCAAAAACAATCTTTTAAAAACGAGTAAAATTATGTTTTGTGTAAAACATAAGAAATTTGATACTTAATAACTTCTCATATTGAACAAATTTTTGCTAATTTTGGTAATTACTGTGTTTTTACTTACCATGGCAGTATACTTGACAACTGATCATAATTTGATCAAAATCTGAAATGGATCGAAAATCAGTGCTTAATGGGGACCGTTAAAATGTCAAAAAGGCACTGATCAACAATTTGATGGTCATCAAATGTGAGAGTTTCAAATAACCCAACCTAAAATAGTATCAGATTGCAACAAAAGTAATATTTCTGCTGTATTTTTCATTAGTCGGAAACTAAAACAAAAATTGAAAAAAAAAAAACAATACTAAAGCTACCATTGTTATTTCTGTTTCATTAAATTCAGCATAAAAAATAAAAAAATAAATTATACAATTTGACATTATACAGGTTGACATTGGAAAGATAATATATTTATTTAGGTAATCTAATATTAGCAAAATATCAGTTTTCAAGAATATTATATATGGGTGAAGGTATCATAAGCAATTTGAGTATACCAACACGATGCAACGATCTTACATAGGTATATTCAGCAGGCTTACCGTTCTGATCGCTCAGCCAGGGGTGATCCCTGACGGCCTGCAGGGTGGGACGCTTGAGGGGCTGCGGGTGCAACAGACGGCGCAGCAGGCTGAGCAGCACGGGGCCCATGGAACGCCACGGGCCAGCCCCTGCCACTGAGCCCTCGCACCAGGAGACATACTCGGCACAAAGAGCTGAGGGCTGATCCCAAGGGAGCTCTGCAATCATGATCAAGCTGATAAAGAAAGGCTCGGCTGGCTATATAAAATAAATATCTTTCCATTATGCAATAATCTGAAGAACAATGACTTTCAAAGTTATTATATTTATGCAAAATAACATCCTTATAACTGTAATTTAATAATTTAAAAAAAATAATAATAATAAAAAAACATTGTTTTTATACATAGACCGTGTGGAGCTAAACAGCATTTAAATGCCATTTAATTGTAGTGATTAGTGTGTCCTTCCATGAACTTACTATCAGATTAAGTGATCAAATTTGTCTGTAGACAATGAAACATAAAGGCATTGCTTTTGCAAAGTTTTTTACTCACGTCTGCCAGGCTGGGGTTATAAAGCCCGTCACTGAATGGTAATATTTTACAACCAATGAGAAAAGAAAACAAAGCAAGAGTGAAATTTAAACATAGATTAAAGCAATTAAAAAATATGTAAGAAAAAACATACTACAAATAAAATACACAAAATAATACTCACCACTCAAAACACAAAGTGCAAAACAAAAGGAAAATAAAAGGTGTGCTTAACGAGGCAGTTTGTGACTTCGGTACCATAACTTTAGGACCTGATAGATATCCTACAGCTAGGATACCAAAGACACAACCAACCTGCTCGAGTCCGTGCAGCGTCACGCAAGATCACTTGGTCACTCCCACTCCTCTGCTTCTTCAACGGCACATTGTTCTAGCACAAGCTACATTATGTACAACATTACACTAATCTTGTGCAGTCAATCAACCAACATACAGTGAAACTCTCCTGTAAGGTTTTTCAAACCCACGCACGGTGGCTTCCAAATTAGTTTATTATGTATTTCACTTTTCAAAAGACCGAGAAACAAAACTTTCAAGGCAATGCACTCTTTATGCTCAAATCATGCACTCCGGTGGCAACAAGGTTGAAATTGCCTTGTTATGCCAGTCACTTATTGCCAAAAAAACTTCCTGAAACTCAGGTGCAAATCTAAATGCAGAACTTGACGTACATACAAAATTGTTCACATTACATAAAAAAAACTAGTGGTAAATCTGACACTTTAAAGCATATTTAGAAGGTTGATCATTTCTAGAATTATGAAAAGATATAGCAAAATATGCTCCTTCATAATTTAGACCAAAATGTGGTTCAACTGGTAGTATTTTATCAAAAATCAACAAATAATCGCAATTCAAAACTGACAATTTTTCCAATTTGTTTAGATCATGAAAAAAAATATATTCTCAAGTTTGAAAACTTATTGTACAAAACAGTCCCTAGGTGAATTAGAATCAAGTTTCAATTGTACTGTAATAATTCATAAATATATTGTATGCCTCAAAAACACAATAGAAAGCCGATTGGTTGGTAAGATGGCAGATTGTGTGCACACTTGTTATTAGACTCGCATCCCGAGTGCACGGTTCAATTCTCATCATACTCAGGACGTACTTAAGCCAGTTTAAGGAATTACTTAGGCAAGCCAACTTTGTGCAAAAAATTTACAGTAAAAAACATTGAAAATAATAATTGTCAAACAAAACAAAAAGACATCACATTGAGAATAATTTAGATTAACGATGCAGAAATGTAAACATGCATATATTGTTACACATCAAACATGCTATTTTGTAACTAATTAAGACAGTTATAATTCAGTTTCTGTTATAAACACTTTACTTTACAATTTTTTTATTTTATTTAAACTCTGTAAAGCCGTCTGAAGTTATTTCCTCGGACAAAAGGTAATGAAATTAAATTATATAGAACCCTTCAGAAAGAGCCAGTGACATATGTAAAATTAAAAACTGAAACTAGTCCTTATTTTGTAAAATTGGTAGAAAAGCCACAACATGCCACGGTGCTACAACGAGTTCCAATAAATAACAAATAACTGTCTAAAAAAAAAAAAGTTGCATTAAACATAAGGAACAGGATAATTAATCTTTTTTGATAAAAAAAAAAAAACATTTAGACAGGAACTAAGAAAGTGAATGTTAATAATAATGAGCATGAAGTACCTCCCACTAACATCGCAACGAGGATAATCCCACATGACCAGAGGTCAGCGGGGGCTGCATTGTACGGAGCTGCTAGGACCTCAGGGGCCACATAAGGCAGAGTTCCACATCTTCTTTCTAGTAGGCGTTCCACCCCCTTCAGTCTAAACACCAACATCAGAATCCTCACTCAAAAGTTCCATTGTAGGGACATAGATTTAAAATGCTTCAAAACGATGAAATGAAAAACAAAATAATTAATTACATATACATTTGGTGTGAGCTAATTATAATTAGTGTGGTGGGTGCATTTAGTGATAATATGAATAATGATGGACCAACTTTATATATTTTAAGAGTAAGCAAGAAAGAAAACTCAAGTATAAGCGTTGGTTGATACTCCCTATAATTTGTAAGAGAAGGGTCAACAAAGAAAATTTCTTTATGAAATTATTTTAAATGTCCAATTTATGAAGACCGATAACTCCTTAGAATCGATGCAATCCGCCGATTAAGAAATGATTCCTGATCTCATTGAACATTAATGGCAAGAATCTTTAATAGAAATTAATAATAAAACCAACAAAGGAAACTGAAATACAATTTGTACTTGTGTAGTATATTTTTTTTAATGTTTAGGTATGGTTCAATAGATATTTTATTTTTAGGAATGAGGTTGAAGATGTTCATTATATCTATCTGTGTAATAACCGTGTCTAGCAGTGGCGTGCAGTCTATAAAGGCTGAAAAGCTGTGCCACCCAGAGAAAAATTAACCGTGAAAAGGATTAAAATATATTTTAAAAATAACACAAATTTCAAAAGCAAGTGTAATTTTTCCATGAATTTGGTAAGGATCTTTTGTGCTCATTTAAGCAGTCAACCATAACAATCAGTCGAAAATGTCAAATATTCATAGCCGAACTTGAAAAACTACCCAACCTTTAATAGAGCAATGCACGCCACTGGTGTTTAGTAACCGTAACATTGAACCTAACCTAACTTTTCAAAATGATTCCAAAAAATACATAAATACCAATATTTCTTTACAAGATCAGAATCTTATTCGCATAAGGTCGCTCGCTCACAGGTCAGAATGAAATCAACATCGCCCTATACAGCAAAAATGCAGACAGTGAAAGTACTTGACTCGGAAGGCGCGAATAAAAATATACAGAACGGAACACTCTCGATATCACGCACTGTTACAACACTCGGTTTGTGTTGATGCCTGACTGACCTATGAGGGAGCGGCCTAAGATTTTTTTAACAGTATACCGGTTCCACGTAATCGGGCTTTAAAGAATTCTTGTATCGCAGAAGTCATAAAAAAATAAGTACCTAAACATTGTCGCCATTCCAAAGTCAGATATTTTAATATTATCGTGTTCGTCTAACAGCACATTTTCCGGTTTCAAATCCCGATGAGTCACCCCCCTCGAGTGCAGATACTCCACCCCAGACAATATCTGCAGGAAATAGCGTCTTGCATCACTCACTGGCATACCAACATCGGGCTCTGCTCAAAACAAGACAAACAACCATTATCCTCCCATCACACCAACAAACTATCGACTTTCACTCATTTACAGGGACTAGGACAGGGGTGCTCAAACAAACGGTCAACTGCAATCAATCCCACTGTTCCAACGAACAATGTCGGATGTGCAATTTGTCAACTCCGCATTTTAGTTGTAAGTTTTCCGACTACATTTAGATTATTTTTCAAAGCAAGAAATTTGGCATAGTTGAGAAAATATATTATGGCGGCAACTCTAAAGAGCTCTAATGCAAGGTTATTAATTTGCATAACAGATATTGCTCAAATTGGTTGATTGCGAGAGATTTAACGGTCCATTGTGGAAATAAGGTTCACTGTATCAGTCCCGGGGTAAATTTTATTTCGAGATTCAATGTAGGGTAATAGTGTAAGAAAAAAGCTGAAATGTTGGATACTTTGGATTGCAGTCAATTGCTTGTCTCCTATAAATTTATTGGTAGATTTCCAAGTCTGAGCATCCCCGCACTAGGATTTAAAGGTTTCTTATAAAGTTGGTCCTCCATTTTGAGTTACTCTGTCAAAACATAAATTAAAACCCTTTTTATGAAAGTGTATTATTTTAAATACATGACTGCTATACAGTCACAAAATTAAACTACAAGTAATTGCATGGCTATATTGACATACTCACAATCACATTGCGTGTGCCTCTCTTAACCTACAAGCGTTCCTCTTCTTTATTGCCCTATTTGGGGTATCTCACCTATGCTCTATTTACTGGGCAAGGCTAGGCTGAAGGGAGCTTAAACAATATAATTACAAACGTGTCAATACAACCACACAAAAACATGCAGTTATATTTTTTAACATAAGTCATGCTACTAAAAAAATATGCATAATTAAATAATAGTAAAAAAAAAATTATAAAGAGTAAAGTGCGTGTGTACAATTGCCGACACCCACAGTGGCTCACCTATTCTATCGAAAAGCTCTCCACCGGAGCAATATTCCAGGAAAATGTACTCATAATGACCGTGCGATCTCTTCCCGTAGTACTGTAACAGGTTGGGGTGTCGAAGGGACCTCTGAATGGCAGTTTCCTTCCTGACCAGCAGGGCGGCCCCGCTGTGTTTCCTCAGATCTATTATCTTCATGGCCACCGCTTCATCCGTGGTACTGTTTACCACCAATTTTACCCTGCAAATTACACTACCTTAATAATTTACCTCACCTTCCTGATCATGATCACTAAAAAGAGGTCGCCATTTCTGCGACACACAACCTCTTATGCAGTTTAATTGATTCACTAATATCACACCCATTACATTTTGAAACATTCAGTATTTTCAATATTTGTTGAATAAAATGTGAGCTAGAACCGTAATAACTGAGTTGACTTTTATTATGATGTTTGTTCAAGCTAATTCCAAAGAAGTTTTACTCGTGAAGGAAAAAACAATGTAATAATTATGATACATTTAATAAAGACACAAAAATGTTTCCCGAACCAAAGGCAGATTAAAAATATGTTATATTTGTGCTGAATTTACACTACAATAAAAAATAAACATCCTTTTCCTCAAATGTCTATGGAGTTTTTTTTTCTTCGTGAAAGCAAAAATGTATTCCAGCAGAAGTTAAAAATATTTCAAGAAGGGCATAAAGAAAATTGTAAATTGTGTCAAAGGTTGGCAGCAGTCGAAGGCTAAGGTTGCAACAGTAACATTGTGAAAAGTTTCCAATTATTATGAATCCAGGTTTTTGAAAGATCAAATTTGAATGAAATGTTTCACTATTCATGCATTGCATCGGATCCCTCCTGGTAATAAGAAAAACGAATGAAAATCGATGGTTAAATATTGGTAAAAAGTAATACTAGACAGTTAACAATGGTGAAACCGGCGGAATGCTTACTCTCCATAAGCTCCCTCTCCCAATGTCTGGCCGAGAAGCCAGCCCTCCACAAACTCGCTGCCAGCCATTGTTGCCGGCGCACAAAGATCACTACCTCATGAAGCAAGAAAGGGTCATCGCAACATCCTGGAACCAAGTGGTGGGTGTAAATATAGCGGGCCAAGGACAAACATGCATCTCAATGACGCCGATTTTTTTCGGGATCGCCATTTTTTCGGGACAAAAGTCTACTTAATCGGAATCGAGTAACAATTTGGCACAGGAAGTATTTTTTCGGGGACCATCAAATACAGCATTAAATACTCTCGAATGAATTTAAAGGCGGTTACATTTTTTCAAGAAACACGTGGATGTTATTGAACAAAAGCAACAGAGGCTTGATGCAAAGCGCGTTACCTTTATCGAACGGTCGTCTGTCGTACGACAAGTACATACTTCAACCACAAAAGAGCATAATTAACAATAAAAGAGATCGTGAAAATACTAGCAGGTACTACAAAAAGCGTCTACTGAATAATAATTTCAATGCGTATCTAAAATGCAAACGATTAATCATACCGAGAAGTGAGTGCAGAAAACGAGGCTCCGCTGCTACCGCTGCCGCTAATCCGCCCAATGGCGCCGCACCGCGCTGATGGCGCCACCGTGCTCAAATTGCGATCAATACCATAGACTACAACACTTGTACAACATATTTTTATGTGAAAAATACAATAAAGATAACAATGTAATTTACGCGAGAATTTACTATAATGGAAGGTTTTTATTGCAACAGAAAAATAAAAAATAAACGAATGCGATCGTCTAATTAACAGTAAATAAACGCCACGTTATTGACAAGTTCATAAATTGTCAAACACGTATCGGGGTAAATAGGGATAGACAAAATCTATTATTGAGCGATGATCAAATAAATAATAAAAATGGGGGATAGATTAAAATAGAGCCATTTCTCGGAAATATATAAAAAAAATTGTGCTCCGCATAATCATTAGTAATCATTTGACCATAATTTTTTTGGTTGATAGTAAAAATATTCCGTTGTGTTTTGGTTTTATGTGAATTCAATTAAAAACTGCTATTTAATTGTCTTATTAAGCTTATTTTACAGAAGTTGTGATTTTATTTCGTCTTATTAATATGATGACTGAATAAAATTTTGCCCTACATATAACGTTTTTGCACAATCTTTAAAAAGAGAAACTTTTTTTTTTCATTCTGTGCAAATGTGAATAGAGAGGTCAAATAAGGAGGTTAAACGATCCTCTTAGAAGCCGTGCGTACCGAGATGATACGCTTTTATTATAAAATATTTTCAAGTTTATCATATTCATTAATAATCTACCCACGTGTTATTCGAATTGAGTTAACGCGAAGAAGCATACACCGGTTTTCCCGACCGGTTTTCTACGGCCGGTGCTAATTGGTAATATGCATAATACGCAAGGTGGCACACTTACACTGCCCCCGGCCCGGGACCGTCCGAGGTATATGAAAACGGGGAGCTTAACCAACCCCGGTCGGCGAAATGTACGCCTGCCGAGGCTGGTGACTATGAGAACGTATGAACCGATGCACACAACACCGGTTCCCGGACGGTGACTCCATCGCAGATTGCAGCTTTACTATCGAAGTAGAATACGTGTCTCTATCAAAAATCAATCGTCGCCCGCTGACAAAATGGAAAAAAATGAAAATATAAATTACTATTCAAAATGATATAATGACATTAATATTATGAATATGGTGTGAAAAAAAATTACCTTTACTCCACACAGGAGGCCTTGAGGGAAATAATTTCCTAGACGGGCTGTTGAATACAAGAACGAGTCATAGAAGCGATAGGTTCTCATGTGGCGAATGTCAACCATGTCCAAATATTGGGCGGGCGTTTGGCGTGTTTCCCGATTGTGCACCGGTTCCGAAGGGATTAATGATGCTAGTTCCTCAGAGCATTTTCCATTGAAATATCGGTAGAACAAGGACAGCATTACCACCTGACGTCTGTACTCCAAAGATTGCAATCCGTTTGCTTAGATAGGCGAATCTATCAAACGTACCACCCGTTTCTGCACTCTGAATCATTGGTACTTATTTTTTACCGGTATATCTCACCTGTCATATTGACCGCCGTACCATGTTTACTTTGATAGTTGAGGTTATCCACCACTTTCCCACCCCGGTATAAGTAACTTATGGTTACTCCTTCAGGGTGCACCTCAAGGACTCTAATTTTTTGGTTCAACGAAGCTAAGGTTATAAATGATTCTAAACCCTCAAGTGTCCCTGCATAGCATTAGCTTAGAAGGAGGTTAGTAAAATTCCACAGCCCAGAATGGTTAGTACGTACATACGGTCGACAAAAGTGGCTCTAGTAATAATGGTGGCTCTGCTCTACTCGTCCGTAGATGAACATGGTGAGACGCGGAGAAATACTAACATAAAACAGTAAAAAGGAGAAACTAAATAGATTAAGTGAGAGTACTTGGGACGAGCCGTTGCCAGGACACCAGGGCAGTCCCTCTGAAGCAGTGCTAGGTGGATTCTTGTTCCCGCCACCCTTCCCAGGAGACATTGCGCCAGTCGTCAAGATTATCCCTTAAGAAAAGTGTAATTGGGGAGGGGGTAAAAAAAAAAACCCTGAGACCCTGGGGATATGGAGGGGTCCAGGCGGCCGGGAGCGTGCCACTGAGTCGGGGAGACGGGAAGGCCGTCACCACCAAGCTTGCTCCATCGGGAAGTACACAAGGGATCCGGCTAGGGCAAGTCAAAAGTAGACGACTGCTTCGGGTTGCAGGGATAGGGTTAATTTTCCACTCCCTAAGAGGGGATGTGGACAGTACACAATAAAAATGTTTTTGGGTTCAGTTCGCCTGAATATCTCAAAATGTTTTTGAGTTCTACACAAAGAAAAATTTTTGTACCTAAAGAAAACAAAACTCATAATAGGGAAATAAAAATGGAAAACAAAATTATAACAACAGTAGAGGCATCAGTGCAGAGTGAAAAGTTTAAAGCTAAAATTTAAAATTAAAAAAAGTATAAGATATATTAAAAATGGCAGGAATCTAAATGAGCAAAATACAGAAATAGAGAATGAAACAAGGTAACAAAATAGCAAGTAGAAGATAAACATTTACAAAGGGAAACATAAAATGTAAAACCAAGCATATACAGTAGTTAAATAAATTTAAAATCAGTACCAGAGATTCAAGAGGACAGTACCTCCGGCACCTGAAACGATAAATGATTTTACGAAGCTATTCCGCGACTCTAAGTTCAGGCCATCTCTCCACCCATCTACTTACAAACCTTCTCAGACACTCGAAATTCACCTTATTGCAGACCAGATCAGCATTCCAGGCTGGTCTGGTAATTCCAGTCAAACCATCCAGCATTTCCTCTCTCGCATCCATCAAAATCTCACAGTGCCACAGAATGTGCTCGGCGATCTGGTTTGTATTTCCACAAGCACAGTTTGGGTGAGGGGATAGAGATAAACTATGAAGTCTACCCCTAAATTCACCGTGCCCCGATAGTAGTTGGGTGGTATAGTGGTCCAGGTGTAAAAATGCCCCTTCCATTCTGCTTCTAACTGAGGGGAAGAAAGAATAAGTCCATCTTCCCGTCGTCGCCCTATCCCAACGTGACTGCCAATCATCCAGAGTTCTATCACGCATCTCCTTAAGAAGCTTTGGCAGGGAGACCTCACCACCCACGGTCACGTGGACACCCAGATGGACAGCCTCTCTACCTCTTGTTAAAGCCTTCTTAGCCAATACTTCCCTAATTTCTAAATCAATCGGCAGGATTCCGGCCAGAACCGGTAATGCATCTGATGCTACAGTCCTGTAAGCTCCCGAGAGCGCCAGTAAAGGAGTGCGCTGGCCCCCTTTTCAGAGCCAAGAGTATGAGAACATTGTTAAGGCGGTGCTCCCACACCGAAGCAGCGTATGAGATTTGGGTCACGTACACTGCCCGGTAGATTAGCCGGAGCGCAGGCGAGCGGAGACCCCACTCGGCCGTTGACAGTCTTCTCAACTTATGAAAGAGGGCCTGGGCTCTACTGGACGCGCTTTTGACGTGGGCCAGGAAAGAAGACGATCTATCTAAAATGACTCCTAAGTGTCTGGTGTTTTCCGCAAAGGATATTGTGGAGTTTCCCATTTTAATAGAAGGGTTACGTCTTCGACTGAGGGAACCCTTCATAAGGAGACCCACTGTCTTGTGGGGAGCGAAGGTTAATTTATTTCTTTTACCCCATTCCAGAACCATCTCTAAGCATTCCTCGGCCTTACTTTCGACCTCTTTCCTGCTGTTGCCCGCCACAAGAAGATGCTCATCATCCGCATATGCCACTGATACACAACCCTCAGGCAAGGGTAACCTGAGGCCGTCGTCAAAAAGAATGTTCCAAAATTCCGGACCCAAAACTGAGCCTTGGGGACAGCCCATATCCACTTCTCTGATAATAGTGGTGCTCCCGTGAGCAACCACGATGGATCGGTCCCTAAAATAGTCCGAACAGATCTCAAAGAGATCCGGTGGACAGTTTCTATTCTTTAGTTTGATAAGTATCATTGGCCATGATGCGTTGTCAAAAGCCCCGGCAATATCTAGAAATAGACCTATCACATACTTCTTATTACAAACCTTCACCCAGTCGAGCGCAAACGAAATGGCGTGCTCGGTGGATTTTCCAGGAACGAAGCCGAATTGGTGGATGCTACCGGGCGACAGGTAATGGTCTAACCTCTTACGTATGATTTTCTCGAGAATTTTACCGAGGATGGGCAGCAAGGTGATGGGGCGGTACGCCTTCGGGTCCGTTCTCGGCTTATTGTTTCCCTTAGGGATTATCCTGAGCACACCCCTCTTCCATACTGTGGGAAACTTTCCGCGTCTCAGACATGTGTCCAAGAGTTGGAAAAGCTCCTCCTTTGCAAAGATCCAAACATGCTTCACGATTATACCATTCAACTTATCGATACCCGGGGCTTTCTTCGGACCGAGACCCTTAATTATAATATTTAACTCCGCTTTACTGAATGGTGGTAAGCTTTCGACCGTCCGGGGGAGGTCCCTAGGAGGAAGCCTTGAGAGAATTCTCACTTGTTTGTGGTGGTCATTTTCCCCTGTTACTGTCTCTAGAGGGACTAGCTTCCCCAGAAGTGTTTCAAGGGTCGTGGCAATGTCACAACTCTCGGCATCCCCATCGTTATTGCCCAGTGTTGTGCTGGATAAGTAACGCTCAGATCCTTTGCCCGTTTTTTGGAGTGCGCTGTAAACTTCCCAAGGATTTGAATTTCCCACCCCCTTTACCCATTCTCTCCAGGAAGCTCGTTTTGCTAAGCAGACACCTATTCGATAGGCACTACGGGAGCTTCTCAGTTTAGCCATTAAGAACGCCTCCTTGTCAGGGGTACACGTAGCCCGTCTGGCAACTCCAAGGCTCCTATAGGCCCTCTTATACGCGCCCTTCAACAAAGTCAGCTCATTTGACCACCACGGCGTCTTTATTTTCCTCTTTGGGTTTGATCTTCCTAAGGAGGAATCTGCAGCTGATACCACCGCCGCGTTGAAAAATTCCCCTAATTTATCAGGATCACTGGCGGCCAATGCATAAAAGCCCCTTAAATTATCGCGCAGTGTCCTACCAAATTTATCCCAATCCGCTTGTTGTGTTTTGAAGTGCCAGTTTGTGTGAGGTATTTCATCAATTTTAACTCCTAGGGAGAAAGTGATGAGCCTATGGTCACTTACAAGAGCGCGTTCGTGGACCATCCAGTTAGACATCTTAGCCACAATTGACCCAGAGCAAAGAGTTAAGTCAATGTTGCTCTCCCCTCCGGTGCCAGAAAACGTTGAAGGGTATCCCAGTTCATTGATGATGAAAAGACCTTGCGCAGAGATGAGGTCCTCGACGGCGTCTGATCTTTCCGTCCTATTTTCGTTATTATCGTACCACAGAGAGGAGCGCGCGTTGAAATCCCCCCCTATAATTATGTTACGCCCCGTCAGAACGTTAAGAGCGCGCGTCAGGCTAAGGATGTGTGGTCCGACGGGATTTCCATATTTAAAGTAGACGGATACGAAAACAATCTCGATATCATCGAAGATTATCGATACGCAGGTTTGGTACTCATTCGAGAGCCCCTCGAGAAGGAGGGGGCTGAACACTGAAGTGTTGATCAGAACACCCGCACCCGGGGATTTCCTTACTTCGAGTACCTCCCCTGGAGAATCTATACCAGCTGTCTTGCCTTGCCGGAGATACTGCTCCTGAATCAGAATAATGCTGAGGTCCAAATCGGCCATTAATCGTTGAGTCTCAAGGGTTGCCCCTCGAGAGCGCTGCAGATTTACTTGTCCAATTGTAAGGGAGTTAGCGCCTACCATAATCAGTTTTACGAACTTGGGCCTCTACAGCAGCGTGGTGGGCCGGGCACGATCTGTCACCTGTTGGGTGGTTGGAAGGTTTGTTAAAGCGCTTGCAGGTGGCGCAGACAGCGGCGTCAGCTTTCTTGGGGCAATCCTCGATGTCATGGCCGGTTGCGGCGCAGTGGCGGCACGTATTAATTGTCATGGTGCAGAACTTGCTAACGTGGCCATACAAATGACACTTAAAACACCTGGTGGCCCCTAAATAGTCGCGCACGCGGCAGGCATTCCATCCAAGAAAGCAGAGGCCGCTGTCAATCAACACCTTTCGACTCTCGGGATGGCAGGTGACTATCATGTTCATGGAAGAGGAATCCCTCTTCCCGAACAGAGACACGCGGCGCATCGTCCGGAGGTGGTCCTCTAGGGAGAGCGTTGACTTACCTCTTATATTGTTGGCATAAATTTCCGTGAACAGCCC
Source organism: Halesus radiatus (assembly GCA_022606495.2). Classification (NCBI taxonomy): domain Eukaryota; kingdom Metazoa; phylum Arthropoda; class Insecta; order Trichoptera; family Limnephilidae; genus Halesus; species Halesus radiatus. Next base: position 46 of record JAHDVE020005445.1, on the reverse strand, counting down.
TTGGTCTGCTGCCGGTTCGCCCTTTGGTACGTCATATATGACAATT